>OZ012736.1:256377711-256752066 GCA_963859935.3 Lathyrus sativus | reverse complement strand
GGTTATTACGTTGAGCGTTCAGGCTCCGGTCAGTTTCGTTGGGTATCCAGACTGCGGTTTTTACGTGAGCGTTCAGGCTCCGGTCAGTTTTGTTGGGTATCCAGACTCCGGTTATTACGTTGAGCGTTCAGGCTCCGGTCAGTTTCGTTGGGTATCCAGACTCCGGTTATTATGTTTAGTGTTCAGGCTCCGGTCAGTTTCGTTGGGTATCCAGACTCCGGTTATTACATTGAGTGTTTAGGCTCCGGTCAGTTTCGTTTGGTATCCAGACTTCAGTTATTACGTTGAGCATTGAGGCCCCGGTCAGTTTCGTTGGGTATCCAGACTCCGATTTTTACGTTGAGCGTTCAGGCTCCGGTCAGTTTTGTTGGGTATCCAGACTCTGGTTTTTACGTTGAGCGTTCAGGCTCCGGTCAGTTTTGTTGGGTATCCAGACTCCGGTTATTACGTTAAGCGTTCAGGGTCCGGTCAGTTTCGTTGGGTATCCAGATTCCGGTTATTACGTTGAGCGTTCAGGCTCCGGTTAGTTTCGTTGGGTATCCAGACTCTGGTTTTTACTTTGAGCGTTCAGGCTCCGGTCAGTTTCGTTGGGTATCCAGACTCCGGTTATTACGTTGAGCGTTCAGGCTCCGATCAGTTTCGTTCGGTATCCAGACTCCGGTTATTACGTTGAGCGTTCAGGCTCCGGTCAGTTTCGTTGGGTATCCAGACTCCGGTTTTTACGTTGAGCGTTCAGGCTCCGGTCAGTTTTATTGGGTATCCAGACACCGGTTATTACGTTGAGCGTTCAGGCTCCGGTCAGTTTCGTTGTGTATCCAGATTCCAGTTATTACGTTGAGCGTTCAGGCTCCGGTCAGTTTTGTTGGGTATCCAGACTCCGGTTTTTACGTTGAGCGTTCAGGCTCCGGTCAGTTTTGTTGGGTATCCAGACTCCGGTTATTAAGTTGAGCGTTCAGGCTCCGGTCAGTTTCTTTGGGTATCCAGACTCCGGTTATTATGTTGAGCGTTCAGGCTCCGGTCAGTTTCGTTGGGTATCCAGACTCCGGTTATTACATTGAGCGTTCAGGCTCCGGTCAGTTTCGTTGTGTATCCAGTCTCTAGTTATTACGTTGAGCGTTCAGGCTCTTGTCAGTTTCGTTGGGTATCCAGACTCCGGTTTTTACGTTGAGCGTTCAGGCTCCGGTCAGTTTTGTTGGGTATCCAGACTCCAGTTATTACGTTGAGCGTTCAGGCTCCGGTCAGTTTCGTTGGGTATCCAGACTCCGGTTATTATGTTGAGCATTCAGGCTCCGGTCAGTTTCGTTGGGTATCCAGACTCCGGTTATTACAATGAGTGTTTAGGCTCCGGTCAGTTTCGTTTGGTATCCAGACTTCAGTTATTACGTTGAGCATTCAGGCCCCGGTCAGTTGTTTGGGTATCCAGACTCCGATTTTTACGTTGAGCGTTCAGGCTCCGGTCAGTTTTGTTGGGTATCCAGACTCTGGTTTTTACGTTGAGCGTTCAGGCTCCGGTCAGTTTTGTTGGGTATCCAGACTCCGGTTATTACGTTAAGCGTTCAGGCTCCGGTCAGTTTCGTTGGGTATCCAGACTCCGGTTTTTACGTTGAGCGTTCAGGCTCCGGTCAGTTTTGTTGCGTATCCAGACTCCGGTTTTTACGTTGAGCGTTCAGGCTCCGGTCAGTTTTGCTGGGTATCCAGACTCCGGTTATTATGTTGAGCGAGCAGGCTCCGGTCAGTTTCGTTGGGTATCCAGACTCCGGTTATTACGTTGAACGTTCAGGCTCTGGTCAGTTTCGTTGGGTATCTAAACTCCGGTTATTACGTTGAGCGTTCAGGCTCCGTTCAGTTTCGTTGCGTATCCAGACTTCGGTTATTACATTGATGGTTCAGGCTCCAGTCAGTTTCGTTGTGTATCCAGATTCCGGTTATTACGTTGAACGTTCAGGCTCCGGTCAGTTTTGTTGGGTATCCAGACCCCGGTTATTATGTTGAGCGTTCAGGCTCCGGTCAGTTTCGTTGGGTATCCGAACTTCGGTGATTACGTTGAGCGTTCAAGCTCCGATCAGTTTCGTTGTGTATCCAGATTCCGGTTATTACGTTGAGCGTTCAGGCTCCGGTCAGTTTCGTTGGGTATCCAGACTCCGGTTCTTACGTGAGCGTTCAGGCTCCGGTCAGTTTTGTTGGGTATCCAGACTCCGGTTATTACGTTGAGCGTTCAGGCTCCGGTCAGTTTCGTTGGGTATCCAGACTCCGGTTATTATGTTGAGCGTTCAGGCTCCGGTCAGTTTCGTTGGGTATCCAGACTCCGGTTATTACATTGAGTGTTTAGGCTCCGGTCAGTTTCGTTTGGTATCCAGACTTCAGTTATTACGTTGAGCATTGAGGCCCCGGTCAGTTTCGTTGGGTATCCAGACTCCGATTTTTACGTTGAGCGTTCAGGCTCCGGTCAGTTTTGTTGGGTATCCAGACTCTGGTTTTTACGTTGAGCGTTCAGGCTCCGGTCAGTTTTGTTGGGTATCCAGACTCCGGTTATTACGTTAAGCGTTCAGGGTCCGGTCAGTTTCGTTGGGTATCCAGATTCCGGTTATTACGTTGAGCGTTCAGGCTCCGGTTAGTTTCGTTGGGTATCCAGACTCTGTTTTTTACTTTGAGCGTTCAGGCTCCGGTCAGTTTCGTTGGGTATCCAGACTCCGGTTATTACGTTGAGCGTTCAGGCTCCGATCAGTTTCGTTCGGTATCCAGACTCCGGTTATTACGTTGAGCGTTCAGGCTCCGGTCAGTTTCGTTGGGTATCCAGACTCCGGTTTTTACGTTGAGCGTTCAGGCTCCGGTCAGTTTTATTGGGTATCCAGACTCCGGTTATTACGTTGAGCGTTCAGGCTCCGGTCAGTTTCGTTGTGTATCCAGACTCCAGTTATTACGTTGAGCGTTCAGGCTCCGGTCAGTTTTGTTGGGTATCAAGACTCCGGTTTTTACATTGAGCGTTCAGGCTCCGGTCAGTTTTGTTGGGTATCCAGACTCCGGTTATTAAGTTGAGCGTTCAGGCTCCGGTCAGTTTCTTTGGGTATCCAGACTCCGGTTATTATGTTGAGCGTTCAGGCTCCGGTCAGTTTCGTTGGGTATCCAGACTCCGGTTATTACATTGAGCGTTCAGGCTCCGGTCAGCTTCGTTGTGTATCCAGTCTCTAGTTATTACGTTGAGCGTTCAGGCTCTGGTCAGTTTCGTTGGGTATCCAGACTCCGGTTTTTACGTTGAGCGTTGAGGCTCCAGTCAGTTTTGTTGGGTATCCAGACTCCAGTTATTACGTTGAGCGTTCAGGCTCCGGTCAGTTTCGTTGGGTATCCAGACTCCGGTTATTATGTTGAGCATTCAGGCTCCGGTCAGTTTCATTGGGTATCCAGACTCCGGTTATTACAATGAGTGTTTAGGCTCCGGTCAGTTTCGTTTGGTATCCAGACTTCAGTTATTACGTTGAGCATTCAGGCCCCGGTCAGTTGTTTGGGTATCCAGATTCCGATTTTTACGTTGAGCGTTCAGGCTCCGGTCAGTTTTGTTGGGTATCCAGACTCTGGTTTTTACGTTGAGCGTTCAGGCTTCGGTCAGTTTTGTTGGGTATCCAGACTCCAGTTATTACGTTAAGCGTTCAGGCTCCGGCCAGTTTCGTTGGGTATCCAGACTCCGGTTTTTACGTTGAGCGTTCAGGCTCTGGTCAGTTTTGTTGGGTATCCAGACTCCGGTTTTTACGTTGAGCGTTCAGGCTCCGGTCAGTTTTGCTGGGTATCCAGACTCTGGTTATTACGTTGAGCGAGCAGGCTCCGGTCAGTTTCGTTGGGTATCCAGACTCCGGTTATTACGTTGAGCGTTCAGGCTCTGGTCAGTTTTGTTGGGTATCTAGACTCCGGTTTTTACGTTGAGCGTTCAGGCTCCGTTCAGTTTCGTTGCGAATCCAGACTTCGGTTATTACATTGATGGTTCAGGCTCCAGTCAGTTTCGTTGTGTATCCGGATTCCGGTTATTACGTTGAACGTTCAGGCTCCGGTCAGTTTTGTTGGGTATCCAGACTCCGGTTATTATGTTGAGCGTTCAGGCTTCGGTCAGTTTCGTTGGGTATCCAGACTCCGGTTATTACGTTGAGCGTTCAGGCTCCAGTTAGTTTCGTTGGGTATCCAGACTCTGGTTTTTACTTTGAGCGTTCAGGCTCCAGTCAGTTTCGTTGGGTATCCAGACTCCGGTTATTACGTTGAGCGTTCAGGCTCCGATCAGTTTCGTTCGGTATCCAGACTCCGGTTATTACGTTGAGCGTTCAGGCTCCGGTCAGTTTCGTTGGGTATCCAGACTCCGGTTTTTACGTTGAGCGTTCAGGCTCCGGTCAGTTTTATTGGGTATCCAGACTCCGGTTATTACGTTGAGCGTTCAGGCTCCGGTCAGTTTTGTTGTGTATTCAGACTCCAGTTATTACATTGAGCGTTCAGGCTCCGGTCAGTTTTATTGGGAATCCAGACTCCGGTTTTTACGTTGAACGTTCAGGCTCGGGTCAGTTTTGTTGGGTATCCAGACTCCGGTTATTAAGTTGAGCGTTCAGGCTCCGGTCAGTTTCTTTGGGTATCCAGACTCCGGTTATTATGTTGAGCGTTCAGGCTCCGGTCAGTTTCGTTGGGTATCCAGACTCCGGTTATTACATTGAGCGTTCAGGCTCCGGTCAGTTTCGTTGTGTATCCAGTCTCTAGTTATTACGTTGAGCGTTCAGGCTCTGGTCAGTTTCGTTGGGTATCCAGACTCCGGTTTTTACGTTGAGCGTTGAGGCTCCGGTCAGTTTTGTTGGGTATCCAGACTCCAGTTATTACGTTGAGCGTTCAGGCTCCGGTTAGTTTCGTTGGGTATCCAGACTCCGGTTATTATGTTGAGCATTCAGGCTCCGGTCAGTTTCATTGGGTATCCAGACTCCGGTTATTACAATGAGTGTTTAGGCTCCGGTCAGTTTCGTTTGGTATCCAGACTTCAGTTATTACGTTGAGCATTCAGGCCCCGGTCAGTTGTTTGGGTATCCAGACTCCGATTTTTACGTTGAGCGTTCAGGCTCCGGTCAGTTTTGTTGGGTATCCAGACTCTGGTTTTTACGTTGAGCGTTCAGGCTCCGGTCAGTTTTGATGGGTATCCAGACTCCGGTTATTACGTTAAGCGTTCAGGCTCCGGTCAGTTTCGTTGGGTATCCAGACTCCGGTTTTTACGTTGAGCGTTCAGGCTCTGGTCAGTTTTGTTGGGTATCCAGACTCCGGTTTTTACGTTGAGCGTTCAGGCTCCGGTCAGTTTTGCTGGGTATCCAGACTCTGGTTATTACGTTGAGCGAGCAGGCTCCGGTCAGTTTCGTTGGGTATCCAGACTCCGGTTATTACGTTGAGCGTTCAGGCTCTGGTCAGTTTTGTTGGGTATCTAGACTCCGGTTTTTACGTTAAGCGTTCAGGCTCCGTTCAGTTTCGTTGCGAATCCAGACTTCGGTTATTACATTGATGGTTCAGGCTCCAGTCAGTTTCGTTGTGTATCCGGATTCCGGTTATTACGTTGAACGTTCAGGCTCCGGTCAGTTTTGTTGGGTATCCAGACTCCGGTTATTATGTTGAGCGTTCAGGCTTCGGTCAGTTTCGTTGGGTATCCAGACTCCGGTTATTACGTTGAGCGTTCAGGCTCCAGTTAGTTTCGTTGGGTATCCAGACTCTGGTTTTTACTTTGAGCGTTCAGGCTCCAGTCAGTTTCGTTGGGTATCCAGACTCCGGTTATTACGTTGAGCGTTCAGGCTCCGATCAGTTTCGTTCGGTATCCAGACTCCGGTTATTACGTTGAGCGTTCAGGCTCCGGTCAGTTTCGTTGGGTATCCAGACTCCGGTTTTTACGTTGAGCGTTCAGGCTCCGGTCAGTTTTATTGGGTATCCAGACTCCGGTTATTACGTTGAGCGTTCAGGCTCCGGTCAGTTTTGTTGTGTATTCAGACTCCAGTTATTACATTGAGCGTTCAGGCTCCGGTCAGTTTTATTGGGAATCCAGACTCCGGTTTTTACGTTGAACGTTCAGGCTCGGGTCAGTTTTGTTGGGTATCCAGACTCCGGTTATTAAGTTGAGCGTTCAGGCTCCGGTCAGTTTCTTTGGGTATCCAGACTCCGGTTATTATGTTGAGCGTTCAGGCTCCGGTCAGTTTCGTTGGGTATCCAGACTCCGGTTATTACATTGAGCGTTCAGGCTCCGGTCAGTTTCGTTGTGTATCCAGTCTCTAGTTATTACGTTGAGCGTTCAGGCTCTGGTCAGTTTCGTTGGGTATCCAGACTCCGGTTTTTACGTTGAGCGTTGAGGCTCCGGTCAGTTTTGTTGGGTATCCAGACTCCAGTTATTACGTTGAGCGTTCAGGCTCCGGTTAGTTTCGTTGGGTATCCAGACTCCGGTTATTATGTTGAGCATTCAGGCTCCGGTCAGTTTCATTGGGTATCCAGACTCCGGTTATTACAATGAGTGTTTAGGCTCCGGTCAGTTTCGTTTGGTATCCAGACTTCAGTTATTACGTTGAGCATTCAGGCCCCGGTCAGTTGTTTGGGTATCCAGACTCCGATTTTTACGTTGAGCGTTCAGGCTCCGGTCAGTTTTGTTGGGTATCCAGACTCTGGTTTTTACGTTGAGCGTTCAGGCTCCGGTCAGTTTTGATGGGTATCCAGACTCCGGTTATTACGTTAAGCGTTCAGGCTCCGGTCAGTTTCGTTGGGTATCCAGACTCCGGTTTTTACGTTGAGCGTTCAGGCTCCGGTCAGTTTTGTTGGGTATCCAGACTCCGGTTTTTACGTTGAGCGTTCAGGCACCGGTCAGTTTTGCTGGGTATCCAGACTCTGGTTATTACGTTGAGCGAGCAGGCTCCGGTCAGTTTCGTTGGGTATCCAGACTCCGGTTATTACGTTGAGCGTTCAGGCTCTGGTCAGTTTTGTTGGGTATCTAGACTCCGGTTTTTACGTTGAGCGTTCAGGCTCCGTTCAGTTTCGTTGCGAATCCAGACTTCGGTTATTACATTGATGGTTCAGGCTCCAGTCAGTTTCATTGTGTATCCAGATTCCGGTTATTACGTTGAACGTTCAGGCTCCGGTCAGTTTTGTTGGGTATCCAGACTTCGGTTATTATGTTGAGCGTTCAGGCTTCGGTCAGTTTCGTTGGGTATCCAGACTCCGGTTATTACGTTGAGCGTTCAGGCTCCAGTTAGTTTCGTTGGGTATCCAGACTCTGGTTTTTACTTTGAGCGTTCAGGCTCCAGTCAGTTTCGTTGGGTATCCAGACTCCGGTTATTTCGTTGAGCGTTCAGGCTCCGATCAGTTTCGTTCGGTATCCAGACTCCGGTTATTACGTTGAGCGTTCAGGCTCCGGTCAGTTTCGTTGGGTATCCAGACTCCGGTTTTTACGTTGAGCGTTTAGGCTCCGGTCAGTTTTGTTGGGTATCCAGACTCCGATTTTTACGTTGAGCATTCAGGCTCCGGTCAGTTTTGTTGGGTATCCAGACTCTGGTTTTTACGTTGAGCGTTCAAGCTCCGGTCAGTTTTGTTGGGTATCCAGACTCCGGTTATTACGTTAAGCGTTAAGGCTCCGGTCAGTTTCGTTGGGTATCCAGATTCCGGTTATTATGTTGAGCGTTCAGGCTCCGGTTAGTTTCGTTGGGTATCCAGACTCTTGTTTTTACTTTGAGCGTTCAGGCTCCGGTCAGTTTCGTTCGCTATCCAGACTTCGATTATTACGTTGAGCGTTCAGGCTCCGGTCAGTTTCGTTGGGTATCCAGACTCCGGTTTTTACGTTGAGCGTTCAGGCTCCGGTCAGTTTTATTGGGTATCCAGACTCCGGTTATTACGTTGAGCGTTCAGGCTCCGGTCAGTTTCCTTGTGTATCCAGACTCCAGTTATTACGTTGAGCGTTCAGGCTCCGGTCAGTTTTGTTGGGTATCCAGACTCCGGTTTTTACGTTGAGCATTCAGGCTCCGGTCAGTTTTGTTGGGTATCCAGACTCCGGTTTTTACGTTGAGCGTTCAGGCTCCGGTCAGTTTTGCTGGGTATCCAGACTCTGGTTATTACGTTGAGCGAGCAGGCTCCGGTCAGTTTCGTTGGGTATCCAGACTCCGGTTATTACGTTGAGCGTTCAGGCTCTGGTCAGTTTTGTTGGGTATCTAGACTCCGGTTTTTACGTTGAGCGTTCAGGCTCCGTTCTGTTTCGTTGCGAATCCAGACTTCGGTTATTACATTGATGGTTCAGGCTCCAGTCAGTTTCGTTGTGTATCCGGATTCCGGTTATTACGTTGAACGTTCAGGCTCCGGTCAGTTTTGTTGGGTATCCAGACTCCGGTTATTATGTTGAGCGTTCAGGCTTCGGTCAGTTTCGTTGGGTATCCAGACTCCGGTTATTACGTTGAGCGTTCAGGCTCCAGTTAGTTTCGTTGGGTATCCAGACTCTGGTTTTTACTTTGAGCGTTCAGGCTCCAGTCAGTTTCGTTGGGTATCCAGACTCCGGTTATTACGTTGAGCGTTCAGGCTCCGATCAGTTTCGTTCGGTATCCAGACTCCGGTTATTACGTTGAGCGTTCAGGCTCCGGTCTGTTTCGTTGGGTATCCAGACTCCGGTTTTTACGTTGAGCGTTCAGGCTCCGGTCAGTTTTATTGGGTATCCAGACTCCGGTTATTACGTTGAGCGTTCAGGCTCCGGTCAGTTTTGTTGTGTATTCAGACTCCAGTTATTACGTTGAGCGTTCAGGCTCCGGTCAGTTTTATTGGGTATCCAGACTCCGGTTTTTACGTTGAGCGTTCAGGCTCGGGTCAGTTTTGTTGGGTATCCAGACTCCGGTTATTAAGTTGAGCGTTCAGGCTCCGGTCAGTTTCTTTGGGTATCCAGACTCCGGTTATTATGTTGAGCGTTCAGGCTCCGGTCAGTTTCGTTGGGTATCCAGACTCCGGTTATTACATTGAGCGTTCAGGCTCCGGTCAGTTTCGTTGTGTATCCAGTCTCTAGTTATTACGTTGAGCGTTCAGGCTCTGGTCAGTTTCGTTGGGTATCCAGACTCCGGTTTTTACGTTGAGCGTTGAGGCTCCGGTCAGTTTTGTTGGGTATCCAGACTCCAGTTATTACGTTGAGCGTTCAGGCTCCGGTTAGTTTCGTTGGGTATCCAGACTCCGGTTATTATGTTGAGCATTCAGGCTCCGGTCAGTTTCATTGGGTATCCAGACTCCGGTTATTACAATGAGTGTTTAGGCTCCGGTCAGTTTCGTTTGGTATCCAGACTTCAGTTATTACGTTGAGCATTCAGGCCCCGGTCAGTTGTTTGGGTATCCAGACTCCGATTTTTACGTTGAGCGTTCAGGCTCCGGTCAGTTTTGTTGGGTATCCAGACTCTGGTTTTTACGTTGAGCGTTCAGGCTCCGGTCAGTTTTGATGGGTATCCAGACTCCGGTTATTACGTTGAGCGAGCAGGCTCCGGTCAGTTTCGTTGGGTATCCAGACTCCAGTTATTACGTTGAGCGTTCAGGCTCCAGTTAGTTTCGTTGGGTATCCAGACTCCGGTTTTTACGTTGAGCGAGCAGGCTCCGGTCAGTTTCGTTCGGTATCCAGACTCCGGTTATTACGTTGAGCGTTCAGGCTCCGGTCTGTTTCGTTGGGTATCCAGACTCCGGTTTTTACGTTGAGCGTTCAGGCTCCGGTCAGTTTTATTGGGTATCCAGACTCCGGTTATTACGTTGAGCGTTCAGGCTCCGGTCAGTTTTGTTGTGTATTCAGACTCCAGTTATTACGTTGAGCGTTCAGGCTCCGGTCAGTTTTATTGGGTATCCAGACTCCGGTTTTTACGTTGAGCGTTCAGGCTCGGGTCAGTTTTGTTGGGTATCCAGACTCCGGTTATTAAGTTGAGCGTTCAGGCTCCGGTCAGTTTCTTTGGGTATCCAGACTCCGGTTATTATGTTGAGCGTTCAGGCTCCGGTCAGTTTCGTTGGGTATCCAGACTCCGGTTATTACATTGAGCGTTCAGGCTCCGGTCAGTTTCGTTGTGTATCCAGTCTCTAGTTATTACGTTGAGCGTTCAGGCTCTGGTCAGTTTCGTTGGGTATCCAGACTCCGGTTTTTACGTTGAGCGTTGAGGCTCCGGTCAGTTTTGTTGGGTATCCAGACTCCAGTTATTACGTTGAGCGTTCAGGCTCCGGTTAGTTTCGTTGGGTATCCAGACTCCGGTTATTATGTTGAGCATTCAGGCTCCGGTCAGTTTCATTGGGTATCCAGACTCCGGTTATTACAATGAGTGTTTAGGCTCCGGTCAGTTTCGTTTGGTATCCAGACTTCAGTTATTACGTTGAGCATTCAGGCCCCGGTCAGTTGTTTGGGTATCCAGACTCCGATTTTTACGTTGAGCGTTCAGGCTCCGGTCAGTTTTGTTGGGTATCCAGACTCTGGTTTTTACGTTGAGCGTTCAGGCTCCGGTCAGTTTTGATGGGTATCCAGACTCCGGTTATTACGTTAAGCGTTCAGGCTCCGGTCAGTTTCGTTGGGTATCCAGACTCCGGTTTTTACGTTGAGCGTTCAGGCTCCGGTCAGTTTTGTTGGGTATCCAGACTCCGGTTTTTACGTTGAGCGTTCAGGCTCCGGTCAGTTTTGCTGGGTATCCAGACTCTGGTTATTACGTTGAGCGAGCAGGCTCCGGTCAGTTTCGTTCGCTATCCAGACTTCGATTATTACGTTGAGCGTTCAGGCTCCGGTCAGTTTCGTTGGGTATCCAGACTCCGGTTTTTACGTTGAGCGTTCAGGCTCCGGTCAGTTTTATTGGGTATCCAGACTCCGGTTATTACGTTGAGCGTTCAGGCTCCGGTCAGTTTCCTTGTGTATCCAGACTCCAGTTATTACGTTGAGCGTTCAGGCTCCGGTCAGTTTTGTTGGGTATCCAGACTCCGGTTTTTACGTTGAGCATTCAGGCTCCGGTCAGTTTTGTTGGGTATCCAGACTCCGGTTTTTACGTTGAGCGTTCAGGCTCCGGTCAGTTTTGCTGGGTATCCAGACTCTGGTTATTACGTTGAGCGAGCAGGCTCCGGTCAGTTTCGTTGGGTATCCAGACTCCGGTTATTTCGTTGAGCGTTCAGGCTCCGATCAGTTTCGTTCGGTATCCAGACTCCGGTTATTACGTTGAGCGTTCAGGCTCCGGTCAGTTTCGTTGGGTATCCAGACTCCGGTTTTTACGTTGAGCGTTTAGGCTCCGGTCAGTTTTGTTGGGTATCCAGACTCCGATTTTTACGTTGAGCATTCAGGCTCCGGTCAGTTTTGTTGGGTATCCAGACTCTGGTTTTTACGTTGAGCGTTCAAGCTCCGGTCAGTTTTGTTGGGTATCCAGACTCCGGTTATTACGTTAAGCGTTAAGGCTCCGGTCAGTTTCGTTGGGTATCCAGATTCCGGTTATTATGTTGAGCGTTCAGGCTCCGGTTAGTTTCGTTGGGTATCCAGACTCTTGTTTTTACTTTGAGCGTTCAGGCTCCGGTCAGTTTCGTTCGCTATCCAGACTTCGATTATTACGTTGAGCGTTCAGGCTCCGGTCAGTTTCGTTGGGTATCCAGACTCCGGTTTTTACGTTGAGCGTTCAGGCTCCGGTCAGTTTTATTGGGTATCCAGACTCCGGTTATTACGTTGAGCGTTCAGGCTCCGGTCAGTTTCCTTGTGTATCCAGACTCCAGTTATTACGTTGAGCGTTCAGGCTCCGGTCAGTTTTGTTGGGTATCCAGACTCCGGTTTTTACGTTGAGCATTCAGGCTCCGGTCAGTTTTGTTGGGTATCCAGACTCCGGTTTTTACGTTGAGCGTTCAGGCTCCGGTCAGTTTTGCTGGGTATCCAGACTCTGGTTATTACGTTGAGCGAGCAGGCTCCGGTCAGTTTCGTTGGGTATCCAGACTCCGGTTATTACGTTGAGCGTTCAGGCTCTGGTCAGTTTTGTTGGGTATCTAGACTCCGGTTTTTACGTTGAGCGTTCAGGCTCCGTTCTGTTTCGTTGCGAATCCAGACTTCGGTTATTACATTGATGGTTCAGGCTCCAGTCAGTTTCGTTGTGTATCCGGATTCCGGTTATTACGTTGAACGTTCAGGCTCCGGTCAGTTTTGTTGGGTATCCAGACTCCGGTTATTATGTTGAGCGTTCAGGCTTCGGTCAGTTTCGTTGGGTATCCAGACTCCGGTTATTACGTTGAGCGTTCAGGCTCCAGTTAGTTTCGTTGGGTATCCAGACTCTGGTTTTTACTTTGAGCGTTCAGGCTCCAGTCAGTTTCGTTGGGTATCCAGACTCCGGTTATTACGTTGAGCGTTCAGGCTCCGATCAGTTTCGTTCGGTATCCAGACTCCGGTTATTACGTTGAGCGTTCAGGCTCCGGTCTGTTTCGTTGGGTATCCAGACTCCGGTTTTTACGTTGAGCGTTCAGGCTCCGGTCAGTTTTATTGGGTATCCAGACTCCGGTTATTACGTTGAGCGTTCAGGCTCCGGTCAGTTTTGTTGTGTATTCAGACTCCAGTTATTACGTTGAGCGTTCAGGCTCCGGTCAGTTTTATTGGGTATCCAGACTCCGGTTTTTACGTTGAGCGTTCAGGCTCGGGTCAGTTTTGTTGGGTATCCAGACTCCGGTTATTAAGTTGAGCGTTCAGGCTCCGGTCAGTTTCTTTGGGTATCCAGACTCCGGTTATTATGTTGAGCGTTCAGGCTCCGGTCAGTTTCGTTGGGTATCCAGACTCCGGTTATTACATTGAGCGTTCAGGCTCCGGTCAGTTTCGTTGTGTATCCAGTCTCTAGTTATTACGTTGAGCGTTCAGGCTCTGGTCAGTTTCGTTGGGTATCCAGACTCCGGTTTTTACGTTGAGCGTTGAGGCTCCGGTCAGTTTTGTTGGGTATCCAGACTCCAGTTATTACGTTGAGCGTTCAGGCTCCGGTTAGTTTCGTTGGGTATCCAGACTCCGGTTATTATGTTGAGCATTCAGGCTCCGGTCAGTTTCATTGGGTATCCAGACTCCGGTTATTACAATGAGTGTTTAGGCTCCGGTCAGTTTCGTTTGGTATCCAGACTTCAGTTATTACGTTGAGCATTCAGGCCCCGGTCAGTTGTTTGGGTATCCAGACTCCGATTTTTACGTTGAGCGTTCAGGCTCCGGTCAGTTTTGTTGGGTATCCAGACTCTGGTTTTTACGTTGAGCGTTCAGGCTCCGGTCAGTTTTGATGGGTATCCAGACTCCGGTTATTACGTTAAGCGTTCAGGCTCCGGTCAGTTTCGTTGGGTATCCAGACTCCGGTTTTTACGTTGAGCGTTCAGGCTCCGGTCAGTTTTGTTGGGTATCCAGACTCCGGTTTTTACGTTGAGCGTTCAGGCTCCGGTCAGTTTTGCTGGGTATCCAGACTCTGGTTATTACGTTGAGCGAGCAGGCTCCGGTCAGTTTCGTTGGGTATCCAGACTCCGGTTATTACGTTGAGCGTTCAGGCTCTGGTCAGTTTTGTTGGGTATCTAGACTCCGGTTTTTACGTTGAGCGTTCAGGCTCCGTTCAGTTTCGTTGCGAATCTAGACTTCGGTTATTACATTGATGGTTCAGGCTCCAGTCAGTTTCATTGTGTATCCAGATTCCGGTTATTACGTTGAACGTTCAGGCTCCGGTCAGTTTTGTTGGGTATCCAGACTTCGGTTATTATGTTGAGCGTTCAGGCTTCGGTCAGTTTCGTTGGGTATCCAGACTCCGGTTATTACGTTGAGCGTTCAGGCTCCAGTTAGTTTCGTTGGGTATCCAGACTCTGATTTTTACTTTGAGCGTTCAGGCTCCAGTCAGTTTCGTTGGGTATCCAGACTCCGGTTATTTCGTTGAGCGTTCAGGCTCCGATTAGTTTCGTTCGGTATCCAGACTCCGGTTATTACGTTGAGCGTTCAGGCTCCGGTCAGTTTCGTTGGGTATCCAGACTCCGGTTTTTACGTTGAGCGTTCAGGCTCCGGTCAGTTTTGTTGGGTATCCAGACTCCGATTTTTACGTTGAGCATTCAGGCTCCGGTCAGTTTTGTTGGGTATCCAGACTCTGGTTTTTACGTTGAGCGTTCAAGCTCCGGTCAGTTTTGTTGGGTATCCAGACTCCGGTTATTACGTTAAGCGTTAAGGCTCCGGTCAGTTTCGTTGGGTATCCAGATTCCGGTTATTACGTTGAGCGTTCAGGCTCCGGTTAGTTTCGTTGGGTATCCAGACTCTTGTTTTTACTTTGAGCGTTCAGGCTCCGGTCAGTTTCGTTCGCTATCCAGACTTCGGTTATTACGTTGAGCGTTCAGGCTCCGGTCAGTTTCGTTGGGTATCCAGACTCCGGTTTTTACGTTGAGCGTTCAGGCTCCGGTCAGTTTTATTGGGTATCCAGACTCCGGTTATTACGTTGAGCGTTCAGGCTCCGGTCAGTTTCCTTGTGTATCCAGACTCCAGTTATTACGTTGAGCGTTCAGGCTCCGGTCAGTTTTGTTGGGTATCCAGACTCCGGTTTTTACGTTGAGCATTCAGGCTCCGGTCAGTTTTGTTGGGTATCCAGAATCCGGTTATTAAGTTAAGCGTTCAGGCTCCGGTCAGTTTCTTTGGGTATCCAGACTCCGGTTATTATGTTGAGCGTTCAGGCTCCGGTCAGTTTCGTTGGGTATCCAGACTCCGGTTATTACATTGAGCGTTCAGGCTCCAGTCAGTTTCGTTGTGTATCCAGTCTCTAGTTATTACGTTGAGCGTTCAGGCTCTGGTCAGTTTCGTTGGGTATCCAGACTCCGGTTTTTACGTTGAGCGTTCAGGCTTCGGTCAGTTTTGTTGGGTATCTAGACTCCAGTTATTACCTTGAGCGTTCAGGCTCCGGTCAGTTTCGTTGGGTATCCAGACTCCGGTTATTATGTTGAGCATTCAGGCTCCGTTCAGTTTCGTTGAGTATCCAGACTCCGGTTATTACAATGAGTGTTTAGGCTCCGGTCAGTTTCGTTTGGTATCCAGACTTCAGTTATTACGTTAAGCATTCAGGCCCCGGTCAGTTGTTTGGGTATCCAGACTCCGATTTTTACGTTGAGCGTTCAGGCTCCGGTCAGTTTTGTTGGGTATCCAGACTCTGGTTTTTACGTTGAGCGTTCAGGCTCCGATCAGTTTTGTTGGGTATCCAGACTCCGGTTTTTACGTTGAGCGTTCAGGCTCCGGTCAGTTTTGTTGGGTATCCAGACTCCGGTTATTAAGTTGAGCGTTCAGGCTCCGGTCAGTTTCTTTGGGTATCCAGACTCCGGTTATTATGTTGAGCGTTCAGGCTCCGGTCAGTTTCGTTGGGTATCCAGACTCCGGTTATTACATTGAGCGTTCAGGCTCCGGTCAGTTTCGTTGTGTATCCAGTCTCTAGTTATTACGTTGAGCGTTCAGGCTCTGGTCAGTTTCGTTGGGTATCCAGACTCCGGTTTTTACGTTGAGCGTTGAGGCTCCAGTCAGTTTTGTTGGGTATCCAGACTCCAGTTATTACGTTGAGCGTTCCGGCTCCGGTCAGTTTCGTTGGGTATCCAGATTCCGGTTATTACGTTGAGCGTTCAGGCTCCGGTTAGTTTCGTTGGGTATCCAGACTCTTGTTTTTACTTTGAGCGTTCAGGCTCCGGTCAGTTTCGTTCGCTATCCAGACTTCGGTTATTACGTTGAGCGTTCAGGCTCCGGTCAGTTTCGTTGGGTATCCAGACTCCGGTTTTTACGTTGAGCGTTCAGGCTCCGGTCAGTTTTATTGGGTATCCAGACTCCGGTTATTACGTTGAGCGTTCAGGCTCCGGTCAGTTTCCTTGTGTATCCAGACTCCAGTTATTACGTTGAGCGTTCAGGCTCCGGTCAGTTTTGTTGGGTATCCAGACTCCGGTTTTTACGTTGAGCATTCAGGCTCCGGTCAGTTTTGTTGGGTATCCAGAATCCGGTTATTAAGTTAAGCGTTCAGGCTCCGGTCAGTTTCTTTGGGTATCCAGACTCCGGTTATTATGTTGAGCGTTCAGGCTCCGGTCAGTTTCGTTGGGTATCCAGACTCCGGTTATTACATTGAGCGTTCAGGCTCCAGTCAGTTTCGTTGTGTATCCAGTCTCTAGTTATTACGTTGAGCGTTCAGGCTCTGGTCAGTTTCGTTGGGTATCCAGACTCCGGTTTTTACGTTGAGCGTTCAGGCTTCGGTCAGTTTTGTTGGGTATCTAGACTCCAGTTATTACCTTGAGCGTTCAGGCTCCGGTCAGTTTCGTTGGGTATCCAGACTCCGGTTATTATGTTGAGCATTCAGGCTCCGTTCAGTTTCGTTGAGTATCCAGACTCCGGTTATTACAATGAGTGTTTAGGCTCCGGTCAGTTTCGTTTGGTATCCAGACTTCAGTTATTACGTTAAGCATTCAGGCCCCGGTCAGTTGTTTGGGTATCCAGACTCCGATTTTTACGTTGAGCGTTCAGGCTCCGGTCAGTTTTGTTGGGTATCCAGACTCTGGTTTTTACGTTGAGCGTTCAGGCTCCGATCAGTTTTGTTGGGTATCCAGACTCCGGTTTTTACGTTGAGCGTTCAGGCTCCGGTCAGTTTTGTTGGGTATCCAGACTCCGGTTATTAAGTTGAGCGTTCAGGCTCCGGTCAGTTTCTTTGGGTATCCAGACTCCGGTTATTATGTTGAGCGTTCAGGCTCCGGTCAGTTTCGTTGGGTATCCAGACTCCGGTTATTACATTGAGCGTTCAGGCTCCGGTCAGTTTCGTTGTGTATCCAGTCTCTAGTTATTACGTTGAGCGTTCAGGCTCTGGTCAGTTTCGTTGGGTATCCAGACTCCGGTTTTTACGTTGAGCGTTGAGGCTCCAGTCAGTTTTGTTGGGTATCCAGACTCCAGTTATTACGTTGAGCGTTCCGGCTCCGGTCAGTTTCGTTGGGTATCCAGACTCCGGTTATTATGTTGAGCATTCAGGCTCCGGTCAGTTTCATTGGGTATCCAGACTCCGGTTATTACAATGAGTGTTTAGGCTCCGGTCAGTTTCGTTTGGTATCCAGACTTCAGTCATTACGTTGAGCATTCAGGCCCCGGTCAGTTGTTTGGGTATCCAGATTCTGATTTTTACGTTGAGCGTTCAGGCTCCGGCCAGTTTTGTTGGGTATCCAGACTCTGGTTTTTACGTTGAGCGTTCAGGCTTCGGTCAGTTTTGTTGGGTATCCAGACTCCGGTTATTACGTTAAGCGTTCAGGCTCCGGTCAGTTTCGTTGGGTATCCAGACTCCGGTTTTTACATTGAGCGTTCAGGCTCCGGTCAGTTTTGTTGGGTATCCAGACTCCGGTTTTTACGTTGAGCGTTCAGGCTCCGGTCAGTTTTGCTGGGTATCCAGACTCTGGTTATTACGTTGAGCGAGCAGGCTCCGGTCAGTTTCGTTGGGTATCCAGACTCCGGTTATTACGTTGAGCGTTCAGGCTCTGGTCAGTTTTGTTGGGTATCTAGACTCCAGTTTTTACGTTGAGCGTTCAGGCTCCGTTCAGTTTCGTTGCGTATCCAGACTTCGGTTATTACATTGATGGTTCAGGCTCCAGTCAGTTTCGTTGTGTATCCAGATTCCGGTTATTACGTTGAACGTTCAGGCTCCGGTCAGTTTTGTTGGGTATCCAGACTCCGGTTATTATGTTGAGCGTTCAGGCTTCGGTCAGTTTCGTTGGGTATCCAGACTCCGGTTATTACGTTGAGCGTTCAGGCTCCGGTTAGTTTCGTTGGGTATCCAGACTCTGGTTTTTACTTTGAGCGTTCAGGCTCCAGTCAGTTTCGTTGGGTATCCAGACTCCGGTTATTACGTTGAGCGTTCAGGCTCCGATCGGTTTCGTTCGGTATCCAGACTCCGGTATTATGTTGAGCGTTCAGGCTCCGGTCAGTTTCGTTGGGTATCCAGACTCCGGTTTTTACGTTGAGCGTTCAGGCTCCGGTCAGTTTTATTGGGTATCCAGACTCCGGTTATTACGTTGAGCGTTCAGGCTCCGGTCAGTTTCGTTGTGTATTCAGACTCCAGTTATTACGTTGAGCGTTCAGGCTCCGGTCAGTTTTGTTGGGTATCCAGACTCCGGTTTTTACGTTGAGCGTTCAGGCTCCGGTCAGTTTTGTTGGGTATCCAGACTCCGGTTATTAAGTTGAGCGTTCAGGCTCCGGTCAGTTTCTTTGGGTATCCAGACTCCGGTTATTATGTTGAGCGTTCAGGCTCCGGTCAATTTCGTTGGGTATCTAGACTCCGGTTATTACAATGAGCGTTCAGGCTCCGGTCAGTTTCGTTGTGTATCCAGTCTCTAGTTATTACGTTGAGCGTTCAGGCTCTGGTCAGTTTCGTTGGGTATCCAGACTCCGGTTTTTACGTTGAGCGTTGAGGCTCCGGTCAGTTTTATTGGGTATCCAGACTCCAGTTATTACGTTGAGCGTTCAGGCTCCGGTCAGTTTCGTTGGGTATCCAGACTCCAGTTATTATGTTGAGCATTCAGGCTCCAGTCAGTTTCATTGGGTATCCAGACTCCGGTTATTACAATGAGTGTTTAGGCTCCGGTCAGTTTCGTTTGGTATCCAGACTTCAGTTATTACGTTGAGCATTCAGGCCCCGGTCAGTTGTTTGGGTATCCAGACTCCGATTTTTACGTTGAGCGTTCAGGCTCCGGTCAGTTTTGTTGGGTATCCAGACTCTGGTTTTTACGTTGAGCGTTCAGGCTCCGGTCAGTTTTGTTGGGTATCCAGACTCCGGTTATTACGTTAAGCGTTCAGGCTCCGGTCAGTTTCGTTGGGTATCCAGACTCCGGTTTTTACGTTGAGCGTTCAGGCTTCGGTCAGTTTTGTTGGGTATCCAGACTCCGGTTTTTACGTTTAGCGTTCAGGCTCCGGTCAGTTTTGCTGGGTATCCAGACTCTGGTTATTATGTTGAGCGAGCAGGCTCCGGTCAGTTTCGTTGGGTATCCAGACTCCGGTTATTACGTTGAGCGTTCAGGCTCTGGTCAGTTTTGTTGGGTATCTAGACTCCGGTTTTTACGTTGAGCGTTCAGGCTCCGTTCAGTTTCGTTGCGTATACAGACTTCGGTTATTACATTTATGGTTCAGGCTCCAGTCAGTTTCGTTGTGTATCCAGATTCCGGTTATTACGTTGAACGTTCAGGCTCCGGTCAGTTTTGTTGGGTATCCAGACTCCGGTTATTATGTTGAGCGTTCAGGCTTCGGTCAGTTTCGTTGGGTATCCGAACTTCGGTTATTACGTTGAGCGTTCAAGCTCCGATCAGTTTCGTTGTGTATCCAGATTCCGGTTATTACGTTGAGCGTTCAGGCTCCAGTCAGTTTCGTTGGGTATCCAAACTCCGGTTATTATGTTGAGCGTTCAGGCTCCGGTCAGTTTCGTTGGGTATCCAGACTCCGGTTATTACATTGAGTGTTTAGGCTCCGGTCAGTTTCGTTTGGTATCCAGACTTCAGTTATTACATTGAGCATTCAGGCCCCGGTCAGTTTCGTTGGGTATCCAGACTCCGATTTTTACGTTGAGCATTCAGGCTCCGGTCAGTTTTGTTGGGTATCCAGACTCTGGTTTTTACGTTGAGCGTTCAAGCTCCGGTCAGTTTTGTTGGGTATCCAGACTCCGGTTATTACGTTAAGCGTTAAGGCTCCGGTCAGTTTCGTTGGGTATCCAGATTCCGGTTATTACGTTGAGCGTTCAGGCTCCGGTTAGTTTCGTTGGGTATCCAGACTCTGGTTTTTACTTTGAGCGTTCAGGCTCCGTTCAGTTTCGTTGGGTATCCAGACTCTGGTTATTACGTTGAGCGTTCAGACTCCGATCAGTTTCGTTCGGTATCCAGACTCCGGTTATTACGTTGAGCGTTCAGGCTCCGGTCAGTTTCGTTGGGTATCCAGACTCCGGTTTTTACGTTGAGCGTTCAGGCTCCGGTCAGTTTTATTGGGTATCCAGACTCCGTTTATTACGTTGAGCGTTCAGGCTCCGGTCAGTTTCGTTGTGTATCCAGACTCCAGTTATTACATTGAGCGTTCAGGCTCCGGTCAGTTTTGTTGGGTATCCAGACTCCGGTTTTAACGTTGAGCATTCAGGCTCCCGTCAGTTTTGTTGGGTATCCAGAATCCGGTTATTAAGTTGAGCGTTCAGGCTCCGGTCAGTTTCTTTGGGTATCCAGACTCCGGTTATTATGTTGAGCGTTCAGGCTCCGGTCAGTTTCGTTGGGTATCCAGACTCCGGTTATTACATTGAGCGTTCAGGCTCCGGTCAGTTTCGTTGTGTATCCAGTCTCTAGTTATTACGTTGAGCGTTCAGGCTCTTGTCAGTTTCGTTGGGTATCCAGACTCTGGTTTTTACGTTGAGCGTTCAGGCTCCGGTCAGTTTTGTTGGGAATCCAGACTCCAGTTATTACGTTGAGCGTTCAGGCTCCGGTCAGTTTCGTTGGGTATCCAGACTCCGGTTATTATGTTGAGCATTCAGGCTCCGGTCAGTTTCGTTGGGTATCCAGACTCCGGTTATTACAATGAGTGTTTAGGCTCCGGTCAGTTTCGTTTGGTATCCAGACTTCAGTTATTACGTTGAGCATTCAGGCCCCGGTCAGTTGTTTGGGTATCCAGACTCCGATTTTTACGTTGAGCGTTCAGGCTCCGGTCAGTTTTGTTGGGTATCCAGACTCTGGTTTTTACGTTGAGCGTTCAGGCTCCGGTCAGTTTTGTTGGGTATCCAGACTCCGGTTATTACGTTAAGCGTTCAGGCTCCGGTCAGTTTCGTTGGGTATCCAGACTCCGGTTTTTACGTTGAGCGTTCAGGCTCCGGTCAGTTTTGTTGGGTATCCAGACTCTGGTTTTTACGTTGAGCGTTCAGGCTTCGGTCAGTTTTGTTGGGTATCCAGACTCCGGTTATTACGTTAAGCGTTCAGGCTCCGGTCAGTTTCGTTGGGTATCCAGACTCCGGTTTTTACATTGAGCGTTCAGGCTCCGGTCAGTTTTGTTGGGTATCCAGACTCCGGTTTTTACGTTGAGCGTTCAGGCTCCGGTCAGTTTTGCTGGGTATCCAGACTCTGGTTATTACGTTGAGCGAGCAGGCTCCGGTCAGTTTCGTTGGGTATCCAGACTCCGGTTATTACGTTGAGCGTTCAGGCTCTGGTCAGTTTTGTTGGGTATATAGACTCCAGTTTTTACGTTGAGCGTTCAGGCTCCGTTCAGTTTCGTTGCGTATCCAGACTTCGGTTATTACATTGATGGTTCAGGCTCCAGTCAGTTTCGTTGTGTATCCAGATTCCGGTTATTACGTTGAACGTTCAGGCTCCGGTCAGTTTTGTTGGGTATCCAGACTCCGGTTATTATGTTGAGCGTTCAGGCTTCGGTCAGTTTCGTTGGGTATCCAGACTCCGGTTATTACGTTGAGCGTTCAGGCTCCGGTTAGTTTCGTTGGGTATCCAGACTCTGGTTTTTACTTTGAGCGTTCAGGCTCCAGTCAGTTTCGTTGGGTATCCAGACTCCGGTTATTACGTTGAGCGTTCAGGCTCCGATCAGTTTCGTTCGGTATCCAGACTCCGGTTATTATGTTGAGCGTTCAGGCTCCGGTCAGTTTCGTTGGGTATCCAGACTCCGGTTTTTACGTTGAGCGTTCAGGCTCCGGTCAGTTTTATTGGGTATCCAGACTCCGGTTATTACGTTGAGCGTTCAGGCTCCGGTCAGTTTCGTTGTGTATTCAGACTCCAGTTATTACGTTGAGCGTTCAGGCTCCGGTCAGTTTTGTTGGGTATCCAGACTCCGGTTTTTACGTTGAGCGTTCAGGCTCCGGTCAGTTTTGTTGGGTATCCAGACTCCGGTTATTAAGTTGAGCGTTCAGGCTCCGGTCAGTTTCTTTGGGTATCCAGACTCCGGTTATTATGTTGAGCGTTCAGGCTCCGGTGAATTTCGTTGGGTATCTAGACTCCGGTTATTACATTGAGCGTTCAGGCTCCGGTCAGTTTCGTTGTGTATCCAGTCTCTAGTTATTACGTTGAGCGTTCAGGCTCTGGTCAGTTTCGTTGGGTATCCAGACTCCGGTTTTTACGTTGAGCGTTGAGGCTCCGGTCAGTTTTATTGGGTATCCAGACTCCAGTTATTACGTTGAGCGTTCAGGCTCCGGTCAGTTTCGTTGGGTATCCAGACTCCAGTTATTATGTTGAGCATTCAGGCTCCAGTCAGTTTCATTGGGTATCCAGACTCCGGTTATTACAATGAGTGTTTAGGCTCCGGTCAGTTTCGTTTGGTATCCCAACTTCAGTTATTACGTTGAGCATTCAGGCCCCGGTCAGTTGTTTGGGTATCCAGACTCCGATTTTTACGTTGAGCGTTCAGGCTCCGGTCAGTTTTGTTGGGTATCCAGACTCTGGTTTTTACGTTGAGCGTTCAGGCTCCGGTCAGTTTTGTTGGGTATCCAGACTCCGGTTATTACGTTAAGCGTTCAGGCTCCGGTCAGTTTCGTTGGGTATCCAGACTCCGGTTTTTACGTTGAGCGTTCAGGCTTCGGTCAGTTTTGTTGGGTATCCAGACTCCGGTTTTTACGTTTAGCGTTCAGGCTCCGGTCAGTTTTGCTGGGTATCCAGACTCTGGTTATTATGTTGAGCGAGCAGGCTCCGGTCAGTTTCGTTGGGTATCCAGACTCCGGTTATTACGTTGAGCGTTCAGGCTCTGGTCAGTTTTGTTGGGTATCTAGACTCCGGTTTTTACGTTGAGCGTTCAGGCTCCGTTCAGTTTCGTTGCGTATCCAGACTTCGGTTATTACATTTATGGTTCAGGCTCCAGTCAGTTTCGTTGTGTATCCAGATTCCGGTTATTACGTTGAACGTTCAGGCTCCGGTCAGTTTTGTTGGGTATCCAGACTCCGGTTATTATGTTGAGCGTTCAGGCTTCGGTCAGTTTCGTTGGGTATCCGAACTTCGGTTATTACGTTGAGCGTTCAAGCTCCGATCAGTTTCGTTGTGTATCCAGATTCCGGTTATTACGTTGAGCGTTCAGGCTCCAGTCAGTTTCGTTGGGTATCCAAACTCCGGTTATTATGTTGAGCGTTCAGGCTCCGGTCAGTTTCGTTGGGTATCCAGACTCCGGTTATTACATTGAGTGTTTAGGCTCCGGTCAGTTTCGTTTGGTATCCAGACTTCAGTTATTACATTGAGCATTCAGGCCCCGGTCAGTTTCGTTGGGTATCCAGACTCCGATTTTTACGTTGAGCATTCAGGCTCCGGTCAGTTTTGTTGGGTATCCAGACTCTGGTTTTTACGTTGAGCGTTCAAGCTCCGGTCAGTTTTGTTGGGTATCCAGACTCCGGTTATTACGTTAAGCGTTAAGGCTCCGGTCAGTTTCGTTGGGTATCCAGATTCCGGTTATTACGTTGAGCGTTCAGGCTCCGGTTAGTTTCGTTGGGTATCCAGACTCTGGTTTTTACTTTGAGCGTTCAGGCTCCGGTCAGTTTCGTTGGGTATCCAGACTCTGGTTATTACGTTGAGCGTTCAGACTCCGATCAGTTTCGTTCGGTATCCAGACTCCGGTTATTACGTTGAGCGTTCAGGCTCCGGTCAGTTTCGTTGGGTATCCAGACTCCGGTTTTTACGTTGAGCGTTCAGGCTCCGGTCAGTTTTATTGGGTATCCAGACTCCGTTTATTACGTTGAGCGTTCAGGCTCCGGTCAGTTTCGTTGTGTATCCAGACTCCAGTTATTACATTGAGCGTTCAGGCTCCGGTCAGTTTTGTTGGGTATCCAGACTCCGGTTTTAACGTTGAGCATTCAGGCTCCGGTCAGTTTTGTTGGGTATCCAGAATCCGGTTATTAAGTTGAGCGTTCAGGCTCCGGTCAGTTTCTTTGGGTATCCAGACTCCGGTTATTATGTTGAGCGTTCAGGCTCCGGTCAGTTTCGTTGGGTATCCAGACTCCGGTTATTACATTGAGCGTTCAGGCTCTGGTCAGTTTCGTTGTGTATCCAGTCTCTAGTTATTACGTTGAGCGTTCAGGCTCTTGTCAGTTTCGTTGGGTATCCAGACTCTGGTTTTTACGTTGAGCGTTCAGGCTCCGGTCAGTTTTGTTGGGAATCCAGACTCCAGTTATTACGTTGAGCGTTCAGGCTCCGGTCAGTTTCGTTGGGTATCCAGACTCCGGTTATTATGTTGAGCATTCAGGCTCCGGTCAGTTTCGTTGGGTATCCAGACTCCGGTTATTACAATGAGTGTTTAGGCTCCGGTCAGTTTCGTTTGGTATCCAGACTTCAGTTATTACGTTGAGCATTCAGGCCCCGGTCAGTTGTTTGGGTATCCAGACTCCGATTTTTACGTTGAGCGTTCAGGCTCCGGTCAGTTTTGTTGGGTATCCAGACTCTGGTTTTTACGTTGAGCGTTCAGGCTCCGGTCAGTTTTGTTGGGTATCCAGACTCCGGTTATTACGTTAAGCGTTCAGGCTCCGGTCAGTTTCGTTGGGTATCCAGACTCCGGTTTTTACGTTGAGCGTTCAGGCTCCGGTCAGTTTTGTTGGGTATCCAGACTCCGGTTTTTACGTTGAGCGTTCAGGCTTCGGTCAGTTTTGCTGGGTATCCAGACTCCGGTTATTACGTTGAGCGAGCAGGCTCCGGTCAGTTTCGTTGGGTATCCAGACTCCGGTTATTACGTTGAGCGTTCAGGCTCTGGTCAGTTTCGTTGGGTATCTAGACTCCGGTTATTACGTTGAGCGTTCAGGCTACGTTTAGTTTCGTTGCGTATCCAGATTTCGGTTATTACATTGATGGTTCAGGCTCCAGTCAGTTTCGTTGTGTATCCAGATTCCGGTTATTACGTTGAACGTTCAGGCTCCGGTCAGTTTTGTTGGGTATCCAGACTCCGGTTATTATGTTGAGCGTTCAGGCTCCGGTCAGTTTCGTTGGGTATCCGAACTTCGGTTATTACGTTGAGCGTTCAAGCTCCGATCAGTTTCGTTGTGTATCCAGATTCCGGTTATTACGTTGAGCGTTCAGGCTCCGGTCAGTTTCGTTGGGTATCCAGACTCCGGTTTTTACGTGAGCGTTCAGGCTCCGGTCAGTTTTGTTGGTTATCCAGACTCCGGTTATTACGTTGAGCGTTCAGGCTCCGGTCAGTTTCGTTGGGTATCCAGACTCCGGTTATTATGTTGAGCGTTCAGGCTCCGGTCAGTTTCGTTGGGTATCCAAACTCCGATTATTACATTGAGTGTTTAGGCTCCGGTCAGTTTCGTTTGGTATCCAGACTTCAGTTATTACGTTGAGCATTCAGGCCCTGGTCAGTTTCGTTGGGTATCCAGACTCCGGTTATTATGTTGAGCATTCAGGCTCCGGTCAGTTTCGTTGGGTATCCAGATTCCGGTTATTACAATGAGTGTTTAGGCTCCGGTCAGTTTCGTTTGGTATCCAGACTTCAGTTATTACGTTGAGCATTCAGGCCCCGGTCAGTTGTTTGGGTATCCAGACTCCGATTTTTACGTTGAGCGTTCAGGCTCCGGTCAGTTTTGTTGGGTATCCAGACTCTGGTTTTTACGTTGAGCGTTCAGGCTCCGGTCAGTTTTGTTGGGTATCCAGACTCCGGTTATTACGTTAAGCGTTCAGGCTCCGGTCAGTTTCGTTGGGTATCCAGACTCCGGTTTTTACGTTGAGCGTTCAGGCTCCGGTCAGTTTTGTTGGGTATCCAGACTCCGGTTTTTACGTTGAGCGTTCAGGCTCCGGTCAGTTTTGCTGGGTATCCAGACTCCGGTTATTACGTTGAGCGAGCAGGCTCCGGTCAGTTTCGTTGGGTATCCAGACTCCGGTTATTACGTTGAGCGTTCAGGCTCTGGTCAGTTTCGTTGGGTATCTAGACTCCGGTTATTACGTTGAGCGTTCAGGCTACGTTCAGTTTCGTTGCGTATCCAGACTTCGGTTATTACATTGATGGTTCAGGCTCCAGTCAGTTTCTTTGTGTATGCAGATTCCGGTTATTACGTTGAACGTTCAGGCTCCGGTCAGTTTTGTTGGGTATCCAGACTCCGGTTATTATGTTGAGCGTTCAGGCTCCGGTCAGTTTCGTTGGGTATCCGAACTTCGGTTATTACGTTGAGCGTTCAAGCTCCGATCAGTTTCGTTGTGTATCCAGATTCCGGTTATTACGTTGAGCGTTCAGGCTCCGGTCAGTTTCGTTGGGTATCCAGACTCCGGTTTTTACGTGAGCGTTCAGGCTCCGGTCAGTTTTGTTGGGTATCCAGACTCCGGTTATTACGTTGAGCGTTCAGGCTCCGGTCAGTTTCGTTGGGTATCCAGACTCCGGTTATTATGTTGAGCGTTCAGGCTCCGGTCAGTTTCGTTGGGTATCCAAACTCCGGTTATTACATTGAGTGTTTAGGCTCCGGTAAGTTTCGTTTGGTATCCAGACTTCAGTTATTACGTTGAGCATTCAGGCCCCGGTCAGTTTCGTTGGGTATCCAGACTCCAATTTTTACGTTGAGCGTTTAGGCTCCGGTCAGTTTTGTTGGGTATCCAGACTCTGGTTTTTACGTTAAGCGTTCAGGCTCCGGTCAGTTTTGTTGGGTATCCAGACTCGGGCTATTACGTTAAGCGTTCAGGCTCCGGTCAGTTTCGTTGGGTATCCAGATTCCGGTTATTACGTTGAGCGTTCAGGCTCCGGTTAGTTTCGTTGGGTATCCAGACTCTGGTTTTTACTTTGAGCGTTCAGGCTCCGGTAAGTTTCGTTGGGTATCCAGACTCCGGTTTTTACGTTGAGCGTTCAGGCTCCGGTCAGTTTTATTGGGTATCCAGACTCCGGTTATTACGTTGAGCGTTCAGGCTCCGGTCAGTTTCGTTGTGTATCCAGACTCCAGTTATTACGTTGAGCGTTCAGGCTCCGGTCAGTTTTGTTGGGTATCCAGACTCCGGTTTTAACGTTGAGCGTTCAGGCTCCGGTCAGTTTTGTTGGGTATCCAGACTCCGGTTATTAAGTTGAGCGTTCAGGCTCCGGTCAGTTTCTTTGGGTATCCAGACTCCGGTTATTATGTTGAGCGTTCAGGCTCCGGTCAGTTTCGTTGGGTATCCAGACTCCGGTTATTACATTGAGCGTTCAGGCTCCGGTCAGTTTCGTTGTGTATCCAGTCTCTAGTTATTACGTTAAGCGTTCAGGCTCTTGTCAGTTTCGTTGGGTATCCAGACTCTGGTTTTTACGTTGAGCGTTCAGGCTACGGTCAGTTTTGTTGGGAATCCAGACTCCAGTTATTACGTTGAGCGTTCAGGCTCTGGTCAGTTTCGTTGGGTATCCAGACTCCGGTTATTATGTTGAGCATTCAGGCTCCGGTCAGTTTCGTTGGGTATCCAGACTCCGGTTATTACAATGAGTGTTTAGGCTCCGGTCAGTTTCGTTTGGTATCCAGACTTCAGTTATTACGTTGAGCATTCAGGCCCCGGTCAGTTGTTTGGGTATCCTGACTCCGATTTTTACGTTGAGCGTTCAGGCTCCGGTCAGTTTTGTTGGGTATCCAGACTCTGGTTTTTACGTTGAGCGTTCAGGCTCCGGTCAGTTTTGTTGGGTATCCAGACTCCGGTTATTACGTTAAGCGTTCAGGCTCCGGTCAGTTTCGTTGGGTATCCAGACTCCGGTTTTTACGTTGAGCGTTCAGGCTCCGGTCAGTTTTGTTGGGTATCCAGACTCCGGTTTTTACGTTGAGCGTTCAGGCTCCGGTCAGTTTTGATGGGTATCTAGACTCCGGTTATTACGTTGAGCGAGCAGGCTCTGGTCAGTTTCGTTGGGTATCCAGACTCCGGTTATTACGTTGAGCGTTCAGGCTCTGGTCAGTTTCGTTGGGTATCTAGACTCCGGTTATTACGTTGAGCGTTCAGGCTACGTTCAGTTTCGTTGCGTATCCAGACTTCGGTTATTACATTGATGGTTCAGGCTCCAGTCAGTTTCGTTGTGTATCCAGATTCCGGTTATTACGTTGAACGTTCAGGCTCCGGTCAGTTTTGTTGGGTATCCAGACTCCGGTTATTATGTTGAGCGTTCAGGCTCCGGTCAGTTTCGTTGGGTATCCGAACTTCGGTTATTACGTTGAGCGTTCAAGCTCCGATCAGTTTCGTTGTGTATCCAGATTCCGGTTATTACGTTGAGCGTTCAGGCTCCGGTCAGTTTCGTTGGGTATCCAGACTCCGGTTTTTACGTGAGCGTTCAGGCTCCGGTCAGTTTTGTTGGGTATCCAGACTCCGGTTATTACGTTGAGCGTTCAGGCTCTGGTCAGTTTCGTTGGGTATCCAGACTCCGGTTTTTATGTTGAGCGTTCAGGCTCCGGTCAGTTTCATTGGGTATCCAAACTCCGGTTATTACATTGAGTGTTTAGGCTCCGGTCAGTTTCGTTTGGTATCCAGACTTCAGTTATTACGTTGAGCATTCAGGCCCCGGTCAGTTTCGTTGGGTATCCAGACTCCAATTTTTACGTTGAGCGTTTAGGCTCCGGTCAGTTTTGTTGGGTATCCAGACTCTGGTTTTTACGTTAAGCGTTCAGGCTCCGGTCAGTTTTGTTGGGTATCCAGACTCCGGCTATTACGTTAAGCGTTCAGGCTCCGGTCAGTTTCGTTGGGTATCCAGATTCCGGTTATTACGTTGAGCGTTCAGGCTCCAGTTAGTTTCGTTGGGTATCCAGACTCTGGTTTTTACTTTGAGCGTTCAGGCTCCGGTAAGTTTCGTTGGGTATCCAGACTCCGGTTACTACGTTGAGCGTTCAGGCTCCGATCAGTTTCGTTCGGTATCCAGACTCCGGTTATTACGTTGAGCGTTCAGGCTCCGGTCAGTTTCGTTGGGTATCCAGATTCCGGTTTTTACGTTGAGCGTTCAGGCTCCGGTCAGTTTTATTGGGTATCCAGACTCCGGTTATTACGTTGAGCGTTCAGGCTCCGGTCAGTTTCGTTGTGTATCCAGACTCCAGTTATTACGTTGAGCGTTCAGGCTCCGGTCAGTTTTGTTGGGTATCCAGACTCCGGTTATTACGTTGAGCGTTCAGGCTCCGGTCAGTTTTGTTGGGTATCCAGACTCCGGTTATTAAGTTGAGCGTTCAGGCTCCGGTCAGTTTCTTTGGGTATCCAGACTCCGGTTATTATGTTGAGCGTTCAGGCTCCGGTCAGTTTCGTTGGGTATCCAGACTCCGGTTATTACATTGAGCGTTCAGGCTCCGGTCAGTTTCGTTGTGTATCCAGTCTCTAGTTATTACGTTGAGCGTTCAGGCTCTGGTCAGTTTCGTTGGGTATCCAGACTCCGGTTTTTACGTTGAGCGTTGAGGCTCCGGTCAGTTTTGTTGGGTATCCAGACTCCAGTTATTACGTTGAGCGTTCAGGCTCCGGTCAGTTTCGTTGGGTATCCAGACTCCGGTTATTATGTTGAGCATTCAGGCTCCGGTCAGTTTCATTGCGTATCCAGACTCCGGTTATTACAATGAGTGTTTAGGCTCCGGTCAGTTTCGTTTGGTATCCAGACTTCAGTTATTACGTTGAGCATTCAGGCCCCGGTCAGTTGTTTGGGTATCCAGACTCCGATTTTTACGTTGAGCGTTCAGGCTCCGGTCAGTTTTGTTGGGTATCCAGACTCTGGTTTTTACGTTGAGCGTTCAGACTCCGGTTAGTTTTGTTGGGTATCCAGACTCCGATTATTACGTTAAGCGTTCAGGCTCTGGTCAGTTTCGTTGGGTATCCAGACTCCGGTTATTATGTTGAGCATTCAGGCTCCGGTCAGTTTCGTTGGGTATCCAGACTCCGGTTATTACAATGAGTGTTTAGGCTCCGGTCAGTTTCGTTTGGTATCCAGACTTCAGTTATTACGTTGAGCATTCAGGCCCCGGTCAGTTGTTTGGGTATCCTGACTCCGATTTTTATGTTGAGCGTTCAGGCTCCGGTCAGTTTTGTTGGGTATCCAGACTCTGGTTTTTACGTTGAGCGTTCAGGCTCCGGTCAGTTTTGTTGGGTATCCAGACTCCGGTTATTACGTTAAGCGTTCAGGCTCCGGTCAGTTTCGTTGGGTATCCAGACTCCGGTTTTTACGTTGAGCGTTCAGGCTCCGGTCAGTTTTGTTGGGTATCCAGACTCCGGTTTTTACGTTGAGCGTTCAGGCTCCGGTCAGTTTTGATGGGTATCCAGACTCCGGTTATTACGTTGAGCGAGCAGGCTCTGGTCAGTTTCGTTGGGTATCCAGACTCCGGTTATTACGTTGAGCGTTCAGGCTCTGGTCAGTTTCGTTGGGTATCTAGACTCCGGTTATTACGTTGAGCGTTCAGGCTACGTTCAGTTTCGTTGCGTATCCAGACTTCGGTTATTACATTGATGGTTCAGGCTCCAGTCAGTTTCGTTGTGTATCCAGATTCCGGTTATTACGTTGAACGTTTAGGCTCCGGTCAGTTTTGTTGGGTATCCAGACTCCGGTTATTATGTTAAGCGTTCAGGCTCCGGTCAGTTTCGTTGGGTATCCGAACTTCGGTTATTACGTTGAGCGTTCAAGCTCCGATCAGTTTCGTTGTGTATCCAGATTCCGGTTATTACGTTGAGCGTTCAGGCTCCGGTCAGTTTCGTTGGGTATCCAGACTCCGGTTTTTACGTGAGCGTTCAGGCTCCGGTCAGTTTTGTTGGGTATCCAGACTCCGGTTATTACGTTGAGCGTTCAGGCTCCGGTCAGTTTCGTTGGGTATCCAGACTCCGGTTATTATGTTGAGCGTTCAGGCTCCGGTCAGTTTCGTTGGGTATCCAAACTCCGGTTATTACATTGAGTGTTTAGGCTCCGGTCAGTTTCGTTTGGTATCCAGACTTCAGTTATTACGTTGAGCATTCAGGCCCCGGTCAGTTTCGTTGGGTATCCAGACTCCAATTTTTACGTTGAGCGTTTAGGCTCCGGTCAGTTTTGTTGGGTATCCAGACTCTGGTTTTTACGTTAAGCGTTCAGGCTCCGGTCAGTTTTGTTGGGTATCCAGACTCCGGCTATTACGTTAAGCGTTCAGGCTCCGGTCAGTTTCGTTGGGTATCCACATTCCGGTTATTACGTTGAGCGTTCAGGCTCCGGTTAGTTTCGTTGGGTATCCAGACTCTGGTTTTTACTTTGAGCGTTCAGGCTCCGGTAAGTTTCGTTGGGTATCCAGACTCCGGTTATTACGTTGAGCGTTCAGGCTCCGATCAGTTTCGTTCGGTATCCAGACTCCGGTTATTACGTTGAGCGTTCAAGCTCCGGTCAGTTTCGTTGGGTATCCAGATTCCGGTTTTTACGTTGAGCGTTCAGGCTCCGGTCAGTTTTATTGGGTATCCAGACTCCGGTTATTACGTTGAGCGTTCAGGCTCCGGTCAGTTTCGTTGTGTATCCAGACTCCAGTTATTACGTTGAGCGTTCAGGCTCCGGTCAGTTTTGTTGGGTATCCAGACTCCGGTTTTTACGTTGAGCGTTCAGGCTCCGGTCAGTTTTGTTGGGTATCCAGACTCCGGTTATTAAGTTGAGCGTTCAGGCTCCGTTCAGTTTCTTTGGGTATCCAGACTCCGGTTATTATGTTGAGCGTTCAGGCTCCGGTCAGTTTCGTTGGGTATCCAGACTCCGGTTATTACATTGAGCGTTCAGGCTCCGGTCAGTTTCGTTGTGTATCCAGTCTCTAGTTATTACGTTGAGCGTTCAGGCTCTGGTCAGTTTCGTTGGGTATCCAGACTCCGGTTTTTACATTGAGCGTTGAGGCTCCGGTCAGTTTTGTTGGGTATCCAGACTCCAGTTATTACGTTGAGCGTTCAGGCTCCGGTCAGTTTCGTTGGGTATCCAGACTCCGGTTATTATGTTGAGCATTCAGGCTCCGGTCAGTTTCATTGCGTATCCAGACTCCGGTTATTACAATGAGTGTTTAGGCTCCGGTCAGTTTCGTTTGGTATCCAGACTTCAGTTATTACGTTGAGCATTCAGGCCCCGGTCAGTTGTTTGGGTATCCAGACTCCGATTTTTACGTTGAGCGTTCAGGCTCCGGTCAGTTTTGTTGGGTATCCAGACTCTGGTTTTTACGTTGAGCGTTCAGACTCCGGTTAGTTTTGTTGGGTATCCAGACTCCGATTATTACGTTAAGCGTTCAGGCTCTGGTCAGTTTCGTTGGGTATCCAGACTCCGGTTTTTACGTTGAGCGTTCAGGCTTCGGTCAGTTTTGTTGGGTATCCAGACTCCGGTTTTTACGTTGAGCGTGCAGGCTCCGGTCAGTTTTGCTGGGTATCCAGACTCTGGTTATTACGTTGAGTGAGCAGGCTCCGGTCAGTTTCGTTGGGTATCCAGACTCCGGTTATTACGTTGAGCGTTCAGGTTCTGGTCAGTTTTGTTGGGTATCTAGACTCCGGTTTTTACGTTGAGCGTTCAGGCTCCGTTCAGTTTCGTTGCGTATCCAGACTTCGGTTATTACATTGATGGTTCAGGCTCCAGTCAGTTCCGTTGTGTATCCAGATTCCGGTTATTACGTTGAACGTCCAGGCTCCGGTCAGTTTTGTTGGGTATCCAGATTCCGGTTATTATGTTGAGCGTTCAGGCTTCGGTCAGTTTCGTTGGGTACCCGAACTTCGATTATTACGTTGAGCGTTCAAGCTCCGATCAGTTTCGTTGTGTATCTAGATTCCGGTTATTACGTTGAGCGTTCAGGCTCCAGTCAGTTTCGTTGGGTATCCAAACTCCGGTTATTATGTTGAGCGTTCAGGCTCCGGTCAGTTTCGTTAGGTATCCAGACTCCGGTTATTACATTGAGTGTTTAGGCTGCGGTCAGTTTCGTTTGGTATCCAGACTTCAGTTATTACGTTGAGCATTCAGGCCCCGGTCAGTTTCGTTGGGTATCCAGACTCCGATTTTTACGTTGAGCATTCAGGCTCCGGTCAGTTTTGTTGGGTATCCAGACTCTGGTTTTTACGTTGAGCGTTCAAGCTCCGGTCAGTTTTGTTGGGTATCCAGACTCCGGTTATTACGTTAAGCGTTAAGGCTCCGGTCAGTTTCGTTGGGTATCCAGATTCCGGTTATTACGTTGAGCGTTCAGGCTCCGGTTAGTTTCGTTGGGTATCCAGACTCTGGTTTTTACTTTGAGCGTTCAGGCTCCGGTCAGTTTCGTTGGGTATCCAGACTCTGGTTATTACGTTGAGCGTTCAGGCTCCGATCAGTTTCGTTCGGTATCCAGACTCCGGTTATTACGTTGAGCGTTCAGGCTCCGGTCAGTTTCGTTGGGTATCCAGACTCCGGTTTTTACGTTGAGCGTTCAGGCTCCGGTCAGTTTTATTGGGTATCCAGACTCCGGTTATTACGTTGAGCGTTCAGGCTCCGGTCAGTTTCGTTGTGTATCCAGACTCCAGTTATTACGTTGAGCGTTCAGGCTCCGGTCAGTTTTGTTGGGTATCCAGACTCCGGTTTTTACGTTGAGCATTCAGGCTCCGGTCAGTTTTGTTGGGTATCCAGACTCCGGTTATTAAGTTGAGCGTTCAGGCTCCGGTCAGTTTCTTTGGGTATCCAGACTCCGGTTATTATGTTGAGCGTTCAGGCTCCGGTCAGTTTCGTTGGGTATCCAGACTCCGGTTATTACATTGAGCGTTCAGGCTCCGGTCAGTTTCGTTGTGTATCCAGTCTCTAGTTATTACATTGAGCGTTCAGGCTCTGGTCAGTTTCGTTGGGTATCCAGACTCCGGTTTTTACGTTGAGCGTTGAGGCTCCGGTCAGTTTTGTTGGGTATCCAGACTCCAGTTATTACGTTGAGCGTTCAGGCTCCGGTCAGTTTCGTTGGGTATCCAGACTCCGGTTATTATGTTGAGCATTCAGGCTCCGGTCAGTTTCATTGCGTATCCAGACTCCGGTTATTACAATGAGTGTTTAGGCTCCGGTCAGTTTCGTTTGGTATCCAGACTTCAGTTATTACGTTGAGCATTCAGGCCCCGGTCAGTTGTTTGGGTATCCAGACTCCGATTTTTACGTTGAGCGTTCAGGCTCCGGTCAGTTTTGTTGGGTATCCAGACTCTGGTTTTTACGTTGAGCGTTCAGACTCCGGTCAGTTTTGTTGGGTATCCAGACTCCGGTTATTACGTTAAGCGTTCAGGCTCTGGTCAGTTTCGTTGGGTATCCAGACTCCGGTTTTTACGTTGAGCGTTCAGGCTTCGGTCAGTTTTGTTGGGTATCCAGACTTCGGTTTTTACGTTGAGCGTGCAGGCTCCGGTCAGTTTTGCTGGGTATCCAGACTCTGGTTATTACGTTGAGTGAGCAGGCTCCGGTCAGTTTCGTTGGGTATCCAGACTCCGGTTATTACGTTGAGCGTTCAGGCTCTGGTCAGTTTTGTTGGGTATCTAGACTCCGGTTTTTACGTTGAGCGTTCAGGCTCCGTTCAGTTTCATTGCGTATCCAGACTTCGGTTATTACATTGATGGTTCAGGCTCCAGTCAGTTTCGTTGTGTATCCAGATTCCGGTTATTACGTTGAACGTTCAGGCTCCTGTCAGTTTTGTTGGGTATCCAGATTCCGGTTATTATGTTGAGCGTTCAGGCTTCGGTCAGTTTCGTTGGGTATCCGAACTTCGGTTATTACGTTGAGCGTTCAAGCTTCGATCAGTTTCGTTGTGTATCCAGATTCCGGTTATTACGTTGAGCGTTCAGGCTCCAGTCAGTTTCGTTGGGTATCCAAACTCCGGTTATTATGTTGAGCGTTCAGGCTCCGGTCAGTTTCGTTGGGTATCCAGACTCCGGTTATTACATTGAGTGTTTAGGCTGCGGTCAGTTTCGTTTGGTATCCAGACTTCAGTTATTACGTTGAGCATTCAGGCCCCGGTCAGTTTCGTTGGGTATCCAGACTCCGATTTTTACGTTGAGCATTCAGGCTCCGGTCAGTTTTGTTGGGTATCCAGACTCTGGTTTTTACGTTGAGCGTTCAAGCTCCGGTCAGTTTTGTTGGGTATCCAGACTCCGGTTGTTACGTTAAGCGTTAAGGCTCCGGTCAGTTTCGTTGGGTATCCAGATTCCGGTTATTACGTTGAGCGTTCAGGCTCCGGTTAGTTTCGTTGGGTATCCAGACTCTGGTTTTTACTTTGAGCGTTCAGGCTCCGGTCAGTTTCGTTGGGTATCCAGACTCTGGTTATTACGTTGAGCGTTCAGGCTCCGATCAGTTTCGTTCGGTATCCAGACTCCGGTTATTACGTTGAGCGTTCAGGCTCCGGTCAGTTTCGTTGGGTATCCGGACTCCTGTTTTTACGTTGAGCGTTTAGGCTCCGGTCAGTTTTATTGGGTATCCAGACTCCGGTTATTACGTTGAGCGTTCAGGCTCCGGTCAGTTTCGTTGTGTATCCAGACTCTAGTTATTACGTTGAGCGTTCAGGCTCCGGTCAGTTTTGTTGGGTATCCAGACTCCGGTTTTTACGTTGAGCATTCAGGCTCCGGTCAGTTTTGTTGGGTATCCAGACTCCGGTTATTAAGTTGAGCGTTCAGGCTCCGGTCAGTTTCTTTGGGTATCCAGACTCCGGTTATTATGTTGAGCGTTCAGGCTCCGGTCAGTTTCGTTGGGTATCCAGACTCCGGTTATTACATTGAGCGTTCAGGCTCCGGTCAGTTTCGTTGTGTATCCAGTCTCTAGTTATTACGTTGAGCGTTCAGGCTCTGGTCAGTTTCGTTGGGTATCCAGACTCCGGTTTTTACGTTGAGCGTTCAGGCTCCGGTCAGTTTTGTTGGGTATCCAGACTCCAGTTATTACCTTGAGCTTTCAGGCTCCGGTCATTTTCGTTGGGTATCCAGACTCCGGTTATTATGTTGAGCATTCAGGCTCCGGTCAGTTTCGTTGGGTATCCAGACTCCGGTTATTACAATGAGTGTTTAGGCTCCGGTCAGTTTCGTTTGGTATCCAGACTTCAGTTATTACGTTAAGCATTCAGGCCCCGGTCAGTTGTTTGGGTATCCAGACTCCGATTTTTACGTTGAGCGTTCAGGCTCCGGTCAGTTTTGTTGGGTATCCAGACTCTGGTTTTTACGTTGAGCGTTCAGGCTCCGATCAGTTTTGTTGGGTATCCAGACTCTGGTTATTACGTTAAGCGTTCAGGCTCCGGTCAGTTTTGTTGGGTATCCAGACTCCGGTTTTTACGTTGAGCGTTCAGGCTCTGGTCAGTTTTGCTGGGTATCCAGACTCCGGTTATTACGTTGAGCGAGCAGGCTCCGGTCAGTTTCGTTGGGTATCCAGACTCCGGTTATTACGTTGAGCTTTCAGGCTCCAGTCAGTTTCGTTTGGTATCTAGACTCCGGTTATTACGTTGAGCGTTCAGGCTCCGGTCAGTTTCGTTGCATATCCAGACTTCGGTTATTACATTGATGGTTCAGGCTCCAGTCAGTTTCGTTGTGTATCCAGATTCCGGTTATTACGTTGAACGTTCAGGCTCCGGTCAGTTTCGTTGGGTATCCAGACTCCGATTTTTACGTTGAGCGTTCAGGCTCCGGTCAGTTTTGTTGGGTATCCAGACTCTGGTTTTTACGTTGAGCGTTCAAGCTCCGGTCAGTTTTGTTGGGTATCCAGACTCCGGTTATTACGTTAAGCGTTAAGGCTCCGGTCAGTTTCGTTGGGTATCCAGATTCCGGTTATTACGTTGAGCGTTCAGGCTCCGGTTAGTTTCGTTGGGTATCCAGACTCTGGTTTTTACTTTGAGCGTTCAGGCTCTGGTCAGTTTCGTTGGGTATCCAGACTCTGGTTATTACGTTGAGCGTTCAGGCTCCGATCAGTTTCGTTCGGTATCCAGACTCCGGTTATTACGTTGAGCGTTCAGGCTCCGGTCAGTTTCGTTGGGTATCCAGAGTCCGGTTTCTATGTTGAGCGTTCAGGCTCCGGTCAGTTTTAGTGGGTATCCAGACTCCGGTTATTACGTTGAGCGTTCAGGCTCCGGTCAGTTTCGTTGTGTATCCAGACTCCAGTTATTACGTTGAGCATTCAGGCTCCGGTCAGTTTACTTGGGTATCCAGACTCCGGTTTTTACGTTGAGCATTCAGGCTCCGGTCAGTTTTGTTGGGTATCCAGACTCCGGTTATTAAGTTGAGCGTTCAGGCTCCGGTCAGTTTCTTTAGGTATCCAGACTCCGGTTATTATGTTGAGTGTTCAGGCTCCGGTCAGTTTCGTTGGGTATCCAGACTCCGGTTATTACATTGAGCGTTCAGGCTTTGGTCAGTTTCGTTGTGTATCCAGTCTCTAGTTATTACGTTGAGCGTTCAGGCTCTGGTCAGTTTCGTTGGGTACCCAGACTCCGGTTTTTACGTTGAGCGTTCAGGCTCCGGTCAGTTTTGTTGGGTATCCAGACTCCAGTTATTACCTTGAGCGTTCAGGCTCCAGTCAGTTTCGTTGGGTATCCAGACTCCGGTTATTATGTTGAGCATTCAGGCTCCGGTCAGTTTCGTTGGGTATCCAGACTCCGGTTATTACAATGAGTGTTTAGGCTCCGGTCAGTTTCGTTTGGTATCCAGACTTCAGTTATTACGTTAAGCATTCAGGCCCCGGTCAGTTGTTTGGGTATCCAGACTCCGATTTTTACGTTGAGCGTTCAGGCTCCGGTCAGTTTTGTTGGGTATCCAGACTCTGGTTTTTACGTTGAGCGTTCAGGCTCCGATCAGTTTTGTTGGGTATCCAGACTCCGGTTATTACTTTAAGCGTTCAGGCTCCGGTCAGTTTCGTTGGGTATCCAGACTCCGATTTTTAGGTTGAGCGTTCAGGCTCCGGTCAGTTTTGTTGGGTATCCAGACTCCGGTTTTTACGTTGAGCGTTCAGGCTCTGGTCAGTTTTGCTGGGTATCCAGACTCCGGTTATTACGTTGAGCGAGCAGGCTCCGGTCAGTTTCGTTGGGTATCCAGACTCCGGTTATTACGTTGAGCGATCAGGCTCTGGTCAGTTTCGTTGGGTATCTAGACTCTGGTTATTACGTTGAGCGTTCAGGCTCCGTTCAGTTTCGTTGCGTATCCAGACTTCGGTTATTACATTGATGGTTCAGGCTCCAGTCAGTTTCGGTTTGTATCCAGATTCCGGTTATTACGTTGAACGTTCAGGCTCCGGTCAGTTTTGTTGGGTATCCAGACTCCGGTTATTATGTTGAGCGTTCAGGCTCCGGTCAGTTTCGTTGGGTATCCGAACTTCGGTTATTACGTTGAGCGTTCAAGCTCCGATCAGTTTCGTTGTGTATCCAGATTCCGGTTATTACGTTGAGCGTTCAGGCTCCGGTCAGTTTCGTTGGGTATCCAGACTCCGGTTTTTACGTGAGCGTTCAGGCTCCGGTCAGTTTTGTTGGGTATCCAGACTCCGGTTATTACGTTGAGCGTTCAGGCTCCGGTCAGTTTCGTTGGGTATCCAGACTCCGGTTATTATGTTCAGCGTTCAGGCTCCGGTCAGTTTCATTGGGTATCCAGACTCCGGTTATTACATTGAGTGTTTAGGCTCCGGTCAGTTTCGTTTGGTATCCAGACTTCAGTTATTACGTTGAGCATTCAGGCCCCGGTCAGTTTCGTTGGGTATCCAGACTCCGATTTTTACGTTGAGCGTTCAGGCTCCGGTCAGTTTTGTTGGGTATCCAGACTCTGGTTTTTACGTTGAGCGTTCAGGCTCCGGTCAGTTTTGTTGGGTATCCAGACTCCGGTTATTACGTTAAGCGTTCAGGCTTCGATCAGTTTCGTTGGGTATCCAGATTCCGGTTATTACGTTGAGCGTTCAGGCTCCGGTTAGTTTCGTTGGGTATCCAGACTCTGGTTTTTACTTTGAGCGTTCAGGCTCCGGTCAGTTTCGTTGGGTATCCAGACTCCGATTATTAGGTTGAGCGTTCAGGCTCCGATCAGTTTCGTTCGGTATCCAGACTCCGGTTATTACGTTGAGCATTCAGGCTCCGGTCAGTTTCGTTGGGTATCCAGACTCCGGTTTTTACGTTGAGCGTTCAGGCTCCGGTCAGTTTTATTGGGTATCCAGACTCCGGTTATTACGTTGAGCGTTCAGGCTCCGGTCAGTTTCGTTGTGTATCCAGACTCCAGTTATTACGTTGAGCGTTCAGGCTCCGGTCAGTTTTGTTGGGTATCCAGACTCCGGTTTTTACGTTGAGCGTTCAGGCTCCGGTCAGTTTTTTTGGGTATCCAGACTCCGGTTATTAAGTTGAGCGTTCAGGCTCCGGTCAGTTTCTTTGGGTATCCAGACTCCGGTTATTATGTTGAGCGTTCAGGCTCCGGTCAGTTTCGTTGGGTATCCAGACTCCGGTTATTACATTGAGCGTTCAGGCTCCGGTCAGTTTCGTTGTGTATCCAGTCTCTAGTTATTACGTTGAGCGTTCAGGCTCTGGTCAGTTTCGTTGGGTATCCAGACTCCGGTTTTTACGTTGAGCGTTCAGGCTCCGGTCAGTTTTGTTGGGTATCCAGACTCCAGTTATTACGTTGAGCGTTCAGGCTCCGGTCAGTTTCGTTGGGTATCCAGACTCCGGTTATTATGTTGAGCATTCAGGCTCCGGTCAGTTTCGTTGGGTATCCAGGCTCCGGTTATTACAATGAGTGTTTAGGCTCCGGTCAGTTTCGTTTGGTATCCAGACTTCAGTTATTACGTTGAGCATTCAGGCCCCGGTCAGTTGTTTGGGTATCCAGACTCCGATTTTTACGTTGAGCGTTCAGGCTCCGGTCAGTTTTGTTGGGTATCCAGACTCTGGTTTTTACGTTGAGCATTCAGGCTCCGGTCAGTTTCGTTGGGTATCCAGACTCCGGTTATTACAATGAGTGTTTAGGCTCCGGTCAGTTTCGTTTGGTATCCAGACTTCAGTTATTACGTTAAGCATTCAGGCCCCGGTCAGTTGTTTGGGTATCCAGACTCCGATTTTTACGTTGAGCGTTCAGGCTCCGGTCAGTTTTGTTGGGTATCCAGACTCTGGATTTTACGTTGAGCGTTCAGGCTCCGATCAGTTTTGTTGGGTATCCAGACTCCGGTTATTACGTTAAGCTTTCAGGCTCCGGTCAGTTTCGTTGGGTATCCAGACTCCGATTTTTACGTTGAGCGTTCAGGCTTCGGTCAGTTTTGTTGGGTATCCAGACTCCGGTTTTTACGTTGAGCGTTCAGGCTCTGGTCAGTTTTGCTGGGTATCCAGACTCCGGTTATTACGTTGAGCGAGCAGGCTCCGATCAGTTTCGTTGGGTATCCAGACTCCGGTTATTACGTTGAGCGATCAGGCTCCGGTCAGTTTCGTTGGGTATCCAGACTCCGGTTATTACAATGAGTGTTTAGGCTCCGGTCAGTTTCGTTTGGTATCCAGACTTCAGTTATTACGTTAAGCATTCAGGCCCCGGTCAGTTGTTTGGGTATCCAGACTCCGATTTTTACGTTGAGCGTTCAGGCTCCGGTCAGTTTTGTTGGGTATCCAGACTCTGGTTTTTACGTTGAGCGTTCAGGCTCCGATCAGTTTTGTTGGGTATCTAGACTCCGGTTATTACGTTAAGCGTTCAGGCTCCGGTCAGTTTCGTTGGGTATCCAGGATCCGATTTTTACGTTGAGCGTTCAGGCTCCGGTCAGTTTTGTTGGGTATCCAGACTCCGGTTTTTACGTTGAGCGTTCAGGCTCTGGTCAGTTTTGCTGGGTATCCAGACTCCGGTTATTACGTTGAGCGAGCAGGCTCCGGTCAGTTTCGTTGTGTATCCAGACTCCGGTTATTACGTTGAGCGATCAGGCTCTGGTCAGTTTCGTTGGGTATCTAGACTCTGGTTATTACGTTGAGCGTTCAGGCTCCGTTCAGTTTCGTTGCGTATCCAGACTTCGGTTATTACATTGATGGTTCAGGCTCCAGTCAGTTTCGGTTTGTATCCAGATTCCGGTTATTACGTTGAACGTTTAGGCTCCGGTCAGTTTTGTTGGGTATCCAGACTCCGGTTATTATGTTGAGCGTTCAGGCTCCGGTCAGTTTCGTTGGGTATCCGAACTTCGGTTATTACGTTGAGCGTTCAAGCTCCGATCAGTTTCGTTGTGTATCCAGATTCCGGTTATTACGTTGAGCGTTCAGGCTCCGGTCAGTTTCGTTGGGTATCCAGACTCCGGTTTTTACGTGAGCGTTCAGGCTCCGGTCAGTTTTGTTGGGTATCCAGACTCTGGTTATTACGTTGAGCGTTCAGGCTCCGGTCAGTTTCGTTGGGTATCCAGACTCCGGTTATTATGTTGAGCGTTCAGGCTCCGGTCAGTTTCGTTGGGTATCCAGACTCCGGTTATTACATTGAGTGTTTAGGCTCCGGTCAGTTTCGTTTGGTATCCAGACTTCAGTTATTACGTTGAGCATTCTGGCCCCGGTCAGTTTCGTTGGGTATCCAGACTCCGATTTTTACGTTGAGCGTTCAGGCTCCGGTCAGTTTTGTTGGGTATCCAGACTCTGGTTTTTACGTTGAGCGTTCAGGCTCCGGTCAGTTTTGTTGGGTATCCAGACTCCGGTTATTACGTTAAGTGTTCAGGCTTCCGTCAGTTTCGTTGGGTATCCAGATTCCGGTTATTACGTTGAGCGTTCAGGCTCCGGTTAGTTTCGTTGGGTATCCAGACTCTGGTTTTTACTTTGAGCGTTCAGGCTCCGGTCAGTTTCGTTGGGTATCCAGACTCCGGTTATTAGGTTGAGCGTTCAGGCTCCGATCAGTTTCGTTCGGTATCCAGACTCCGGTTATTACGTTTAGCGTTCAGGCTCCGGTCAGTTTCGTTGGGTATCCAGACTCCGGTTTTTACGTTGAGCGTTCAGGCTCCGGTCAGTTTTATTGGGTATCCAGACTCCGGTTATTACGTTGAGCGTTCAGGCTCCGGTCAGTTTCGTTGTGTATCCAGACTCCAGTTATTACGTTGAGCGTTCAGGCTCCGGTCAGTTTTGTTGGGTATCCAGACTCTGGTTTTTACGTTGAGCGTTCAGGCTCCGGTCAGTTTTTTTGGGTATCCAGACTCCGGTTATTAAGTTGAGCGTTCAGGCTCCGGTCAGTTTCTTTGGGTATCCAGACTTCGGTTATTATGTTGAGCGTTCAGGCTCCGGTCAGTTTCGTTGGGTATCCATACTCCGGTTATTACATTGAGTGTTCAGGCTCCGGTCAGTTTCGTTGTGTATCCAGTCTCTAGTTATTACGTTGAGCGTTCAGGCTCTGGTCAGTTTCGTTGGGTATCCAGACTCCGGTTTTTACGTTGAGCGTTCAGGCTCCGGTCAGTTTTGTTGGGTATCCAGACTCCAGTTATTACGTTGAGCGTTCAGCCTCCGGTCAGTTTCGTTGGGTATCCAGACTCCGGTTATTATGTTGAGCATTCAGGCTCCGGTCAGTTTCGTTGGGTATCCAGGCTCCGGTTATTACAATGAGTGTTTAGACTCCGGTCAGTTTCGTTTTGTATCCAGACTTCAGTTATTACGTTGAGCATTCAGGCCCCGGTCAGTTGTTTGGGTATCCAGACTCCGATTTTTACGTTGAGCGTTCAGGCTCCGGTCAGTTTTGTTGGGTATCCAGACTCTGGTTTTTACGTTGAGCATTCAGGCTCCGGTCAGTTTCGTTGGGTATCCAGACTCCGGTTATTACAATGAGTGTTTAGGCTCCGGTCAGTTTCGTTTGGTATCCAGACTTCAGTTATTACGTTAAGCATTCAGGCCCCGGTCAGTTGTTTGGGTATCCAGACTCCGATTTTTACGTTGAGCGTTCAGGCTCCGGTCAGTTTTGTTGGGTATCCAGACTCTGGTTTTTACGTTGAGCGTTCAGGCTCCGATCAGTTTTGTTGGGTATCCAGACTCCGGTTATTACGTTAAGCGTTCAGGCTCCGGTCAGTTTCGTTGGGTATCCAGACTCCGATTTTTACGTTGAGCGTTCAGGCTTCGGTCAGTTTTGTTGGGTATACAGACTCCGGTTTTTACGTTGAGCGTTCAGGCTCTGGTCAGTTTTGCTGGGTATCCAGACTCCGGTTATTACGTTGAGCGAGCAGGCTCCGGTCAGTTTCGTTGGGTATCCAGACTCTGGTTATTACGTTGAGCGATCAGGCTCTGGTCAGTTTCGTTGGGTATCTAGACTCCGGTTATTACGTTGAGCGTTCAGGCTCCGTTCAGTTTCTATGTGTATCCAGACTTCGGTTATTACATTGATGGTTTAGGCTCCAGTCAGTTTCGTTGTGTATCCAGATTTCGGTTATTACGTTGAACGTTCAGGCTCCGGTCAGTTTTGTTGGGTATCCAGACTCCGGTTATTATGTTGAGCGTTCAGGCTCCGGTCAGTTTCATTGGGTATCCGAACTTCGGTTATTACGTTGAGCGTTCAAGCTCCGATCAGTTTCATTGTGTATCCAGATTCCGGTTATTACGTTGAGCGTTCAGGCTCCGGTCAGTTTCGTTGGGTATCCAGACTCCGGTTTTTACGTGAGCGTTCAGGCTCCGGTCAGTTTTGTTGGGTATCCAGACTCCGGTTATTACGTTGAGCGTTCAGGCTCCGGTCAGTTTCGTTGGGTATCCAGACTCTTGTTATTATGTTGAGCGTTCAGGCTCCGGTCAGTTTCGTTGGGTATCCAGACTCCGGTTATTACATTGAGTGTTTAGGCTCCGGTCAGTTTCGTTTGGTATCCAGACTTCAGTTATTACGTTGAGCATTCAGGCCCCGGTCAGTTTCGTTGGGTATCCAGACTCCGATTTTTACGTTGAGCGTTCAGGCTCCGGTCAGTTTTGTTGGGTATCCAGACTCTGGTTTTTACGTTGAGCGTTCAGGCTCCGGTCAGTTTTGTTGGGTATCCAGACTCCGGTTATTACGTTAAGCGTTCAGGCTCCGGTCAGTTTCGTTGGGTATCCAGATTCCGGTTATTTCGTTGAGCGTTCAGGCTCCGGTTAGTTTCGTTGGGTATCCAGACTCTAGTTTTTACTTTGAGCGTTCAGGCTCCGGTCAGTTTCGTTGGGTATCCAGACTCCGGTTATTAGGTTGAGCGTTCAGGCTCCGATCAGTTTCGTTCAGTATCCAGACTCCGGTTATTACGTTGAGCGTTCAGGCTCCGGTCAGTTTCGTTGGGTATCCAGACTCCGGTTTTTACGTTGAGCGTTCAGGCTCCGGTCAGTTTTATTGGGTATCCAGACTCCGGTTAATACGTTGAGCGTTCAGGCTCCGGTCAGTTTCGTTGTGTATCCAGACTCCAGTTATTACGTTGAGCGTTCAGGCTCCGGTCAGTTTTGTTGGGTATCCAGACTCCGGTTTTTACGTTGAGCGTTCAGGCTCCGGTAAGTTTTGTTGGGTATCCAGACTCCGGTTATTAAGTTGAGCGTTCAGGCTCTGGTCAGTTTCTTTGGGTATCCAGACTCCGGTTATTATGTTGAGCGTTCAGGCTCCGGTCAGTTTCGTTGGGTATCCAGACTCCGGTTATTACATTGAGCGTTCAGGCTCCGGTCAGTTTCGTTGTGTATCCAGTCTCTAGTTATTACGTTGAGCGTTCAGGCTCTGGTCAGTTTCGTTGGATATCCAGACTCCAGTTTTTACGTTGAGCGTTCAGGCTCCGGTCAGTTTTGTTGGGTATCCAGACTCCAGTTATTACGTTGAGCGTTCAGGCTCCGGTCAGTTTCGTTGGGTATCCAGACTCCGGTTATTATGTTGAGCATTCAGGCTCCGGTCAGTTTTGTTGGGTATCCAGGCTCCGGTTATTACAATGAGTGTTTAGGCTCCGGTCAGTTTCGTTTGGTATCCAGACTTTAGTTATTACGTGGAGCATTCAGGCCCCGGTCAGTTGTTTGGGTATCCAGACTCCGATTTTTACGTTGAGCGTTCAGGCTACGGTCAGTTTTGTTGGGTATCCAGACTCTGGTTTTTACGTTGAGCGTTCGGGCTCCGGTCAGTTTTGTTGGGTATCCAGACTCCGGTTATTACGTTAAGCGTTCAGGATCCGGTCAGTTTCGTTGGGTATCCAGACTCCGGTTTTTACGTTGAGCGTTCAGGCTCCGGTCAGTTTTGTTGGGTATCCAGACTCCGGTTTTTACGTTGAGCGTTCAGGCTCCAGTCAGTTTTGCTGGGTATCCAGACTCCGGTTATTACGTTGAGCGAGCAGGCTCCGGTCAGTTTCGTTGGGTATCCAGACTCCGGTTATTACGTTGAGCGTTCAGGCTCTGGTCAGTTTCGTTGGGTATCCAGACTCCAGTTTTTACGTTGAGCGTTCAGGCTCCGGTCAGTTTTGTTGGGTATCCAGACTCCGGTTATTATGTTGAGGGTTCAGGCTCCGGTCAGTTTTTTTGGGTATCCAGGTTTCGGTTATTATGTTGAGCATTCAGGCTTCGTTCAGTTTCGTAGGGTATCCAGACTCCGGTTATTACGTTGAGCGTTCAGGCTCCGGTCAGTTTCGTTGGGTATCCAGACTTTGGTTATTACGTTTAGCGTTCAGGCTCCGGTCAGTTTCGTTGGATATTCAGACTCCGGTTATTACGTTGAGCGTTCAGGCTCCGGTCAGTTTCGTTGCGTATCCAGACTTCGGTTATTACATTGATCGTTCAGGCTCCGGTCAGTTTCATTGGGTATCCAGACTCCGGTTTTTACGTTGAGCGTTCAGGCTCCGGTCAGTTTTGTTGTGTATCCAGACTCCGGTTATTACGTTGAGCGTTTAGGCTCCAATCAGTTTCATTGGGTATCCAAACTCCGGTTATTACATTGAGCGTTCAGGCTCTGGTCAGTTTCGTTGGGTATCCAGACTTCGGTTATTACGTTGAGCATTCAAGCTCCGGTCAGTTTCGTTGGGTATCCAGACTCCGGTTATTACGTTGAGCGTTCAGGCTACGGTCAGTTTCGTTGGGTATCCAGACTCCAGTTATTACGTTGAACGTTCAGGCTCCGGTCAGTTTCGTTGGGTGTCCAGACTCCGGTTATTACGTTGAGCATTCAGGCTCCGGTCATTTTCGTTGCGCATCCAGACTCCAGTTATTACATTGTGCGTTCAGGCTCCGGTCAGTTTCGTTGAGTATCCAGACTCCGGTTATTACGTTGAGCGTTCAGGCTTCGTTCAGTTTCGTTGCGTATCCAGACTCCGGTTATTACGTTGAGCGTTCAGGCTCCGGTCAGTTTCGTTGTGTATCCAGATTCCGGTTATTACGCTGAGCGTTCAAGCTCTGGTCAGTTTCGTTGGGTATCCAGACTCTGGTTTTTACGTTGAGCGTTCAGGCTCCTGTCAGTTTTGTTGGGTATCCAGACTCCGGTTATTACGTTGAGCATTCAGGCTCCGGTCAGTTTCGTTGGGTATCCAGACTCCGGTTATTACGTTGAGCGTTCAGGCTCCGGTCAGTTTCGTTGGGTATCCAGACTCCGGTTTTTATGTTGAGCGTTCAGGCTCCGGTCAATTTCGTTGGGTATCCAGACTCCGGTTATTACGTTGAGCATTCAGGCACCGGTCAGTTTCGTTGGGTATCAAGACTCCGGTTATTACGTTAAGCGTTCAGGCTCCGGTCAGTTTCGTTGGATAACCAGACTCCGGTTATTACGTTGAGCGTTCAGGCTCCGCTCAGTTTCGTTTGGTATCCAGACTTCAGTTATTTCGTTGAGCGTCCAGGCTCCGGTCAGTTTCGTTGGGTATCCAGACTCCGGTTATTACGTTGAGCGTTTAGGCTCCGGTCAGTTTCATTGGGTATCCAGACTCTAGTTTTTACGTTGAGCGTTTAGGCTCCGGCCAGTTTTGTTGGGTATCCAGACTCCGGTTATTATGTTGAGGTTTCAGGCTCCGGTCAGTTTCGTTGGGTATCCAGACTCCGGTTTTTACGTTGAGCGTTCAGGCTCCGGTCAGTTTTGTTGGGTATCCAGACTCTGGTTATTACATTGAGCGTTCAAACTCCGGTCAGTTTCGTTGGGTGTCCAGACTCCGGTTATTACGTTGAGCATTCAGGCTCCGGTAATTTTCGTTGCGCATCCAGGCTCCAGTTATTACATTGTGCGTTCAGGCTCCGGTCAGTTTCGTTGAGTATCCAGACTCTGGTTATTACGTTGAGCGTTCAGGCACCGTTCAGTTTCGTTGGGTATCCAGACTCCGGTTATTACGTTGAGCGTTCAGGCTCCGGTCAGTTTCGTTGTGTACCCAGATTCCGGTTATTACGCTGAGCGTTCAGGCTCCGGTCAGTTTCGTTGGGTATCCAGACTCCGGTTTTTACGTTGAGCGTTCAGGCTCCTTTCAGTTTTGTTGGGTATCCAGACTCCGGTTATTACGTTGAGCATTCAGGCTCCGGTCAGTTTCGTTGGGTATCCAGACTCCGGTTTTTACGTTGAGCGTTCAGGCTCCGGTCAGTTTTGTTGGGTATCCAGACTCTGGTTATTACGTTGAGCGTTCAAACTCCGGTCAGTTTTGTTGGGTATCCAGGCTCTGGTTATTACGTTGAGCGTTCAGGCTCCGGTTAGTTTCGTTGGGTATCCAGACTTCAGTTATTATTTTGAGCGTTCAGGCTCCAGTCAATTTCGTTGGGTATCCAGACTCCGGTTATTACGTTGAACGTTCAGGCTCCGGTCAGTTTCGTTTGGTATCCAGACTTCAGTTATTACGTTGAGCGTTCAGGCTCTGGTCAGTTTCGTTGAGTATCCAGATTCCAGTTATTACGTTGAGCGTTCAGGCTTCGGTCAATTTCGTTGGGTATCCAGACTCCGGTTATTACGTTGAACAATCAGGCTCCGGTCAATTTCGTTGGGTATCCAGACTCCGGTTATTAAGTTGAGCGTTCAGGCTCCGGTCAGTTTCGTTGGGTATCCAGACTCCAGTATTTACGTTGAGCGTTCAGGCTCCGGTCAGTTTTGTTGGGTATCCAGACTCCGGTTATTATGTTGAGGGTTCAGGCTCCGGTCAGTTTTGTTGGGTATCCAGGTTTCGGTTATTATGTTGAGCATTCAGGCTTCGTTCAGTTTCGTAGGGTATCCAGACTCCGGTTATTACGTTGAGCGTTCAGGCTCCGGTCAGTTTCGTTGGGTATCCAGACTCTGGTTATTACGTTTAGCGTTCAGGCTCCGGTCAGTTTCGTTGGATATTCAGACTCCGGTTATTACGTTGAGCGTTCAGGCTCCGGTCAGTTTCGTTGCGTATCCAGACTTCGGTTATTACATTGATCGTTCAGGCTCCGGTCAATCTCATTGGGTATCTAGACTCCGGTTTTTACGTTGAGCGTTCAGGCTCCGGTCAGTTTTGTTGTGTATCCAGACTCCGGTTATTACGTTGAGCGTTTAGGCTCTAGTCAGTTTCATTGGGTATCCAAACTCCGGTTATTACATTGAGCGTTCAGGCTCTGGTCAGTTTCGTTGGGTATCCAGACTTCAGTTATTACGTTGAGCATTCAAGCTCCGGTCAGTTTCGTTGGGTATCCAGACTCCGGTTATTACGTTGAGCGTTCAGGCTCCGGTTAGTTTCGTTGGGTATCCAGACTCCGGTTATTACGTTGAACGTTCAGGCTCCGGTCAGTTTCGTTGGGTGTCCAGACTCCGGTTATTACGTTGAGCATTCAGGCTCCGGTAATTTTCGTTGCGCATCCAGGCTCCAGTTATTACATTGTGCGTTCAGGCTCCGGTCAGTTTCGTTGAGTATCCAGACTCCGGTTATTACGTTGAGCGTTCAGGCACTGTTCAGTTTCGTTGGGTATCCAGACTCCGGTTATTACGTTGAGCGTTCAGGCTCCGGTCAGTTTCGTTGTGTACCCAGATTCCGGTTATTACGCTGAGCGTTCAGGCTCCGGTCAGTTTCGTTGGGTATCCAGACTCCGGTTTTTACGTTGAGCGTTCAGGCTCCTTTCAGTTTTGTTGGGTATCCAGACTCCGGTTATTACGTTGAGCATTCAGGCTCCGGTCAGTTTCGTTGGGTATCCAGACTCCGGTTATTACGTTGAGCTTTCAAGCTCCGGTCAGTTTCGTTGGGTATCCAGACTCCGGTTATTACATTAAGCGTTCAGGCTCCGGTCAGTTTCGTTGGGTAACCAGACTCCGGTTATTACGTTGAGCGTTCAGGCTCCAGTCAGTTTCGTTTGGTATCCAGACTTCAGTTATTACGTTGAGCGTCCAGGCTCCGGTCAGTTTCGTTGGGTATCCAGACTTCAGTTATTACGTTGAGCGTCCAGGCTCCGGTCAGTTTCGTTGGGTATCCAGACTCCGGTTATTACGTTGAGCGTTTAGGCTCCGGTCAGTTTCATTGGGTATGCAGACTCTAGTTTTTACGTTGAGCGTTCAGGCTCCGCCCAGTTTTGTTGGGTATCCAGACTCCGGTTATTATGTTGAGGTTTCAGGCTCCGGTCAGTTTCGTTGGGTATCCAGACTCCGGTTTTTACGTTGAGCGTTCAGGCTCCGGTCAGTTTCATTGGTTATCCAAACTCCGGTTATTACGTTGAGCCTTCAGGCTCCGGTTAGTTTCGTTGGGTATCCAGACTTCAGTTATTATTTTGAGCGTTCAGGCTCCGGTCAATTTCGTTGGGTATCCAGACTCCGGTTATTACGTTGAGCGTTCAGGCTCCGGTCAGTTTCGTTTTCTATCCAGACTTCAGTTATTACATTGAGCGTTCAGGCTATGGTCAGTTTCGTTGGGTATCCAGACTTCGGTTATTACGTTGAGCATTCAAGCTCCGGTCAGTTTCGTTGGGTATCCAGACTCCGGTTATTACGTTGAGCGTTCAGGCTCCGGTTAGTTTCGTTGCGTATCCAGACTCCGGTTATTACGTTGAACGTTCAGGCTCCGGTCAGTTTCGTTGGGTGTCCAGACTCCGGTTATTACGTTGAGCATTCAGGCTCCGGTAATTTTCGTTGCGCATCCAGGCTCCAGTTATTACATTGTGCGTTCAGGCTCCGGTCAGTTTCGTTGAGTATCCAGACTCCGGTTATTACGTTGAGCGTTCAAGCACCGTTCAGTGTGGTTGGGGATCCAGACTCCGGTTATTACGTTGAGCGTTCAGGCTCCGGTCAGTTTCGTTGTGTACCCAGATTCCGGTTATTACGATGAGCGTTCAGGCTCCGGTCAGTTTCGTTGGGTATCCAGACTCCGGTTTTTAAGTTGAGAGTTCAGGCTCCTTTCAGTTTTGTTGGGTATCCAGACTCCAGTTATTACGTTGAGCATTCAGGCTCCGGTCAGTTTCGTTGGGTATCCAGACTCCGGTTATTACGTTGAGCGTTCAGGCTCCGGTCAGTTTCGTTGGGTATCCAGACTCCGGTTTTTACGTTGAGCGTTCAGGCTCCGGTCAATTTCGTTGGATATCCAGACTCCGGTTATTACGTTGAGCATTCAGGCTCCGGTCAGTTTCGTTGGGTATCCAGACTCCGGTTATTACGTTAAGCGTTCAGGCTCCTGTCAGTTTCGTTGGGTAACCAGACTCCGGTTATTACATTGAGCGTTCAGCCTCCGGTCAGTTTCATTGGGTATCCAGACTCCAGTTTTTACGTTGAGCGTTCAGGCTCCGGCCAGTTTTGTTGGGTATCCAGACTCTGGTTATTACGTTGAGTGTTCAAACTCCGGTCAGTTTCGTTGGGTATCCAGGCTCTGGTTATTACGTTGAGCGTTCAAACTCCGGTCAGTTTCGTTGGGTATCCAGGCTCTGGTTATTACGTTGAACGTTCAGGCTCCGGTTAGTTTCGTTGGGTATCCAGACTTTAGTTATTATTTTGAGCGTTCAGGCTCCGGTCAATTTCGTTGGGTATCCAGACTCCGGTTATTACGTTGAGCGTTCAGGCTCCGGTCAGTTTCGTTTGGTATCCAGACTTCAGTTATTACGTTGAGCGTTCAGGCTCTGGTCAGTTTCGTTGAGTATCCAGATTCCAGTTATTACGTTGAGCGTTCAGGCTTCGGTCAATTTCGTTGGGTATCCAGACTCCGCTTATTACGTTGAACAATCAGGCTCCGGTCATTTTCGTTGGGTATCCAGACTCCGGTTATTAAGTTGAGCGTTCAGGCTCCGGTCAGTTTCGTTGGGTATCCAGACTCAAGTTTTTACGTTGAGCGTTCAGGTTCCGGTCAGTTTTGTTGGGTATCCAGACTCCGGTTATTATGTTGAGGGTTCAGGCTCCGGTCAGTTTTGTTGAGTATCCAGGTTTCGGTTATTATGTTGAGCATTCAGGCTTCGTTCAGTTTCGTAGGGTATCCAGACTCCGGTTATTACGTTGAGCGTTCAGGCTCCGATCAGTTTTGTTGGGTATCCAGACTCTGGTTATTACGTTTAGCGTTCAGGCTCCGGTCAGTTTAGTTGGATATTCAGACTCCGGTTATTACGTTGAGCGTTCAGGCTCCGGTCAATTTCGTTGCGTATCCAGACTTCGGTTATTACATTGATCTTTCAGGCTCCAGTCAGTTTCATTGGGTATCCAGACTCCGGTTTTTACGTTGAGCGTTCAGGCTCCGGTCAGTTTTGTTGTGTATCCAGACTCCGGTTATTACGTTGAGCGTTTAGGCTCCAGTCAGTTTCATTGGGTATCCAAACTCCGGTTATTACATTGAGCGTTCAGGCTCCGGTCAGTTTCGTTGGGTATATAGACTTCGGTTATTACGTTGAGCATTCAAGCTCCGGTCAGTTTCGTTGGGTATCCAGACTCCGGTTATTACGTTGAGCGTTCAGGCTTCGGTTAGTTTCGTTGGGTATCCAGACTCCGGTTATTACGTTGAACGTTCAGGCTCCGGTCAGTTTCGTTGGGTGTCCAGACTCCGGTTATTACGTTGAGCATTCAGGCTCCGGTAATTTTCGTTGCGCATCCAGACTCCAGTTGATACATTGTGCGTTCAGGCTCCGGTCAGTTTCGTTGAGTATCCAGACTCCGGTTATTACGTTGAGCGTTCAGGCACCGTTCAGTTTCGTTGGGTATCCAGACTCCGGTTATTACGTTGAGCGTTCAGGCTCCGGTCAGTTTCGTTGTGTACCCAGATTCCGGTTATTACGCTGAGCGTTCAGGCTCCGATCAGTTTCGTTGGGTATCCAGACTCCGGTTTTTACGTTGAGCGTTCAGGCTCCTTTCAGTTTTGTTGGGTATCCAGACTCCGGTTATTACGTTGAGCATTCAGGCTCCGGTCAGTTTCGTTGGGTATCCAGACTCCGGTTATTACGTTGAGCGTTCAGGCTCTGGTCAGTTTCGTTGGGTATCCAGACTCCGGTTTTTACGTTGAGCGTTCAGGCTCCGGTCAATTTCGTTGGGTATCCAGACTCCGGTTATTACGTTGAGCATTCAGGCTCCGGTCAGTTTCGTTGGGTATCCAGACTCCGGTTATTACGTTAAGCGTTCAGGCTCCGGTCAGTTTCGTTGGGTAACCAGACTCCGATTATTACGTTGAGCGTTCAGGCTTCGGTCAGTTTCGTTTGGTATCCAGACTTCAGTTATTACGTTGAGCGTCCAGGCTCCGGTCAGTTTCGTTGGGTATCCAAACTCCGGTTATTACGTTGAGCGTTTAGGCTCCGGTCAGTTTCATTGGGTATCCAGACTCCAGTTTTTACGTTGAGCGTTCAGGCTCCGGCCAGTTTCGTTGGGTATCCAGAATCCGGTTATTATGTTGAGGTTTCAGGCTCCGGTCAGTTTCGTTGGGTATCCAGACTCCGGTTTTTACGTTGAGCGTTCAGGCTCCGGTCAGTTTTGTTGGGTATCCAGACTCTGGTTATTACGTTGAGCGTTCAAACTCCGGTCAGTTTCGTTGGGTATCCAGGCTCTGGTTATTACGTTGAGCGTTCAGGCTCCGGTTAGTTTCGTTTGGTATCCAGACTTCAGTTATTATGTTGAGCGTTCAGGCTCCGGTCAATTTCGTTGGGTATCCAGACCCCGGTTATTACGTTGAGCGTTCAGCCTCCGGTCAGTTTCGTTTGGTATACAGACTTCAGTTATTACGTTGAGCGTTCAGGCTCTGGTCAGTTTCGTTGAGTATCCAGATTCCTGTTATTACGTTGAGCGTTCAGGCTTCGGTCAATTTCGTTGGGTATCCAGACTCCGGTTATTACGTTGAACGTTCAGGCTCCGGTCAGTTTCGTTGGGTATCCAGACTCCGGTTATTAAGTTGAGCGTTCAGGCTCCGGTCAGTTTCGTTGGGTATCCAGACTCCAGTTTTTACGTTGAGCGTTCAGGCTCTGGTCAGTTTTGTTAGGTATCCAGACTCCGGTTATTATGTTGAGGTTTCAGGCTCCGGTCAGTTTTATTGGGTATCCAGACTCCGGTTTTTACGTTGAGCGTTCAGGCTCCGGTCAGTTTTGTTGTGTATCCAGACTCCGGTTATTACGTTGAGCGTTCAGGCTCCAGTTAGTTTCATTGGGTATCCAAACTCCGGTTATTACGTTGAGCGTTCAGGCTCCGGTCAGTTTCGTTGGGTATCCAGACTTCGGTTATTACGTTGAGCATTCAAGCTCCGGTCAGTTTCGTTGGGTATCCAGACTCCGGTTATTACGTTGAGCGTTCAGGCTACGGTCAGTTTCGTTGGGTATCCAGACTCCGGTTATTATGTTGAACGTTCAGGCTCCGGTTAATTTCGTTGGGTGTCCAGACTCCGGTTTTTACGTTGAGCATTCAGGCTCCGGTCATTTTCGTTGCGCATCCAGACTCCAGTTATTACATTGTGCGTTCAGGCTCCGGTCAGTTTCGTTGAGTATCCAGACTCTGGTTATTACGTTGAGCGTTCAGGCTCCGTTCAGTTTCGTTGGGTATCCAGACTCCGGTTATTACGTTGAGCGTTCAGGCTCCGTTCAGTTTCGTTGTGTATCCAGATTCCGGTTATTACACTGAGCGTTCAGGCTCCGGTCAGTTTCGTTGGGTATCCAGACTCCGGTTTTTACGTTGAGCGTTCAGGCTCCTGTCAGTTTTGTTGGGTATCCAGACTCCGGTTATTACGTTGAGCATTCAAGCTCCGGTCAGTTTCGTTGGTTATCCAGACTCCGGTTATTACGTTGAGCGTTCAGGCTCCGGTCAGTTTCGTTGGGTATCCAGACTCTGGTTATTACGTTTAGCGTTCAGGCTCCGGTCAGTTTAGTTGGATATTCAGACTCCGGTTATTACGTTGAGCGTTCAGGCTCCGGTCAATTTCGTTGCGTATCCAGACTTCGGTTATTACATTGATCTTTCAGGCTCCAGTCAGTTTCATTGGGTATCCAGACTCCGGTTTTTACGTTGAGCGTTCAGGCTCCGGTCAGTTTTGTTGTGTATCCAGACTCCGGTTATTACGTTGAGCGTTTAGGCTCCAGTCAGTTTCATTGGGTATTCAAACTCCGGTTATTACATTGAGCGTTCAGGCTCCGGTCAGTTTCGTTGGGTATCTAGACTTCGGTTATTACGTTGAGCATTCAAGCTCCGGTCAGTTTCGTTGGGTATCCAGACTCCGGTTATTACATTGAGCGTTCAGGCTTCGGTTAGTTTCGTTGGGTATCCAGACTCCGGTTATTACGTTGAACGTTCAGGCTCCGGTCAGTTTCGTTGGGTGTCCAGACTCCGGTTATTACGTTGAGCATTCAGGCTCCGGTAATTTTCGTTGCGCATCCAGACTCCAGTTATTACATTGTGCGTTCAGGCTCCGGTCAGTTTCGTTGAGTATCCAGACTCCGGTTATTACGTTGAGCGTTCAGGCACCGTTCAGTTTCGTTGGGTATCCAGACTCCGGTTATTACGTTGAGCGTTCAGGCTCCGGTCAGTTTCGTTGTGTACCCAGATTCCGGTTATTACACTGAGCGTTCAGGCTCCGATCAGTTTCGTTGGGTATCCAGACTCCGGTTTTTACGTTGAGCGTTCAGGCTCCTTTCAGTTTTGTTGGGTATCCAGACTCCGGTTATTACGTTGAGCATTCAGGCTCCGGTCAGTTTCGTTGGGTATCCAGACTCCGGTTATTACGTTGAGCGTTCAGGCTCTGGTCAGTTTCGTTGGGTATCCAGACTCCGGTTTTTACGTTGAGCGTTCAGGCTCCGGTCAATTTCGTTGGGTATCCAGACTCCGGTTATTACGTTGAGCATTCAGGCTCCGGTCAGTTTCGTTGGGTATCCAGACTCCGGTTATTACGTTAAGCGTTCAGGCTCCGGTCAGTTTCGTTGGGTAACCAGACTCCGATTATTACGTTGAGCGTTCAGGCTCCGGTCAGTTTCGTTTGGTATCCAGACTTCAGTTATTACGTTGAGCGTCCAGGCTCCGGTCAGTTTCGTTGGGTATCCAGACTCCGGTTATTACGTTGAGCGTTTAGGCTCCGGTCAGTTTCATTGGGTATCCAGACTCCAGTTTTTACGTTGAGCGTTCAGGCTCCGGCCAGTTTCGTTGGGTATCCAGAATCCGGTTATTATGTTGAGGTTTCAGGCTCCGGTCAGTTTCGTTGGGTATCCAGACTCCGGTTTTTACGTTGAGCGTTCAGGCTCCGGTCAGTTTTGTTGGGTATCCAGACTCTGGTTATTACGTTGAGCGTTCAAACTCCGGTCAGTTTCGTTGGGTATCCAGGCTCTGGTTATTACGTTGAGCGTTCAGGCTCCGGTTAGTTTCGTTTGGTATCCAGACTTCAGTTATTATGTTGAGCGTTCAGGCTCCGGTCAATTTCGTTGGGTATCCAGACCCCGGTTATTACGTTGAGCGTTCAGCCTCCGGTCAGTTTCGTTTGGTATACAGACTTCAGTTATTACGTTGAGCGTTCAGGCTCTGGTCAGTTTCGTTGAGTATCCAGATTCCTGTTATTACGTTGAGCGTTCAGGCTTCGGTCAATTTCGTTGGGTATCCAGACTCCGGTTATTACGTTGAACGTTCAGGCTCCGGTCAGTTTCGTTGGGTATCCAGACTCCGGTTATTAAGTTGAGCGTTCAGGCTCCGGTCAGTTTCGTTGGGTATCCAGACTCCAGTTTTTACGTTGAGCGTTCAGGCTCCGGTCAGTTTTGTTGGGTATCCAGACTCCGGTTATTATGTTGAGGTTTCAGGCTCCGGTCAGTTTTATTGGGTATCCAGACTCCGGTTTTTACGTTGAGCGTTCAGGCTCCGGTCAGTTTTGTTGTGTATCCAGACTCCGGTTATTACGTTGAGCGTTCAGGCTCCAGTCAGTTTCATTGGGTATCCAAACTCCGGTTATTACGTTGAGCGTTCAGGCTCCGGTCAGTTTCGTTGGGTATCCAGACTTCGGTTATTATGTTGAGCATTCAAGCTCCGGTCCGTTTCGTTGGGTATCCAGACTCCGGTTATTACGTTGAGCGTTCAGGCTACGGTCAGTTTCGTTGGGTATCCAGACTCCGGTTATTATGTTGAACGTTCAGGCTCCGGTTAATTTCGTTGGGTGTCCAGACTCCAGTTTTTACGTTGAGCATTCAGGCTCCGGTCATTTTCGTTGCGCATCCAGACTCCAGTTATTACATTGTGCGTTCAGGCTCCGGTCAGTTTCGTTGAGTATCCAGACTCTGGTTATTACGTTGAGCGTTCAGGCTCCGTTCAGTTTCGTTGGGTATCCAGACTCCGGTTATTACGTTGAGCGTTCAGGCTCCGTTCAGTTTCGTTGTGTATCCAGATTCCGGTTATTACGCTGAGCGTTCAGGCTCCGGTCAGTTTCGTTGGGCATCCAGACTCCGGTTTTTACGTTGAGCGTTCAGGCTCCTGTCAGTTTTGTTGGGTATCCAGACTCCGGTTATTACGTTGAGCATTCAAGCTCCGGTCAGTTTCGTTGGTTATCCAGACTCCGGTTATTACGTTGAGCGTTCAGGCTCCGGTCAGTTTCGTTGGGTATCCAGACTCCGGTTATTACGTTGAGCGTTCAGGCTCCGGTCAATTTCGTTGGGTATCCAGACTCCGGTTATTACGTTGAGCGTTCAGGCTCCGGTCAGTTTTGTTGGGTGTCCAGACTCCGGTTATTACGTTGAGCATTCAGGCTCCGGTCATTTTTGTTGCGCATTCAGACTCCAGTTATTACATTGTGCGTTCAGGCTCCGGTCAGTTTCGTTGAGTATCCAGACTCCGGTTATTACGTTGAGCGTTCAGGCTCCGTTCAGTTTCGTAGAGTATCCAGACTCCGGTTATTACGTTGAGCGTTCAGGCTCCTGTCAGTTTTGTTGGGTATCCAGACTCCGGTTATTACATTGAGCATTCAGGCTCCGGTCAGTTTCGTTGGGTATCCAGACTCCGGTTATTACGTTGAGCGTTCAGGCTCCGGTCAGTTTCGTTGGGTATCCAGACTCCGGTTTTTACGTTGAGCGTTCAGGCTCCGGTCAATTTCGTTGGGTATCCAGACTCCGGTTATTATGTTGAGCATTCAGGCTCCGGTCAGTTTCGTTGGGTATCCAGACTCCGGTTATCACGTTAAGCGTTCAGGCTCCGGTCAGTTTCGTTGGGTAACCAGACACCGGTTATTACGTTGAGCATTCAGGCTCCGGTCAGTTTCGTTTGGTATCCAGACTTCAGTTATTACGTTGAGCGTCCAGGCTCCGGTCAGGTTCGTTGGGTATCCAGACTCCGGTTATTACCTTGAGCGTTTAGGCTCCGGTCAGTTTCATTGGGTATCCAGACTCCAGTTTTTACGTTGAGCGTTCAGGCTCCGGCCAGTTTTGTTGGGTATCCAGACTCCGGTTATTATGTTGAGGTTTCAGGCTCCGGTCAGTTTCGTTGGGTATCCAGACTCCGGTTTTTACGTTGAGCGTTCAGGCTCCAGTCAGTTTTGTTGGGTATCCAGACTCTGGTTATTACGTTGAGCGTTCAAACTCCGGTCAGTTTCGTTGGGTATCCAGGCTCTGGTTATTACGTTGAGCGTTCAGGCTCTGGTTAGTTTCGTTTGGTATCCAGACTTCAGTTATTATGTTGAGCGTTTAGGCTCCGGTCAATTTCGTTGGGTATCCAGACTCCGGTTATTACGTTGAGCGTTCAGGATACGGTCAGTTTCGTTTGGTATCCAGACTTCAGTTATTACGTTGAGCATTCAGGCTCTGGTCAGTTTCGTTGAGTATCCAGATTCCTGTTATTACGTTGAGCGTTCAGGCTTCGGTCAATTTCGTTGGGTATCCAGACTGCGGTTATTACGTTGAAAGTTTAGGCTCCGGTCAGTTTCGTTGGGTATCCAGACTCCGGTTATTAAGTTGAGCGTTCAGGCTCCGGTCAGTTTCGTTGGGTATCCAGACTCTAGTTTTTACGTTGAGCGTTCAGGCTCCGGTCAGTTTTGTTGGGTATCCAGACTCCGGTTATTATGTTGAGGGTTCAGGCTCCGGTCAGTGTTGTTGGGTATCCAGGCTTCTGGTTATTACGTTTAGCGTTCAGGCTCCGGTCAGTTTCGTTGGATATTCAGACTCCGGTTATTACATTGAGCGTTCAGGCTTCGGTCAGTTTCGTTGCGTATCCAGACTTTGGTTATTGCGTTGATCGTTCAGGCTCCGGTCAGTTTCATTGGGTATCCAGACTCCGATTTTTACGTTGAGCGTTCAGGCTCCGGTCAGTTTTGTTGTGTATCCAGACTTCGGTTATTACGTTGAGCATTCAAGCTCCGGTCAGTTTCGTTGGGTATCCAGACTCCGGTTATTACGTTGAGCGTTCAGTCTCCGGTCAGTTTCGTTGGGTATCCAGACTCCGGTTATTACGTTGAACATTCAGGCTCCGGTCAGTTTCGTTGGGTGTCCAGACTCCGGTTATTACGTTGAGCATTCAAGCTCCGGTCATTTTCGTTGCGCATCCAGACTCCAGTTATTACATTGTGCGTTCAGGCTCCGGTCAGTTTCGTTGAGTATCCAGACTCCGGTTATTACGTTGATCGTTCAGGCTCCGTTCAGTTTTGTTGGGTATCCAGACTCCGGTTATTACGTTGAGCGTTCAGGCTCCGGTCAGTTTCGATGTGTATCCAGATTCCGGTTATTACGCTGAGCGTTCAGGCTCCGGTCAGTTTCGTTGGGTATCCAGACTCCGGTTTTTACGTTGAGCGTTCAGGCTCCTGTCAGTTTTGTTGGGTATCCAGACTCCGGTTATTACGTTGAGCATTCAGACTCCGGTCAGTTTCGTTGGGTATCCAGACTCCGGTTATTACGTTGAGCGTTCAGGCTCCGGTCAGTTTCGTTGGGTATCCTGACTCCGATTTTTCCGTTGAGCGTTCAGGCTCCGGTCAATTTCGTTTGGTATCCAGACTCCGGTTATTATGTTGAGCATTAAGGCTCCGGTCAGTTTCGTTGGGTATCCAGACTCCGGTTATTACGTTAAGCGTTCAGGCTCCGGTCAGTTTCGTTGGGTAACCAGACTCCGGTTATTACGTTGAGCGTTCAGGCTCCGGTCAGTTTCGTTTGGTATCCAGAGTTCAGTTATTACGTTGAGCGTCCAGGCTCCGGTCAGTTTCGTTGGGTATCCAGACTCCGGTTATTACGTTGAGCGTTTAGGCTCCGGTCAGTTTCATTGGGTATCCAGACTCCAGTTTTTACGTTGAGCGTTCAAGCTCCGGCCAGTTTTGTTGGGTATCCAGACTCCGGTTATTATGTTGAGGTTTCAGGCTTCGGTCAGTTTCGTTGGGTATCCAGACACCGGTTTTTACGTTGAGCGTTCAGGCTCCGGTCAGTTTTGTTGGGTATCCAGACTCTGGTTATTACGTTGAGCGTTCAAACTCCGGTCAGTTTCGTTGGGTATCCAGGCTCTGGTTATTACGTTGAGCGTTCAGGCTCCGGTTAGTTTCGTTTGGTATCCAGACTTCAGTTAATACGTTGAGCGTTCAGGCTCTGGTCAGTTTCGTTGAGTATCCAAATTCTGGTTATTACGTTGAGCGTTCAGGCTTCGGTCAATTTCGTTGGGTATCCAGACTCCGGTTATTACGTTGAACGTTCAGGCTCCGGTCAGTTTCGTTGGGTATCCAGACTCCGGTTATTAAGTTGAGCGTTCAGGCTCCGGTCAGTTTCGTTGGGTATCCAGACTCCAGTTTTTACGTTGAGCGTTCAAGCTCTGGTCAGTTTTGTTGGGTATCCAGACTCCGGTTATTACGTTGAGCGTTCAGGCTCCGGTCAGTTTCGTTGGGTATCCAGACTCCGGTTATTACGTTGAGCGTTCAGCCTCCGGTCAGTTTCAGTTGGTATCCAGACTTCAGTTATTAAGTTGAGCGTTCAGGCTCTGGTTAGTTTCGTTGAGTATCCAGATTCCGGTTATTACGTTGAGCATTCAGGCTTCGGTCAATTTCGTTGGGTATCCAGACTCCGGTTATTACGTTGAACGTTCAGGCTCCGGTCAGTTTCGTTGGGTATCCAGACTCCGGTTATTAAATTTGAGCGTTCAGGCTCCGGTCAGTTTCGTTGGGAATCCAGACTCCAGTTTTTACGTTGAGCGTTCAAGCTCTGGTCAGTTTTGTTGGGTATCCAGACTCCGGTTATTATGTTGAGGGTTCAGGCTCCGGTCAGTTTTGTTGGGTATCCAGGCTTCGGTTATTATGTTGAGCATTCAGGCTTCGTTCAGTTTCGTAGGGTATCCAGACTCCGATTATTACGTTGAGCGTTCAGGCTCCGGTCAGTTTTGTTGGGTATCCAGACTCTAGTTATTACGTTTAGCGTTCAGGCTCCAGTCAGTTTCGTTGGATATTCAGACTTCGGTTATTACGTTGAGCGTTCAGGCTCCGGTCAGTTTCGTTGCGTATCCAGACCTCGGTTATTACGTTGATCGTTCAGGCTCCGGTCGGTTTCATTGGGTATCCAGACTCCGGTTTTTACGTTGAGCGTTCAGGCTCCGGTCAGTTTTGTTGTGTATCCAGACTCCGGTTATTACGTTGAGCGTTCAGGCTCCAGTCAGTTTCATTGGGTATCCAAACTCCGGTTATTACGTTGAGCGTTCAGGCTCCGGTCAGTTTCGTTGGGTATCCAGACTTCGGTTATTACGTTGAGCATTCAAGCTCCGGTCAGTTTCGTTGGGTATCCAGACTCCGGTTATTACGTTGAGCGTTCAGGCTACGGTCAGTTTCGTTGGGTATCCAGACTCCGGTTATTATGTTGAACGTTCAGGCTTCGGTCAATTTCGTTGGGTATCCAGACTCCGGTTATTACGTTGAACGTTCAGGCTCCGGTCAGTTTCGTTGGGTATCCAGACTCCGGTTATTAAGTTGAGCGTTCAGGCTCCGGTCAGTTTCGTTGGGTATCCAGACTCTAGTTTTTACGTTGAGCGTTCAGGCTCCGGTCAGTTTTGTTGGGTATCCAGACTCCGGTTATTATATTGAGGGTTCAGGCTCCGGTCAGTTTTGTTGGGTATCCAGGCTTCGGTTATTATGTTGAGCATTCAGGCTTCGTTCAGTTTCGTAGGTTATCCAGACTCCGGTTATTACGTTGAGCGTTCAGGCTCCGGTCAGTTTCGTTGGGTATCCAGACTCTGGTTATTACGTTTAGCGTTCAGGCTCCGGTCAGTTTCGTTGGATATTCAGACTCCGGTTATTACGTTGAGCGTTCAGGCTCCGGTCAGTTTTGTTGCGTATCCAGACTTCGGTTATTGCGTTGATCGTTCAGGCTCCGGTCAGTTTCATTGGGTATCCAGACTCCGGTTTTTACGTTGAGCGTTCAGGCTCCGGTCAGTTTTGTTGTGTATCCAGACTCCGGTTATTACGTTGAGCGTTCAGGCTCCAGTCAGTTTCATTGGGTATCCAAACTCCGCTTATTACGTTGAGCGTTCAGGCTCCGGTCAGTTTCGTTGGGTATCCAGACTTCGGTTATTACGTTGAGCATTCAAGCTCAGGACAGTTTCGTGGTGTATCCAGACTCCGGTTATTACGTTGAGCGTTCAGGCTCCTGTCAGTTTCGTTGGATATCCAGACTCCAGTTATTATGTTGAACGTTCAGGCTCCGGTCATTTTCGTTGCGCATCCAGACTCCAGTTATTACATTGTGCGTTCAGGCTCCGGTCAGTTTCGTTGAGTATCCAGACTCTGGTTATTACGTTGAGCGTTCAGGCTCCGTTCAGTTTCGTTGGGTATCCAGACTCCGGTTATTACGTTGAGCGTTCAGGCTCCGTTCAGTTTCGTTGTGTATCCAGATTCCGGTTATTACGCTGAGCGTTCAGGCTCCGGTCAGTTTCGTTGGGTATCTAGACTCCGGTTTTTACGTTGAGCGTTCAGGCTCCTGTCAGTTTTGTTGGGTATCCAGACTCCGGTTATTACGTTGAGCATTCAGGCTCCGGTCAGTTTCGTTGGGTATCCAGACTCCGGTTATTACGTTGAGCGTTCAGGCTCCGGTCAGTTTCGTTGGGTATCCAGACTCCGGTTTTTACGTTGAGCGTTCAGGCTCCGGTCAATTTCGTTGGGTATCCAGACTCCGGTTATTACGTTGAGCATTCAGGCTCCGGTCAGTTTCGTTGGGTATCCAGACTCCGGTTATCACGTTAAGCGTTCAGGCTCCGATCAGTTTCGTTGTGTAACCAGACTCCGGTTATTACGTTGAGCGTTCAGGCTCCGGTCAGTTTCGTTTGGTATCCAGACTTCAGTTATTAGGTTGAGCGTCCAGGCTCCGGTCAGTTTCGTTGGGTATCCAGACTCCGGTTATTACGTTGAACGTTCAGGCTCCGGTCAGTTTCGTTGGGTGTCCAGACTTCGGTTATTACGTTGAGCATTCAGGCTCCGGTCATTTTTGTTGCGCATCCAGACTCCAGTTATTACATTGTGCGTTCTGGCACCGGTCAGTTCCGTTGAGTATCCAGACTCCGGTTATTACGTTGAGCATTCAGGATCCGTTCAGTTTCATTGGGTATCCAGACACCGGTTATTACGTTGAGCATTCAAGCTCCGGTCAGTTTCGTTGGGTATCCAGACTCCGGTAATTACGTTGAGCGTTCAGGCTCCGGTCAGTTTCGTTGGGTATCCAGACTCCGGTTATTACGTTGAACGTTCAGGCTCCGGTCAGTTTCGTTGGGTGTCCAGACTCCGGTTATTACGTTGAGCATTCCGGCTCCGGTCATTTTCGTTGCGCATCCAGACTCCAGTTATTACATTGTGCGTTCAGGCTCCGGTCAGTTTCGTTGAGTATCCAGACTCCGGTTATTACGTTGAGCGTTCAGGCTCCGTTCAGTTTCGTTGAGTATCCAGACTCCGGTTATTACGTTGAGCGTTCAGGCTCCTGTCAGTTTTGTTGGGTATCCAGACTCCGGTTATTACATTGAGCATTCAGGCTCCGGTCAGTTTCGTTGGGTATCCAGACTCCGGTTATTACGTTGAGCGTTCAGGCTCCGGTCAGTTTCATTGGGTATCCAGACTCTGGTTTTTATGTTGAGCGTTCAGGCTCCAGTCAATTTTGTTGGGTGTCCAGACTCCGGTTATTACGTTGAGCATTCAGGCTCCGGTCAGTTTCGTTGGGTATCCAGACTCCGGTTATCACGTTAAGCATTCAGGCTCCGGTCAGTTTCGTTGGGTAACCAGACTCCGGTTATTACGTTGAGCGTTCAGGCTCCGGTCAGTTTCGTTTATTATCCAGACTTCAGTTATTACGTTGAGCGTCCAGGCTCCGGTCAGGTTCGTTGGGTATCCAGACTCCGGTTATTACGTTGAGCGTTTAGGCTCCGGTCAGTTTCATTGGGTATCCAGACTCCAGTTTTTACGTTGAGCGTTCAGGCTCCGGCCAGTTTTGTTGGGTATCCAGACTCCGGTTATTATGTTGAGGTTTCAGGCTCCGGTCAGTTTCGTTGGGTATCCAGACTCCGGTTTTTACGTTGAGCGTTCAGGCTCCGGTCAGTTTTGTTGGGTATCCAGACTCTGGTTATTACGTTGAGCGTTCAAACTCCGGTCAGTTTCGTTGGGTATCCAGGCTCTGGTTATTACGTTGAGCGTTTAGGCTCCGCTTAGTTTCGTTTGGTATCCAGACTTCAGTTATTATGTTGAGCGTTTAGGCTCCGGTCAATTTCGTTGGGTATCCAGACTCCGGTTATTACGTTGAGCGTTCAGGCTCCGCTCAGTTTCGTTTGGTATCCAGACTTCAGTTATTACGTTGAGCGTTCAGGCTCTGGTCAGTTTCGTTGAGTATCCAGATTCCGGTTATTACGTTGAGCGTTCAGGCTTCGGTCAATTTCGTTGGGTATCCAGACTCCGGTTATTACGTTGAACGTTCAGGCTCCGGTCAGTTTCGTTGGGTATCCAGACTCCGGTTATTAAGTTGAGCGTTCAGGCTCCGGTCAGTTTTGTTGGGTATCCAGACTCCGGTTATTATGTTGAGGGTTCAGGCTCCGGTCAGTTTTGTTGGGTATCCAGGCTTCGGTTATTATGTTGAGCATTCAGGCTTCGTTCAGTTTCGTAGGTTATCCAGACTCCGGTTATTACGTTGAGCGTTCAGGCTCCGGTCAGTTTCGTTGGGTATCCAGACTCTGGTTATTACGTTTAGCGTTCAGGTTCCGGTCAGTTTCGTTGGATATTCAGACTCCGGTTATTACGTTGAGCGTTCAGGCTCCGGTCAGTTTCGTTGCGTATCCAGACTTCGGTTATTGCGTTGATCGTTCAGGCTCCGGTCAGTTTCATTGGGTATCCAGACTCCGGTTTTTACGTTGAGCGTTCAGGCTCCGGTCAGTTTTGTTGTGTATCCAGACTCCGGTTATTACGTTGAGCGTTCAGGCTCCAGTAAGTTTCATTGGGTATCCAAACTCCGCTTATTACGTTGAGCGTTCAGGCTCCGGTCAGTTTCGTTGGGTATCCAGACTTCGGTTATTACGTTGAGCATTCAAACTCAGGACAGTTTCGTGGTGTATCCAGACTCCGGTTATTACGTTGAGCGTTCAGGCTCCGGTCAGTTTCGTTGGATATCCAGACTCCAGTTATTATGTTGAACGTTCAGGCTCCGGTGAGTTTCGTTGGGTGTCCAGACTCCGGTTATTATGTTGAGCGTTTAGGCTCTGGTCATTTTCGTTGCGCATCCAGACTCCAGTTATTACGTTGTGTGTTCAGGCTCCGGTCAGTTTCGTTGGGTATCCAGACTCCGGTTTTTACGTTGAGCGTTCAGGCTCCGGTCTGTTTTGTTGGGTATCCAGACTCTGTTTTTACGTTGAGTGTTCAGGCTCCGGTCACTTTTGTTGGATATCCAGACTCCGGTTATTACGTTAAGCGTTCAGGCTTCGGTCAGTTTCGTTGGGCATCCAGACTCCGGTTATTACGTTGAGCGTTCAGGCTCCGGTCAGTTTCGTTGGGTATCCAGACTCCAGTTTTTACGTTGAGCGTTCAGGCTCCAGTCAATTCCGTTGGGTATCCAGACTCCGGTTATTACGTTGAGCGTTCAGGCTTCGGTCAGTTTCGTTTGGTATCCAGACTTCAGTTATTACATTGAGCGTCCAGGCTCCGGTCAGTTTCGTTAGGTATCCAGACTCCGGTTATTACGTTGACACTTAGGCTCCGGTCAGTTTCATTGGGTATCCAGACTCCAGTTTTTACGTTGAGCGTTCAGGCTCCGGTCAGTTTTGTTGGGTATCCAGACTCTGGTTATTATGTTGAGGTTTCAGGCTCCGGTCAGTTTCGTTGGGTATCCAGACTCCGGTTTTTACGTTGAGCGTTCAGGCTCCGGTCAGTTTCGTTGGATATCCAGACTCCGATTATTACGTTAAGCGTTCAAACTGCGGTCAGTTTCGTTGGGTATCCAGACTCTGGTTATTACGTTGAGCGTTCAGGCTCCGGTCAGTTTCGTTTGGTATCCAGACTTAAGTTATTACGTTGAGCGTTCAGGCTCCGGTCAATTTCGTTGGGTATCCAGACTCCGGTTTTTACGTTGAGCGTTCAGGCTCCGGTCAGTTTTGTTGGGTATCCAGACTCTGGTTTTTACGTTGAGCGTTCAGACTCCGGTCAGTTTTGTTAGGTATCCAGACTTCGGTTATTTCGTTCAGCATTCAGGCTCTGGTTAGTTTCGTTGGGTATCCAGACTCCGGTTATTACATTGAGCGTTCAGGCTCTGGCCAGTTTCGTTGGGTATCCAGACTCCGGTTATTACGTTGAGCGTTCAGGCTCCGGTCAGTTTCGTTGCGTATCCAGACTCCGGTTATTACGTTGATCGTTCAGGCTCCGGTCAGTTTCATTGGGTATCCAGACTCCGGTTTTTACATTGAGCGTTCAGGCTCTGGTCAGTTTTGTTGTGTATCCAGACTCCGGTTATTACGTTGATCGTTCAGGCTCCAGTCAGTTTCATTGGGTATCCAAACTCCGGTTATTACGTTGAGCGTTCAGGCTCCGGTCAATTTCGTTGGGTATCCAGACTTCGGTCATTACGTTGAGCATTCAAGCTCTGGACAGTTTCGTGGTGTATCCAGACTCCGGTTATTACGTTGAGCGTTCAGGCTCCGGTCAGTTTCGTTGGGTATCCAGACTCTGGTTATTACGTTGAACGTTCAGGCTCCGGTCAGTTTCGTTGGGTGTCCAGACTCCGGTTACTACGTTGAGCGTTCAGGCTCCGGTCTGTTTTGTTGGGTATCCAGACTCTGGTGTTTACGTTGATTGTTCAGGCTGCGGTCAATTTTGTTGGATATCCAGACTCTGGTTTTTATGTTGAGCGTTCAGGCTCCGGTTAATTTCGTTGGGTATCCAGACTAAGTTATTACGTTGAGCGTTCAGGCTCCGGTCAGTTTCGTTGGGTATCCAGGCTCCGGTTTTTATGTTGAGCGTTCAAGCTCCGGTCAGTTTTGTTGTGTATCCAGACTCCGGTTATTATGTTGATCGTTCAGGTTCCAGTCAGTTTCATTGGGTATCCAAACTCCGGTTATTACGTTGAGCGTTCAGGCTCCGGTCAGTTTCGTTGGGTGTCCAGACTCCGGTTATTACGTTGAGCGTTCAGGCTCCGGACAATTTCGTGGTGTATCCAGACTCCGGTTATTACGTTGAGCGTTCAGGCTCCGGTCAGTTTCGTTGAGTATCTAGACTCCGGTTATTACGTTGAGCGTTCAGGCTCCGGTCAGTTTCGTTGGGTATCCAGACTCCGGTTTTTACGTTGAGTGTTCAGGCTCCGGTCATTTTCGTTGCGCATCCAGACTCCAGTTATTACGTTGTGCGTTCAGGCTCCGGTCAGTTTCGTTGAGTATCTAGACTCCGGTTATTACGTTGAGCGTTCAAGCTCCGTTCAGTTTCGTTGGGTATCCAGACTCTGGTTATTACGTTGAGCGTTCAGGCTCCGGTCAGTTTCGTTGTGTATCCAGATTCCGGTTATTACGTTGAACGTTCAGGCTCCGGTCAGTTTCGTTGGGTATCCGGACTTCAGTTATTATATTGTGCGTTCAGGCTCCGGTCAGTTCCGTTGTGTATCCAGATTCCGGTTATTACGTTGAGCGTTCAGGCTCCTGTCAATTTTGTTGGGCATCCAGACTCCAGTTATTAAGTTGAGTATTCAGGCTCCGGTCAGTTTCGTTGGGTATCCAGATTCGTTGGCTATCCAGACTCCGGTTATTACGTTGAGCGTTCAGGCTCCGGTCAGTTTCGTTGGGTATCCAGACTCCGGTTATTACATTGAGCGTTAGGCTCCGGTCACTTTCATTTGGTATCCAGACTTCAGTTATTACGTTGTGCGTTCCGGCTCCGGTCAGTTTCGTTGGGTATCCAGACTCCGGTTTTTACGTTGAGCGTTCAGGCTCCGGTCAGTTTCGTTGGGTATCCAGACTCCAGTTATTACGTTGAGCGTTCAGGCTCCGGTCAGTTTCGTTGGGTATCCAGACTCCGGTTTTTATGTTGAGCGTTCAGGCTCCGGTTAATTTCGTTGGGTATCCAGACTCCAGTTATTACGTTGAGCGTTCAGGCTCCGGTCAGTTTCGTTGGGTATCCAGACTCCGGTTTTTACGTTGAGCGTTCAGGCTCCAGTCAGTTTTGTTGTGTATGCAGACTCCGGTTATTACGTTGAGCGTTTAGGCTCCAGTCAGTTTCATTGGGTATCCAAACTCTGGTTATTACGTTGAGCGTTCAGGCTCCGGTCAGTTTTGTTGGGTGTCCAGACTCCGGTTATTACGTTGAGCGTTCAGGCTCCGGTCATTTTCGTTGCGCATCCAGACTCCAGTTATTACGTTGTGCGTTCAGGCTCCGGTCAGTTTCGTTTAGTATTTAGACTCCGGTTATTACGTTGAGCGTTCAGGCTCCGTTCAGTTTCGTTGGGTATCCAGACTCTGGTTATTACGTTGAGCGTTTAGGCTCCGGTCAGTTTCGTTGTGTATCCAGATTCCGGTTATTACGTTGAGCGTTCAGGCTCCGGTCAGTTTCGTTGGGTATCCAGACTTCAGTTATTACGTTGTGCGTTCAGGCTCCAGTCAGTTTCGTTGTGTATCCAGATTCCGGTTATTACGTTGAGCGTTCAGGCTCCTGTCAATTTTGTTGGGCATCCAGACTCCGGTTATTAAGTTGAGTATTCAGGCTCCGGTCAGTTTCGTTGGGTATCCAGACTCCGGTTATTACGTTGAGCGTTCAGGCTCCGGTCAGTTTCGTTGGGTATCCAGACTCCGGTTATTACATTGAGCGTTAGGCTCCGGTCACTTTCGTTTGGTATCCAGACTTCAGTTATTACGTTGTGCGTTCCGGCTCCGGTCAGTTTCGTTGGGTATCCAGACTCCGGTTTTTACGTTGAGCGTTCAGGCTCCGGTCTGTTTTGTTGGGTATCCAGACTCTGGTTTTTACGTTGATTGTTCAGGCTGCGGTCAATTTTGTTGGATATCCAGACTCCGGTTATTACGTTGAGCGTTCAGGCTCCGGTCAGTTTCGTTGGGTATCCAGACTCCGGTTATTACATTGAGCGATCAGGCTCCGGTCAGTTTCGTTGGGTATCCAGACTCTAGTTTTTACGTTGAGCGTTCAGGCTCCGGTCAGTTTTGTTAGGTATCCAGACTCCGGTTATTATGTTGAGGGTTCAGGCTCCGGTCAGTTTTGTTGGGTATCCAGGCTTCGGTTATTATGTTGAGCATTCAGGCTTCGTTCAGTTTCGTTGGGTATCCACACTCTGGTTATTACGTTGAGCGTTCAGGCTCCGGTCAGTTTCGTTGGGTATCCAGACTCTGGTTATTACGTTTAGCGTTCAGGCTCCGGTCAGTTTCGTTGGGTAACCAGACTCCGGTTATTACGTTGAGCGTTCAGGCTCCGGTCAGTTTCGTTTGGTATCCAGACTTCAGTTATTACATTGAGCGTCCAGGCTCCGGTCAGTTTCTTTGGGTATCCAGACTCCGGTTATTACGTTGGCACTTCGGCTCCGGTCAGTTTCATTGGGTATCCAGACTCCAGTTTTTACGTTGAGCGTTTAGGCTCCGGTCAGTTTTGTTGGGTATCCAGACTCTGGTTATTATGTTGAGGTTTCAGGCTCCGGTCAGTTTCGTTGGGTATCCAGACTCCGGTTTTTACGTTGAGCATTCAGGCTCCGGTCAGTTTCGTTGGATATCCAGACTCCGGTTATTACGTTAAGCGTTCAAACTCCGGTCAGTTTCGTTGGGTATCCAGACTCTGGTTATTACGTTGAGCGTTCAGGCTCCGGTCAGTTTCGTTTGTTATCCAGACTTCAGTTATTACGTTGAGCGTTCAGGCTCCGGTCAATTTCGTTGGGTATCCAGACTCCGGTTTTTACGTTGAGCGTTCACGCTCCGGTCAGTTTTGTTGGGTATCCAGACTCTGGTTTTTACGTTGAGCGTTCAGACTCCGGTCAGTTTTGTTGGGTATCCAGACTTCGGTTATTTCGTTCAGCCTTCAGGCTCTGGTCAGTTTCGTTGGGTATCCAGACTCCGGTTATTACATTGAGCGTTCAGGCTCCGGTCAGTTTCGTTGGGTATCCAGACTCCGGTTATTACGTTGAGCGTTCAGGCTCCAGTCAGTTTCGTTGCGTATCCAGACTCCGGTTATTACGTTGATCGTTCAGGCTCCGGTCAGTTTCATTGGGTATCCAAACTCCGGTTATTAGGTTGAGCGTTCAGGCTCCGGTCAGGTTCGTTGGGTATCCAGACTTCGGTCATTACGTTGAGCATTCAAGCTCTGGACAGTTTCGTGGTGTATCCAGACTCCGGTTATTATGTTGAGCGTTCAGGCTCCGGTCAGTTTCGTTGGGTATCCAGACTCCGGTTATTACGTTGATCGTTCAGGCTCCGGTCAGTTTCGTTGGGTGTCCAGACTCCGGTTATTACGTTGAGCGTTCAGGCTCCGGTTATTTTCGTTGCGCATCCAGACTCCAGTTATTACGTTGTGCGTTCAGGCTCCGGTCAGTTTCGTTGAGTATCCAGACTCCGGTTATTACGTTGAGCGTTCAGGCTCCGTTCAGTTTCGTTGGGTATCCAGACTCTGGTTATTACGTTGAGCATTCAGGCTCCGGTCAGTTTCGTTGTGTATCCAGATTCTGGTTATTACGTTGAGCGTTCAGGCTCCGGTCAGTTTCGTTGGGTATCCAGACTTCAGTTATTACGTTGTGCGTTCAGGCTCCGGTCAGTTTCGTTGTGTATCCAGATTCCGGTTATTACGTTGAGCGTTCAAGCTCCTGTCAATTTTGTTGGGCATCCAGACTCCGGTTATTAAGTTGAGCATTCAGGCTCCGGTCAGTTTCGTTGGGTATCCAGACTCCGGTTATTACGTTGAGCGTTCAGGCTCCGGTCAGTTTCGTTGGGTATCCAGACTCCGGTTATTACATTGAGCGTTAGGCTCCGGTCACTTTCGTTTGGTATCCAGTCTTCAGTTATTACGTTGTGCGTTCCGGCTCCGGTCAGTTTCGTTGGGTATCCAGACTCCGGTTTTTACGTTGAGCGTTCAGGCTCCGGTCTGTTTTGTTGGGTATCCAGACTCTGGTTTTTACGTTGAGGTTTCAGGCTGCGGTCAATTTTGTTGGATATCCAGACTCCGGTTATTACGTTGAGCATTCAGGCTCCGGTCAGTTTCGTTGGGTATCCAGACTCCGGTTATTACGTTAAGCGTTCAGGCTCCAGTCAGTTTCGTTGGGTAACCAGACTCCGGTTATTACGTTGAGCGTTTAGGCTCCGGTCAGTTTCGTTTGGTATCCGGACTTCAGTTATTACATTGAGCGTCCAGGCTCCGGTCAGTTTCGTTGGGTATCCAGACTCCGGTTATTACGTTGACACTTAGGCTCTGGTCAGTTTTATTGGGTATCCAGACTCCAGTTTTTACGTTGAGCGTTCAGGCTCCGGTCAGTTTTATTGTGTATCCAGACTCTGGTTATTATGTTGAGGTTTCAGGCTCCGGTCAGTTTCGTTGGGTATCCAGACTCCGGTTTTTACGTTGAGCGTTCAGGCTCCGGTCAGTTTCGTTGGATATCCAGACTCCGGTTATTACGTTAAGCGTTCAAACACCGGTCAGTTTCCTTGGGTATCCAGACTCTGGTTATTACGTTGAGCGTTCAGGCTCCGGTCAGTTTCGTTTGGTATCCAGACTTCAGTTATTACGTTGAGCGTTCAGGCTCCGGTCAATTTCGTTGGGTATCCAGACTCCGGTTTTTACGTTGAGCGTTCAGGCTCCGGTCAGTTTTGTTGGGTATCCAGACTCTGGTTTTTACGTTGAGCGTTCAGACTCCGGTCAATTTTGTTGGGTATCCAGACTCCGGTTATTACATTGAGCGTTCAGGCTCCGGTCAGTTTCGTTGGGTATCCAGACTCCGGTTATTACGTTGAGCGTTCAGGCTCCGGTCAGTTTCGTTGCGTATCCAGACTCCGGTTATTACGTTGATCGTTCAGGCTCCGGTCAGTTTCATTGGGTATCCAGACTCCGGTTTTTACGTTGAGCGTTCAGGCTCCGGTCAGTTTTGTTGTGTATCCCGACTCCGGTTATTACGTTGATCGTTCAGGCTCCAGTCAGTTTCATTGGGTATCCAAACTCCGGTTATTACGTTGAGCATTCAGGCTCCGGTCAGTTTCGTTGGGTATCCAGACTTCGGTCATTACGTTGAGCATTCAAGCTCTGGACAGTTTCGTGGTGTATCCAGACTCCGGTTATTACGTTGAGCGTTCAGGCTCCGGTCAGTTTCGTTGGGTATCCAGACTCCGGTTATTACGTTGAACGTTCAGGCTCCGGTCAGTTTCGTTAGGTGTCCAGACTCCGGTTATTACGTTGAGCGTTCAGGCTCCGGTCATTTTCGTTGCGCATCCAGACTCCAGTTATTACGTTGTGCATTCAGGCTCCGGTCATTTTCGTTGAGTATCCAGACTCCGGTTATTACGTTGAGCGTTCAGGATCCGTTCAGTTTCGTTCGGTATCCAGACTCTGGTTATTACGTTGAGCGTTCAGGCTCCGGTCAGTTTCGTTGTGTATCCAGATTCCGGTTATTACGTTGAGCGTTCAGGCTCCGGTCAGTTTCGTTGGGTATCCAGACTTCAGTTATTACATTGTGCGTTCAGGCTCCGGTCAGTTTCGTTGTGTATCCACATTCCGGTTATTACGTTGAGCGTTCAGGCTCCTGTCAATTTTGTTGGGCATCCAGACTCCGGTTATTAAGTTGAGCATTCAGGCTCCGGTCAGTTTCGTTGGGTATCCAGACTCCGGTTATTACGTTGAGCGTTCAGGCTCCGGTCAGTTTCGTTGCGCATCCAGACTCCAGTTATTACGTTGTGCGTTCAGGCTCCGGTCAGTTTCGTTGAGTATCCAGACTCCGGTTATTACGTTGAGCGTTCAGGCTCCGTTCAGTTTCGTTGGGTATCCAGACTCTGGTTATTACGTTGAGCGTTCAGGCTCCGGTCAGTTTCGTTGTGTATCCAGATTCCGGTTATTACGTTGAGCGTTCAGGCTCCAGTCAGTTTCGTTGGGTATCCAGACTTCAGTTATTACGTTGTGCGTTCAGGCTCCGGTCAGTTTCGTTGTGTATCCAGATTCCGGTTATTACGTTGAGCGTTCAAGCTCCTGTCAATTTTGTTGGGCATCCAGACTCCGGTTATTACGTTGAGCGTTCAGGCTCCGGTCAGTTTCGTTGGGTATCCAGACTCCGGTTATTACATTGAGCGTTAGGCTCCGGTCACTTTCGTTTGGTATCCAGAATTCAGTTATTACGTTGTGCGTTCCGGCTCCGGTCAGTTTCGTTGGGTATCCAGACTCCGGTTTTTACGTTGAGCGTTCAGGCTCCGGTCTGTTTTGTTGGGTATCCAGACTCTGGTTTTTACGTTGAGTTTTCAGGCTTCGGTCAATTTTGTTGGATATCCAGACTCCGGTTATTACGTTGAGCGTTCAGGCTCCGGTCAGTTTCGTTGGGTATCCAGACTCCGGTTATTACGTTAAGCGTTCAGGCTCCAGTCAGTTTCGTCGGGTAACCAGACTCCGGTTATTACGTTGAGCGTTTAGGCTCCGGTCAGTTTCGTTTGGTATCCGGACTTCAGTTATTACATTGAGCGTCCAGGCTCCGGTCAGTTTCGTTGGGTATCCAGACTCTGGTTATTACGTTGACACTTAGGCTCCGGTCAGTTTTATTGGGTATCCAGACTCCAGTTTTTACGTTGAGCGTTCAGGCTCCGGTCAGTTTTGTTGGGTATCCAGACTCTGGTTATTATGTTGAGGTTTCAGGCTCCGGTCAGTCTCGTTGGGTATCCAGACTCCGGTTTTTACGTTGAGCGTTTAGGCTCCGGTCAGTTTCGTTGGATATCCAGACTCCGGTTATTACGTTAAGCGTTCAAACTCCGGTCAGTTTCGTTGGGTATCCAGACTATGGTTATTACGTTGAGCGTTCAGGCTCCGGTCATTTTCGTTTGGTATCCAGACTTCAGTTATTACGTTGAGCGTTCAGGCTCCGGTCAATTTCGTTGGGTATCCAGACTTTGGTTTTTACGTTGAGCGTTCAAGCTCCGGTCAGTTTTGTTGGGTATCTAGACTCTGGTTTTTACGTTGAGCGTTCAGACTCCGGTCAGTTTTGTTGGGTATCCAGACTTCGGTTATTTCGTTCAGCGTTCAGGCTCTGGTCAGTTTCGTTGGGTATCCAGACTCCGGTTATTACATTGAGCGTTCAGGCTCCGGTCAGTTTCGTTGGGTATCCAGACTCCGGTTATTACGTTGAGCGTTCAGGCTCCGGTCAGTTTCGTTGCGTATCCAGACTCCGGTTATTACGTTGATCGTTCAGGCTCCGGTCAGTTTCATTGGATATCCAGACTCCGGTTTTTACGTTGAGCGTTCAGGCTCCGGTCAGTTTTGTTGTGTATCCAGACTCCGGTTATTACGTTGATCGTTCAGGCTCCAGTCAGTTTCATTGGGTATCCAAACTCCGGTTATTACGTTGAGCGTTCAGGCTCCGGTCAGTTTCGTTGGGTATCCAGACTTCGGTCATTACGTTGAGCATTCAAGCTCTGGACAGTTTCGTGGTGTATCCAGACTCCGGTTATTACGTTGAGCGTTCATGCTCCGGTCAGTTTCGTTGGGTATCCAGACTCCGGTTATTACGTTGAACGTTCAGGCTCTAGTCAGTTTCGTTGGGTGTCCAGACTCCGGTTATTACGTTGAGCGTTCAGGCTCCGGTCATTTTCGTTGCGCATCCAGACTCCAGTTATTACGTTGTGCGTTCAGGCTCCGGTCAGTTTCGTTGAGTATCCAGACTCCGGTTATTACATTGAGCGTTCAGGCTCCGTTCAGTTTCGTTGGGTATCCAGACTCTGGTTATTACGTTGAGCGTTCAGGCTCCGGTCAGTTTCGTTGTGTATCCAGATTCCGGTTATTACGTTGAGCGTTCAGGCTCCGGTCAGTTTCGTTGGGTATCCAGACTTCAGTTATTACATTGTGCGTTCAGGCTCCGGTCAGTTTCGTTGTGTATCCAGATTCCGGTTATTACGTTGAGCGTTCAGGCTCCTGTCAATTTTGTTGGGCATCCAGACTCCGGTTATTAAGTTGAGCATTCAGGCTCCGGTCAGTTTCGTTAGGTATCCAGACTCCGGTTATTACGTTGAGCGTTCAGGCTCCGGTCAGTTTCGTTGGGTATCCAGACTCCGGTTATTACATTGAGCGTTAGGCTCCGGTCACTTTCGTTTGGTATCCAGACTTCAGTTATTACGTTGTGCGTTCCGGCTCTGGTCAGTTTTGTTGGGTATCCAGACTACGGTTTTTACGTTGAGCATTCAGGCTCCGGTCTGTTTTGTTGGGTATCCAGACTCTGGTTTTTATGTTGAGTGTTCAGGCTGTGGTCAATTTTGTTGGATATCCAGACTCCGGTTATTACGTTGAGCGTTCAGGCTCCGGTCAGTTTCGTTGGGTATCCAGACTCCGGTTATTACGTTGAGCGTTCAGGCTCCGGTCAGTTTCGTTGGGTATCCAGACTCCGGTTTTTACGTTGAGCGTTCAGGCTCCGGTTAATTTCGTTGGGTATCCAGACTCCAGTTATTACGTTGAGCGTTCAGGCTCCGGTCAGTTTCGTTGGGTATCCAGACTCCGGTTTTTACGTTGAGCGTTCAGGCTCCAGTCAGTTTTGTTGTGTATGCAGACTCCGGTTATTATGTTGAGCGTTTAGGCTCCAGTCAGGTTCATTGGGTATCCAAACTCTAGTTATTACGTTGAGCGTTCAGGCCCCGGTCAGTTTCGTTGGGTATCCAGACTTCGGTTATTACGTTGAGCGTTCAGGCTCTGGTCAGTTTCTTTGAGTATCCAGATTCTGGTTATTACGTTGAGCGTTCAGGCTTCGGTCAATTTCGTTGGGTATCCAGACTCCGCTTATTACGTTGAACGTTCAGGCTCCGGTCAGTTTCGTTGGGTATCCAGACTCCGGTTATTAAGTTGAGCGTTCAGGCTCCGGTCAGTTTCGTTGGGTATCCAGACTCTAGTTTTTACGTTGAGCGTTCAGGCTCCGGTCAATTTTGTTGGGTATCCAGACTCCGGTTATTATGTTGAGGGTTCAGGTTCCGGTCAGTTTTGTTGGGTATCCAGGCTTCGGTTATTATGTTGAGCATTCAGGCTTCGTTCAGTTTCGTAGGGTATCCAGACTCCGGTTATTACGTTGAGCGTTCAGGCTCCGGTCAGTTTCGTTGGGTATCCAGACTCTGGTTATTAGGTTTAGCGTTCAGGCTCCAGTCAGTTTCGTTGGATATTCAGACTCTGGTTATTACGTTGAGCGTTCAGGCTCCGGTCAGTTTCATTGCGTATCCAGACTTCGGTTATTGGGTTGATCGTTCAGGCTCCGGTCAGTTTCATTGGGTATCCAGACTCCAGTTTTTACGTTGAGCGTTCAGGCTCCGGTCAGTTTTGTTGTGTATCCAGACTCTGGTTATTACGTTGAGCGTTCAGGCTCCAGTCAGTTTCATTGGGTATCCAAACTTCGGTTATTACGTTGAGCGTTCAGGCTCCGGTCAGTTTCGTTGGGTATCCAGACTTCGGTTATTACGTTGAGCATTCAAGCTCAGGACAGTTTCGTGGTGTATCCAGACTCCGAATATTACGTTGAGCGTTCAGGCTCCGGTCAGTTTCGTTGGGTATCCAGACTCCGGTTATTACGTTGAACGTTCAGGCTCCGGTCAGTTTCGTTGGGTGTCCAGACTCCGGTTATTACGTTGAGCATTCAGGCTCCGGTCATTTTCGTTGCGCATCCAGACTCCAGTTATTACGTTGTGCGTTCAGGCTCCGGTCAGTTTCGTTGAGTATCCAGACTCCGTTTATTACGTTGAGCGTTCAGGCTCCGTTCAGTTTCGTTGGGTATCCAGACTCCGGTTATTACGTTGAGCGTTCAGGCTCCGGTCAGTTTCGTTGTGTATCCAGATTCCGGTTATTACGTTGAGCGTTCAGGCTCCGGTCAGTTTCGTTGGGTATCCAGACTCCGGTTTTTACGATGAGCGTTCAGGCTCCTGTCAGTTTTGTTGGGTATCCTGACTCCGGTTATTACGTTGAGCATTCAGGCTCAGGTCAGTTTCGTTGGGTATCCAGACTCCGGTTATTACGTAGAGCGTTCAGGCTCCGGTCAGTTTCGTTGGGTATCCAGACTCCGGTTATTACATTGAGCATTAGGCTCCGGTCACTTTCGTTTGGTATCTAGACTTCAGTTATTACGTTGTGCGTTCAGGCTCCGGTCAGTTTCGTTGGGTATCCAGACTCTGGTTTTTACGTTGAGCGTTCAGGCTCCGGTCTGTTTTGTTGGGTATCCAGACTCTGTTTTTACGTTGAGTGTTTAGGCTCCGGGCACTTTTGTTGGATATCCAGACTCCGGTTATTACGTTAAGCGTTCAGGCTCCGGTCAGTTTCGTTGGGTATCCAGACTCCGGTAATTACGTTGAGCGTTCAGGCTCCGGTCAGTTTCGTTGGGTATCCAGACTCCGGTTTTTACGTTGAGCGTTCAGGCTTCGGTCAATTTCGTTGGGTATCCAGACTCCGGTTATTACGTTGAGCGTTCAGGCTCCGGTCAGTTTCGTTGGGTATCTAGACTCCGGTTATTACGTTAAGCGTTCAGGCTCCAGTCAGTTTCGTTGGGTAACCATACTCCGGTTATTACGTTGAGCGTTCAGGCTCCGGTCAGTTTCGTTTGGTATCCAGACTTCAGTTATTACATTGAGCGTCCAGGCTCCGGTCAGTTTCGTTGGGTATCCAGACTCCGGTTATTACGTTGACACTTAGGCTCCGGTCAGTTTCATTGGGTATCCAGACTCCAGTTTTTACGTTGAGCGTTCAGGCTCCGGTCAGTTTTGTTGGGTATCCAGACTCTGGTTATTATGTTGAGGTTTCAGGCTCCGGTCAGTTTCGTTGGGTATCCAGACTCTGGTTTTTACGTTGAACGTTCAGGCTCCGGTCAGTTTCGTTGGATATCCAGACTCCGGTTATTACGTTGAGCGTTCAGGCTCCGGTTAGTTTCGTTGGGTATCCAGACTCCGGTTATTACGTTGAACGTTCAGGCTCCGGTCAGTTTCGTTGGGTGTCCAGACTCCGGTTATTACGTTGAGCGTTCAGGCTCCGATCATTTTTGTTGCGCATCCAGACTCCAGTTATTACGTTGTGCGTTCAGGCTCCGGTCAGTTTCGTTGAGTATCCAGACTCTGTTTATTACGTTGAGCGTTCAGGCTCCGTTCAGTTTCGTTGGGTATCCAGACTCCGGTTATTACGTTGAGCGTTCAGGCTCCGGTCAGTTTCGTTGTGTATCCAGATTCCGGTTATTACGTTGAGCGTTCAGGCTCCGGTCAGTTTCGTTGGGTATCCAGACTCCGGTTATTACGTAGAGCGTTCAGGCTCCGGTCAGTTTCGTTGGGTATCCAGACTCCGGTTATTACATTGAGCGTTAGGCTCCGGTCACTTTCGTTTGGTATCCAGACTTCAGTTATTACGTTGTGTGTTCAGGCTCCGGTCACTTTCGTTGGGTATCCAGACTCCGGTTTTTACGTTGAGCGTTCAGGCTCCGGTCTGTTTTGTTGGGTATCCAGACTCTGTTTTTACGTTGAGTGTTCAGGCTCCGGTCACTTTTGTTGGATATCCAGACTCCAGTTATTACGTTAAGCGTTCAGGATCCGGTCAGTTTCGTTGGGTATCCAGACTCCGGTTATTACGTTGAGCGTTCAGGCTCCGGTCAGTTTCGTTGGGTATCCAGACTCCGGTTTTTACGTTGAGCGTTCAGGCTCCGGTCAGTTTCGTTGGGTATCCAGACTCCGGTTATTACGTTAAGCGTTCAGGCTCCAGTCAGTTTCGTTGGGTAACCAGACTCCGGTTATTACGTTGAGCGTTCAGGCTCCGGTCAGTTTCGTTGGGTATCCAGACTCCGGTTATTACATTGAGCGTTAGGCTCCGGTCACTTTCGTTTGGTATCCAGACTTCAGTTATTACGTTGTGCGTTCCGGCTCTGGTCAGTTTTGTTGGGTATCCAGACTCCGGTTTTTACGTTGAGCGTTCAGGCTCCGGTCTGTTTTGTTGGGTATCCAGACTCTGGTTTTTACATTGAGTGTTCAGGCTGCGGTCAGTTTTATTGGATATCCAGACTCTGGTTATTACGTTGAGCGTTCAGGCTCCGGACAGTTTCGTTTGGTATCCAGACTTCAGTTTTTACGTTGAGCGTTCAGGCTCCGGTCAGTTTCGTTGGGTATCCAGACTCCGGTTATTACGTTGAGCGTTCAGGCTCCGGTCAGTTTTGTTGGGTATCTAAACTCTGGTTTTTACGTTGAGCGTTCAGACTCCGGTCAGTTTTGTTGGGTATCCAGACTTCGGTTATTTCGTTTAGCGTTCAGGCTCCGGTCAGTTTCGTTGGGTATCCAGACTCCGGTTATTACGTTGAGCGTTCAGGCTCCGGTCAGTTTCGTTGGGTATCCAGACTCCGGTTATTACATTGAGCGTTAGGCTCCAGTCACTTTCGTTTGGTATCCAAACTTCAGTTATTACGTTGTGCGTTCCGGCTCTGGTCAGTTTTGTTGGGTATCCAGACTCCGGTTTTTACGTTGAGCGTTCAGGCTCCAGTCTGTTTTGTTGCGTATCCAGACTCTGGTTTTTACATTGAGTGTTCAGGCTGCGGTCAATTTTGTTGGATATCCAGACTCCGGTTATTACGTTGAGCGTTCAGGCTCCGGTCAGTTTCGTTGGGTATCCAGACTCCGGTTATTACGTTGAGCGTTCAGGCTCCGGTCAGTTTCGTTGGGTATCCAGACTCCGGTTTTTACGTTGAGCGTTCAGGCTCCGGTTAATTTCGTTGGGTATCCAGACTCCAGTTATTACGTTGAGCGTTCAGGCTCCGGTCAGTTTTGTTGGGTATCCAGACTCCGGTTATTACGTTGAGCGTTCAGGCTCCGGTCAGTTTCGTTGTGTATCCAGATTCCGGTTATTACATTGAGCGTTCAGGCTCCGGTCAGTTTCGTTGGGTATCCAGACTCCGGTTTTTACGTTGAGCGTTCAGGCTCCTGTCAGTTTTGTTGGGTATCCAGACTCCGGTTATTACGTTGAGCATTCAGGCTCCGGTCAGTTTCGTTGGGTATCCAGACTCCGGTTATTACGTAGAGCGTTCAGGCTCCGGTCAGTTTCGTTGGGTATCCAGACTCCGGTTATTACATTGAGCGTTAGGCTCCGGTCACTTTCGTTTGGTATCCAGACTTCAGTTATTACGTTGTGTGTTCAGGCTCCGGTCACTTTCGTTGGGTATCCAGACTCCGGTTTTTACGTTGAGCGTTCAGGCTCCGGTCTGTTTTGTTGGGTATCCAGACTCTGTTTTCACGTTGAATGTTCAGGCTCCGGTCACTTTTGTTGGATATCCAGACTCCGGTTATTACGTTAAGCGTTCAGGCTCCGGTCAGTTTCGTTGGGTATCCAGATTCCGGTTATTACGTTGAGCGTTCAGGCTCTGGTCAGTTTCGTTGGGTATCCAGACTCCGGTTTTTACGTTGAGCGTTCAGGCTCCGGTCAATTTCGTTGGGTATCCAGACTCCGGTTATTACGTTTAGCGTTCAGGCTCCGGTCAGTTTCGTTGGGTATCCAGACTCCGGTTATTACGTTAAGCGTTCAGGCTCCAGTCAGTTTCGTTGGGTAACCAGACTCCGGTTATTACGTTGAGCGTTCAGGCTCCGGTCAGTTTCGTTTGGTATCCAGACTTCAGTTATTACATTGAGCGTCCAGGCTCCGGTCAGTTTCGTTGGGTATCCAGACTCCGGTTATTACGTTGACACTTAGGCTCCGGTCAGTTTCATTGGGTATCCAGACTCAAGTTTTTACGTTGAGCGTTCAGGCTCCGGTCAGTTTTATTGGATATCCAGACTCTGGTTATTACGTTGAGCGTTCAGGCTCCGGACAGTTTCGTTTGGTATCCAGACTTCAGTTTTTACGTTGAGCGTTCAGGCTCCGGTCAGTTTCGTTGGGTATCCAGACTCCGGTTATTACGTTGAGCGTTCAGGCTCCGATCAGTTTTGTTGGGTATCCAAACTCTGGTTTTTATGTTGAGCGTTCAGACTCCGGTCAGTTTTGTTGGGTATCCAGACTTCGGTTATTTCGTTTAGCGTTCAGGCTCCGGTAAGTTTCGTTGGGTATCCAGACTCCGGTTATTACGTTGAGCGTTCAGGCTCCGGTCAGTTTCGTTGGGTATCCAGACTCCGGTTATTACATTGAGCGTTAGGCTCCGGTCACTTTCGTTTGGTATCCAGACTTCAGTTATTACGTTGTGCGTTCCGGCTCTGGTCAGTTTTGTTGGGTATCCAGACTCCGGTTTTTACGTTGAGCGTTCAGGCTCCGGTCTGTTTTGTTGGGTATCCAGACTCTGGTTTTTACATTGAGTGTTCAGGCTGCGGTCAATTTTGTTGGATATCCAGACTCCGGTTATTACGTTGAGCGTTCAGGATCCGGTCAGTTTCGTTGGGTATCCAGACTCCGGTTATTACGTTGAGCGTTCAGGCTCCGGTCAGTTTCGTTGGGTATCCAGACTCCGGTTTTTACGTTGAGCGTTCAGGCTCCGGTTAATTTCGTTGGGTATCCAGACTCCAGTTATTACGTTGAGCGTTCAGGCTCCAGTCAGTTTCGTTGGGTATCCAGACTCCGGTTTTTACGTTGAGCGTTCAGGCTCCAGTCAGTTTTGTTGTGTATGCAGACTCCGGTTATTATGTTGAGCGTTTAGGCTCCAGTCAGTTTTGTTGGGTATCCAGACTCTAGTTATTACGTTGAGCGTTCAGGCTCCGGTCAGTTTCGTTGGGTATCCAGACTTCGGTTATTACGTTGAGCGTTCAGGCTCTGGTCAGTTTCGTTGAGTATCCAGATTCTGGTTATTACATTGAGTGTTCAGGCTCTGGTCAGTTTCGTTGGGTATCCAGACTCCGGTTTTTACGTTGAGCGTTCAGGCTCCGGTCAATTTCGTTGGGTATCCAGACTCCGGTTATTACGTTTAGCGTTCAGGCTCCGGTCAGTTTCGTTGGGTATCCAGACTCCGGTTATTACGTTAAGCGTTCAGGCTCCAGTCAGTTTCGTTGGGTAACCAGACTCCGGTTATTACGTTGAGCGTTCAGGCTCCGGTCAGTTTCGTTTGGTATCCAGACTTCAGTTATTACATTGAGCGTCCAGGCTCCGGTCAGTTTCGTTGGGTATCCAGACTCCGGTTATTACGTTGACACTTAGGCTCCGGTCAGTTTCATTGGGTATCCAGACTCAAGTTTTTACGTTGAGCGTTCAGGCTCCGGTCAGTTTTATTGGATATCCAGACTCTGGTTATTACGTTGAGCGTTCAGGCTCCGGACAGTTTCGTTTGGTATCCAGACTTCAGTTTTTACGTTGAGCGTTCAGGCTCCGGTCAGTTTCGTTGGGTATCCAGACTCCGGTTATTACGTTGAGCGTTCAGGCTCCGGTCAGTTTTGTTGGGTATCCAAACTCTGGTTTTTATGTTGAGCGTTCAGACTCCGGTCAGTTTTGTTGGGTATCCAGACTTCGGTTATTTCGTTTAGCGTTCAGGCTCCGGTAAGTTTCGTTGGGTATCCAGACTCCGGTTATTACGTTGAGCGTTCAGGCTCCGGTCAGTTTCGTTGGGTATCCAGACTCCGGTTATTACATTGAGCGTTAGGCTCCGGTCACTTTCGTTTGGTATCCAGACTTCAGTTATTACGTTGTGCGTTCCGGCTCTGGTCAGTTTTGTTGGGTATCCAGACTCCGGTTTTTACGTTGAGCGTTCAGGCTCCGGTCTGTTTTGTTGGGTATCCAGACTCTGGTTTTTACATTGAGTGTTCAGGCTGCGGTCAATTTTGTTGGATATCCAGACTCCGGTTATTACGTTGAGCGTTCAGGATCCGGTCAGTTTCGTTGGGTATCCAGACTCCGGTTATTACGTTGAGCGTTCAGGCTCCGGTCAGTTTCGTTGGGTATCCAGACTCCGGTTTTTACGTTGAGCGTTCAGGCTCCGGTTAATTTCGTTGGGTATCCAGACTCCAGTTATTACGTTGAGCGTTCAGGCTCCAGTCAGTTTCGTTGGGTATCCAGACTCCGGTTTTTACGTTGAGCGTTCAGGCTCCAGTCAGTTTTGTTGTGTATGCAGACTCCGGTTATTATGTTGAGCGTTTAGGCTCCAGTCAGTTTCATTGGGTATCCAAACTCTAGTTATTACGTTGAGCGTTCAGGCTCCGGTCAGTTTCGTTGGGTATCCAGACTTCGGTTATTACGTTGAGCGTTCAGGCTCTGGTCAGTTTCGTTGAGTATCCAGATTCTGGTTATTACATTGAGTGTTCAGGCTTCGGTCAATTTCGTTGGGTATCCAGACTCCGCTTATTACGTTGAACGTTCAGGCTCCGGTCAGTTTCGTTGGGTATCCAGACTCCGGTTATTAAGTTGAGCGTTCAGGCTCCGGTCAGTTTCGTTGGGTATCCAGACTCTAGTTTTTACGTTGAGCGTTCAGGCTCCGGTCAATTTTGTTGGGTACACAGACTCCGGTTATTATGTTTAGGGTTCAGGCTCCGGTCAGTTTTGTTGGGTATCCAGGCTTCGGTTATTATGTTGAGCATTCAGGCTTCGTTCAGTTTCCTAGGGTATCCAGACTCCGGTTATTACGTTGAGCGTTCAGGCTCCGGTCAGTTTCGTTGGGTATCCAGACTCTGGTTATTAGGTTTAGCGTTTAGGCTCCGGTCAGTTTCGTTGGATATTCAGACTCCGGTTATTACGTTGAGCGTTCAGGCTCCGGTCAGTTTCGTTGCGTATCCAGACATCGGTTATTGGGTTGATCGTTCAGGCTCCGGTCAGTTTCGTTGGGTATCCAGACTCCGGTTATTACGTTGAGCGTTCAGGCTCCGGTCAGTTTCGTTGGGTATCCAGACTCCGGTTATTACGTAGAGCGTTCAGGCTCCGGTCAGTTTCGTTGGGTATCTAGACTCCGGTTATTACATTGAGCGTTAGGCTCCGGTCACTTTCGTTTGGTATCCAGACTTCAGTTATTACGTTGTGTGTTCAGGCTCCGGTCACTTTCGTTGGGTATCCAGACTCCGGTTTTTACGTTGAGCGTTCAGGCTCCGGTCTGTTTTGTTGGGTATCCAGACTCTGTTTTTACGTTGAGTGTTCAGGCTCCGGTCACTTTTGTTGGATATCCAGACTCCGGTTATTACGTTAAGCGTTCAGGATCCGGTCAGTTTCGTTGGGTATCCAGACTCCGGTTATTACGTTGAGCGTTCAGGCTCCGGTCAGTTTCGTTGGGTATCCAGACTCCGGTTTTTACGTTGAGCGTTCAGGCTCCGGTCAATTTCGTTGGGTATCCAGACTCCGGTTATTACGTTGAGCGTTCAGGCTCCGGTCAGTTTCGTTGGGTATCCAGACTCCGGTTATTACGTTAAGCGTTCAGGCTCCAGTCAGTTTCGTTGGGTAACCAGACTCCGGTTATTACGTTGAGCGTTCAGGCTCCGGTCAGTTTCGTTTGGTATCCAGACTTCAGTTATTACATTGAGCGTCCAGGCTCCGGTCAGTTTCGTTGGGTATCCAGACTCCGGTTATTACGTTGACACTTAGGCTCCGGTCAGTTTCATTGGGTATCCAGACTCCAGTTTTTACGTTGAGCGTTCAGGCTCCGGTCAGTTTTATTGGATATCCAGACTCTGGTTATTACGTTGAGCGTTCAGGCTCCGGACAGTTTCGTTTGGTATCCAGACTTCAGTTTTTACGTTGAGCGTTCAGGCTCCGGTCAGTTTCGTTGGGTATCCAGACTCCGGTTATTACGTTGAGCGTTCAGGCTCTGGTCAGTTTTGTTGGGTATCTAAACTCTGGTTTTTACGTTGAGCGTTCAGACTCCGGTCAGTTTTGTTGGGTATCCAGACTTCGGTTATTTCGTTTAGCGTTCAGGCTCCGGTCAGTTTCGTTGGGTATCCAGACTCCGGTTATTACGTTGAGCGTTCAGGCTCCGGTCAGTTTCGTTGGGTATCCAGACTCCGGTTATTACATTGAGCGTTAGGCTCCGGTCACTTTCGTTTGGTATCCAAACTTCAGTTATTACGTTGTGCGTTCCGGCTCTGGTCAGTTTTGTTGGGTATCCAGACTCCGGTTTTTACGTTGAGCGTTCAGGCTCCGGTCTATTTTGTTGGGTATCCAGACTCTGGTTTTTACATTGAGTGTTCAGGCTGCGGTCAATTTTGTTGGATATCCAGACTCCGGTTATTACGTTGAGCGTTCAGGCTCCGGTCAGTTTCGTTGGGTATCCAGACTCCGGTTATTACGTTGAGCGTTCAGGCTACGGTCAGTTTCGTTGGGTATCCAGACTCCGGTTTTTACGTTGAGCGTTCAGGCTCCGGTTAATTTCGTTGGGTATCCAGACTCCAGTTATTACGTTGAGCGTTCAGGCTCCGGTCAGTTTCGTTGGGTATCCAGACTCCGGTTATTACGTTGAGCGTTCAGGCTCCGGTCAGTTTCGTTGTGTATCCAGATTCCGGATATTACGTTGAGCGTTCAGGCTCCGGTCAGTTTCGTTGGGTATCCAGACTCCGGTTTTTACGTTGAACGTTCAGGCTCCTGTCAGTTTTGTTGGGTATCCAGACTCCGGTTATTACGTTGAGCATTCAGGCTCCGGTCAGTTTCGTTGGGTATCCAGACTCCGGTTATTATGTAGAGCGTTCAGGCTCCGGTCAGTTTCGTTGGGTATCCAGACTCCGGTTATTACATTGAGCGTTAGGCTCCGGTCACTTTCGTTTGGTATCCAGACTTCAGTTATTACGTTGTGTGTTCAGGCTCCGGTCACTTTCGTTGGGTATCCAGACTCCGGTTTTTACGTTGAGCGTTCAGGCTCCGGTCTGTTTTGTTGGGTATCCAGACTCTGTTTTTACGTTGAGTGTTCAGGCTCCGGTCACTTTTGTTGGATATCCAGACTTCGGTTATTACGTTAAGCGTTCAGGCTCCGGTCAGTTTCGTTGGGTATCCAGACTCCGGTTATTACGTTGAGCGTTCAGGCTCCGGTCAGTTTCGTTGGGTATCCAGACTCCGGTTTTTACGTTGAGCGTTCAGGCTCCGGTCAATTTCGTTGGGTATCCAGACTCCGGTTATTACGTTGAGCGTTCAGGCTCCGGTCAGTTTCGTTGGGTATCCAGACTCCGGTTATTACGTTAAGCGTTCAGGCTCCAGTCAGTTTCGTTGGGTAACCAGACTCCGGTTATTACGTTGAGCGTTCAGGCTCCGGTCAGTTTCGTTTGGTATCCAGACTTCAGTTATTACATTGAGCGTCCAGGCTCCGGTCAGTTTCGTTGGGTATCCAGACTCCGGTTATTACGTTGACACTTAGGCTCCGGTCAGTTTCATTGGGTATCCAGACTCCAGTTTTTACGTTGAGCATTCAGGCTCCGGTCAGTTTTATTGGATATCCAGACTCTGGTTATTACGTTGAGCGTTCAGGCTCCGGACAGTTTCGTTGGGTATCCAGACTTCAGTTTTTACGTTGAGCGTTCAGGCTCCGGTCAGTTTCGTTGGGTATCCAGACTCCGGTTATTACGTTGAGCGTTCAGGATCCGGTCAGTTTTGTTGGGTATCCAAACTCTGGTTTTTATGTTGAGCGTTCAGACTCCGGTCAGTTTTGTTGGGTATCCAGACTCCGATTTTTACGTTGAGCGTTCAGGCTCCTGTCAGTTTTGTTGGGTATCCAGACTCCGGTTATTACGTTGAGCATTCAGGCTCCGGTCAGTTTCGTTGGGTATCCAGACTCCGGTTATTTCGTAGAGCGTTCAGGCTCCGGTCAGTTTCGTTGGGTATCCAGACTCTGGTTATTACATTGAACATTAGGCTCCGGTCACTTTCGTTTGGTATCTAGACTTCAGTTATTACGTTGTGTGTTCAGGCTCCGGTCAGTTTCGTTGGGTATCCAGACTCCGGTTTTTACGTTGAGCGTTCAGGCTCCGGTCTGTTTTGTTGGGTATCCAGACTCTGTTTTTACGTTGAGTGTTCAGGCTCAGGGCACTTTTGTTGGATATCCAGACTCCGGTTATTACGTTAAGCGTTCAGGCTCCGGTCAGTTTCGTTGGGTATCCAGACTCCGGTTATTACGTTGAGCGTTCAGGCTCCGGTCAGTTTCATTAGGTATCCAGACTCCGGTTTTTACGTTGAGCGTTCAGGCTCCGGTTAATTTCGTTGGGTATCCAGACTCCAGTTATTACGTTGAGCGTTCAGGCTCCGGTCAGTTTCGTTGGGTATCCAGACTCCGGTTTTTACGTTGAGCGTTCAGGCTTCAGTCAGTTTTGTTGTGTATGCAGACTCCGGTTATTATGTTGAGCGTTTAGGCTCCAGTCAGTTTCATTGGGTATCCAAACTCTAGTTATTACGTTGAGCGTTCAGGCTCCGGTCAGTTTCGTTGGGTATCCAGACTTCGGTTATTACGTTGAGCGTTCAGGCTCTGGTCAGTTTCGTTGAGTATCCAGATTCTGGTTATTACATTGAGTGTTCAGGCTTCGGTCAATTTCGTTGGGTATCCAGACTCCGCTTATTACATTGAACGATCAGGCTCCGGTCAGTTTCGTTGGGTATCCAGACTCCGGTTATTAAGTTGAGCGTTCAGGCTCCGGTCAGTTTCGTTGGGTATCCAGACTCTAGTTTTTACGTTGATCGTTCAGGCTCCGGTCAATTTTGTTGGGTACACAGACTCCGGTTATTATGTTTAGGGTTCAGGCTCCGGTCAGTTTTGTTGGGTATCCAGGCTTCGGTTATTATGTTGAGCATTCAGGCTTCGTTCAGTTTCGTAGGGTATCCAGACTCCGGTTATTACGTTGAGCGTTCAGGCTCCGGTCAGTTTCGTTGGGTATCCAGACTCTGGTTATTAGGTTTAGCGTTTAGGCTCCGGTCAGTTTCGTTGGATATTCAGACTCCGGTTATTACGTTGAGCGTTCAGGCTCCGGTCAGTTTCGTTGCGTATCCAGACTTCGGTTATTGGGTTGATCGTTCAGGCTCCGGTCAGTTTCATTGGGTATCCAGACTCCAGTTTTTACGTTGAGCGTTCAGGCTCCGGTCAGTTTTGTTGTGTATCCAGACTCCGGTTATTACGTTGAGCGTTCAGGCTCCAGTCAGTTTCTTTGGGTATCCAAACTCCGGTTATTACGTTGAGCGTTCAGGCTCCGGTCAGTTTCGTTGGGTATCCAGACTTCGGTTATTACGTTGAGCATTCAAGCTCAGGACAGTTTCGTGGTGTATCCAGACTCCGAATATTACGTTGAGCGTTCAGGCTTCGGTCAGTTTCGTTGGGTATCCAGACTCCGGTTATTACGTTGAGCGTTCAGGCTCCGGTCAGTTTCGTTGGGTATCCAGACTCCGGTTATTACGTTAAGCGTTCAGGCTCCAGTCAGTTTCGTTGGGTAACCAGACTCCGGTTATTACGTTGAGCGTTCAGGCTCCGGTCAGTTTCGTTTGGTATCCAGACTTCAGTTATTACATTGAGCGTTTAGGCTCATGTCAGTTTCGTATGGTATCCAGACTCCGGTTATTACGTTGACACTTAGGCTCCGGTCAGTTTCATTGGGTATCCAGACTCCAGTTTTTACGTTGAGCGTTCAGGCTCCGGTCAGTTTTATTGGATATCCAGACTCTGGTTATTACGTTGAGCATTCAGGCTCCGGACAGTTTCGTTTGGTATCCAGACTTCAGTTTTTACGTTGAGTGTTCAGGCTCCGGTCAGTTTCGTTGGGTATCCAGACTCCGGTTATTACGTTGAGCGTTCAGGCTCCGGTCAGTTTTGTTGGGTATCAAAACTCTGGTTTTTACGTTGAGCGTTCAGACTCCGGTCAGTTTTGTTGGGTATCCAGACTTCGGTTATTTCGTTTAGCGTTCAGGCTCCGATCAGTTTCGTTGGGTATCCAGACTCCGGTTATTACGTTGAGCGTTCAGGCTCCGGTCAGTTTCGTTGGGTATCCAGACTCCGGTTATTACATTGAGCGTTAGGCTCCGGTCACTTTCGTTTGGTATCCAGACTTTAGTTATTACGTTGTGCGTTCCGGCTCTGGTCAGTTTTGTTGGGTATCCAGACTCCGGTTTTTACGTTGAGCGTTCAGGCTCCGGTCTGTTTTGTTGGGTATCCAGACTCTGGTTTTTACATTGAGTGTTCAGGCTGCGGTCAATTTTGTTGGATATCCAGACTCCGGTTATTACGTTGAGCGTTCAGGCCCCGGTCAGTTTCGTTGGGTATCCGGACTCCGGTTATTACGTTGAGCGTTCAGGCTCCGGTCAGTTTCGTTGGGTATCCAGACTCCGGTTTTTACGTTGAACGTTCAGGCTCCGGTTAATTTCGTTGGGTATCCAGACTCCAGTTATTACGTTGAGCGTTCAGGCTCCAGTCAGTTTCGTTGGGTATCCAGACTCCGGTTTTTACGTTGAGCGTTCAGGCTCCAGTCAGTTTTGTTGTGTATGCAGACTCCGGTTATTATGTTGAGCGTTTAGGCTCCAGTCAGTTTCATTGGGTATCCAAACTCTAGTTATTACGTTGAGCGTTCAGGCTCCGGTCAGTTTCGTTGGGTATCCAGACTTCGGTTATTACGTTGAGCGTTCAGGCTCTGGTCAGTTTCGTTGAGTATCCAGATTCTGGTTATTACATTGAGCGTTCAGGCTTCGGTCAATTTCGTTGGGTATCCAGACTCCGCTTATTACGTTGAACGTTCAGGCTCCGGTCAGTTTCGTTGGGTATCCAGACTCCGGTTATTAAGTTGAGCGTTCAGGCTCCGGTCAGTTTCGTTGGGTATCCAGACTCTAGTTTTTACGTTGAGCGTTCAGGCTCCGGTCAATTTTGTTGGGTATCCAGACTCCGGTTATTATGTTGAGGGTTCAGGCTCCGGTCAGTTTTGTTGGGTATCCAGGCTTCGGTTATTATGTTGAGCATTCAGGCTTCGTTCAGTTTCGAATGGTATCCAGACTCCGGTTATTACGTTGAGCGTTCAGGCTCCGGTCAGTTTCGTTGGGTATCCAGACTCTGGTTATTAGGTTTAGCGTTCAGGCTCCGGTCAGTTTCGTTGGATATTCAGACTCCGGTTATTACGTTGAGCGTTCAGGCTCCGGTCAGTTTCGTTGCGTATCCAGACTTCGGTTATTGGGTTGATCGTTCAGGCTCCGGTCAGTTTCATTAGGTATCCAGACTCCAGTTTTTACGTTGAGCGTTCAGGCTCCGGTCAGTTTTGTTGTGTATCCAGACTTCGGTTATTACGTTGAGCGTTCAGGCTCCAGTCAGTTTCATTGGGTATCCAAACTCCGGTTATTACGTTGAGCGTTCAGGCTCCGGTCAGGTTAGTTGGGTATCCAGACTTAGGTTATTACGTTGAGCATTCAAGCTCAGGACAGTTTCGTGGTGTATCCAGACTCCGAATATTACGTTGAGCGTTCAGGCTCCGGTCAGTTTCGTTGGGTATCCAGACTCCGGTTATTACGTTGAACGTTCAGGATCCGGTCAGTTTCGTTGGGTGTCCAGACTCCGGTTATTACGTTGAGCGTTCAGGCTCCGGTCATTTTCGTTGCGCATCCAGACTCCAGTTATTACGTTGTGCGTTCAGGCTCCGGTCAGTTTCGTTGAGTATCCAGACTCCGTTTATTACGTTGAGCGTTCAGGCTCCGTTCAGTTTCGTTGGGTATCCAGACTCCGGTTATTACGTTGAGCGTTCAGGCTCCGGTCAGTTTCGTTGTGTATCCAGATTCCGGTTATTACGTTGAGCGTTCAGGCTCCGGTCAGTTTCGTTGGGTATCCAGACTCCGGTTTTTACGTTGAGCGTTAAGGCTCCTGTCAGTTTTGTTGGGTATCCAGACTCCGGTTATTACGTTGAGCATTCAGGCTCCGGTCAGTTTCGTTGGGTATCCAGACTCCGGTTATTACGTAGAGCGTTCAGGCTCCGGTCAGTTTCGTTGGGTATCCAGACTCCGGTTATTACATTGAGCATTAGGCTCCGGTCACTTTCGTTTGGTATCTAGACTTCAGTTATTACGTTGTGTGTTCAGGCTCCGGTCAGTTTCGTTGGGTATCCAGACTCCGGTTTTTACGTTGAGCGTTCAGGCTCCGGTCTGTTTTGTTGGGTATCCAGACTCTGTTTTTACGTTGAGTGTTCAGGCTCCGGGCACTTTTGTTGGATATCCAGACTCCGGTTATTACGTTAAGCGTTCAGGCTCCGGTCAGTTTCGTTGGGTATCCAGACTCCGGTTATTACGTTGAGCGTTCAGGCTCCGGTCAGTTTCGTTGGGTATCCAGACTCCGGTTTTTACGTTGAGCGTTCAGGCTCCGGTCACTTTCGTTGGGTATCCAGACTCCGGTTATTACGTTGAACGTTCAGGCTCCGGTCAGTTTCGTTGGGTATCTAGACTCCGGTTATTACGTTAAGCGTTCAGGCTCCAGTCAGTTTCGTTGGGTAACTATACTCCGGTTATTACGTTAAGCGTTCAGGCTCCGGTCAGTTTCGTTTGGTATCCAGACTTCGGTTATTACATTGAGCGTCCAGGCTCCGGTCAGTTTCGTTGGGTATCCAGACTCCGGTTATTACGTTGACACTTAGGCTCCGGTCAGTTTCATTGGGTATCCAGACTCCAGTTTTTACGTTGAGCGTTCAGGCTCTGGTCAGTTTTGTTGGGTATCCAGACTCTGGTTATTATGTTGAGGTTTCAGGCTCCGGTCAGTTTCGTTGGGTATCTAGACTCCGGTTTTTACGTTGAGCGTTCATGCTCCGGTCAGTTTCGTTGGATATCCAGACTCCGGTTATTACGTTGAGCGTTCAGGCTCCGGTCAGTTTCGTTGGGTATCCAGACTCCGGTTATTACGTTGAACGTTCAGGCTCCGGTCAGTTTCGTTGGGTGTCCAGACTCCGGTTATTACGTTGAGCGTTCAGGCTCCGGTCATTTTTGTTGCGCATCCAGACTCCAGTTATAACGTTGTGCGTTCAGGCTCCGGTCAGTTTCGTTGAGTATCCAGACTCTGTTTATTACGTTGAGCGTTCAGGCTCCGTTCAGTTTCGTTAGGTATCCAGACTCCGGTTATTACGTTGAGCGTTCAGGCTCCGGTCAGTTTCGTTGTGTATCCAGATTCCGGTTATTACGTTGAGCGTTCAGGCTCCGGTCAGTTTCGTTGGGTATCCAGACTCCGGTTTTTACGTTGAGCGTTCAGGCTCCTGTCAGTTTTGTTTGGTATCCAGACTCCGGTTATTACGTTGAGCATTCAGGCTACGGTCAGGTTCGTTGGGTATCCAGACTCCGGTTATTACGTAGAGCGTTCAGGCTCCGGTCAGTTTCGTTGGGTATCCAGACTCCGGTTATTACATTGAGCGTTAGGCTCCGGTCACTTTCGTTTGGTATCCAGACTTCAGTTATTACGTTGTGTGTTCAGGCTCCGGTCACTTTCGTTGGGTATCCAGACTCCAGTTTTTACGTTGAGCGTTCAGGCTCCGGTCTGTTTTGTTGGGTATCCAGACTCTGATTTTACGTTGAGTGTTCAGGCTCCGGTCACTTTTGTTGGATATCCAGACTCCGGTTATTACGTTAAGCGTTCAGGCTCCGGTCAGTTTCGTTGGGTATCCAGACTCCGGTTATTACGTTGAGCGTTCAGGCTCCGGTCAGTTTCGTTGGGTATCCAGACTCCGGTTTTTACGTTGAGCGTTCAGGCTCCGGTCAGTTTCGTTGGGTATCTAGACTCCGGTTATTACGTTGAGCATTCAGGCTCCAGTCAGTTTCGTTGGGTAACCATACTCCGGTTATTACGTTGAGCGTTCAGGCTCCGGTCAGTTTCGTTTGGTATCCAGACTTCAGTTATTACATTGAGCGTCCAGGCTCCGGTCAGTTTCGTTGGGTATCCAGACTCCGGTTATTACGTTGACACTTAGGCTCCGGTCAGTTTCATTGGGTATCCAGACTCCAGTTTTTACGTTGAGCGTTCAGGCTCCGGTCAGTTTTGTTGGGTATCCAGACTCTGGTTATTATGTTGAGGTTTCAGGCTCCGGTTAGTTTCGTTGGGTATCCAGACTCCGGTTTTTACATTGAGCGTTTAGGCTCCGGTCAGTTTCGTTGGATATCCAGACTCCGGTTATTACGTTGAGCGTTCAGGCTCCGGCCATTTTTGTTGCGCATCCAGACTCCAGTTATTACGTTGTGCGTTCAGGCTCCGGTCAGTTTCGTTGAGTATCCAGACTCTGTTTATTACGTTGAGCGTTCAGGCTCCGTTCAGTTTCGTTGGGTATCCAGACTCCGGTTATTACGTTGAGCGTTCAGGCTCCGGTCAGTTTCGTTGTGTATCCAGATTCCGGTTATTACGTTTTGCGTTCAGGCTCCGGTCAGTTTCGTTGGGTATCCAGACTCCGGTTTTTACTTTGAGCGTTCAGGCTCCTGTCAGTTTTGTTGGGTATCCAGACTCCGATTATTACGTTGAGCATTCAGACTCCGGTCAGTTTCGTTGGGTATCCAGACTCCGGTTATTACGTAGAGCGTTCAGGCTCCGGTCAGTTTCTTTGGGTATCCAGACTCCGGTTATTACATTGAGCGTCCAGGCTCCGGTCAGTTTCGTTGGGTATCCAGACTCCGGTTATTACGTTGACACTTAGGCTCCGGTCAGTTTCATTGGGTATCCAGACTCCAGTTTTTAAGTTGAGCGTTCAGGCTCTGGTCAGTTTTGTTGGGTATCCAGACTCTGGTTATTATGTTGAGGTTTCAGACTCCGGTCAGTTTCGTTGGGTATCCAGACTCCGGTTTTTACGTTGAGCGTTCATGCTCCGGTCAGTTTCGTTGGATATCCAGACTCCGGTTATTACGTTGAGCGTTCAGGCTCCGGTCAGTTTCGTTGGGTATCCAGACTCCGGTTATTACGTTGAACGTTCAGGCTCCGGTCAGTTTCGTTGGGTGTCCAGACTCCGGTTATTACGTTGAGCGTTCAGGCTCCGGTCATTTTTGTTGCGCATCCAGACTCCAGTTATTACGTTGTGCGTTCAGGCTCCGGTCAGTTTCGTTGAGTATCCAGACTCTGTTTATTACGTTGAGCGTTCAGGCTCCGTTCAGTTTCATTAGGTATCCAGACTCCGGTTATTACGTTGAGCGTTCAGGCTCCGGTCAGTTTCGTTGTGTATCCAGATTCCGGTTATTACGTTGAGCGTTCAGGCTCCGGTCAGTTTCGTTGGGTATCCAGACTCCGGTTTTTACGTTGAGCGTTCAGGCTCCTGTCAGTTTTGTTGGGTATCCAGACTCCGGTTATTACGTTGAGCATTCAGGCTACGGTCAGGTTCGTTGGATATCCAGACTCCGGTTATTACGTAGAGCGTTCAGGCTCCGGTCAGTTTCGTTGGGTATCCAGACTCCGGTTATTACATTGAGCGTTAGGCTCCGGTCACTTTCGTTTGGTATCCAGACTTCAGTTATTACGTTGTGTGTTCAGGCTCCGGTCACTTTCGTTGGGTATCTAGACTCCGGTTTTTACGTTGAGCGTTCAGGCTCCGGTCTGTTTTGTTGGGTATCCAGACTCTGATTTTACGTTGAGTGTTCAGGCTCCGGTCACTTTTGTTGGATATCCAGACTCCGGTTATTACGTTAAGCGTTCAGGCTCCGGTCAGTTTCGTTGGGTATACAGACTCCGGTTATTACGTTGAGCGTTCAGGCTCCGGTCAGTTTCGTTGGGTATCCAGACTCCGGTTTTTACGTTGAGCGTTCAGGCTCCGGTCAGTTTCGTTGGGTATCTAGACTCCGGTTATTACGTTGAGCATTCAGGCTCCAGTCAGTTTCGTTGGGTAACCATACTCCGGTTATTACGTTGAGCGTTCAGGCTTCGGTCAGTTTCGTTTGGTATCCAGACTTCAGTTATTACATTGAGCGTCCAGGCTCCGGTCAGTTTCGTTGGGTATCCAGACTCTGGTTATTACGTTGACACTTAGGCTCCGGTCAGTTTCATTGGGTATCCAGACTCCAGTTTTTACGTTGAGCGTTCAGGCTCCGGTTAGTTTTGTTAGGTATCCAGACTCTGGTTATTATGTTGAGGTTTCAGGCTCCGGTTAGTTTCGTTGGGTATCCAGACTCCGGTTTTTACATTGAGCGTTCAGGATCCGGTCAGTTTCGTTGGATATCCAGACTCCGGTTATTACGTTGAGCGTTCAGGCTCCGGCCATTTTTGTTGCGCATCCAGACTCCAGTTATTACGTTGTGCGTTCAGGCTCCGGTCAGTTTCGTTGAGTATCCAGACTCTGTTTATTACATTGAGCGTTCAGGCTCCGTTCAGTTTCGTTGGGTATCCAGACTCCGGTTATTACGTTTAGCCTTCAGGCTCCGGTCAGTTTCGTTGTGTATCCAGATTCCGGTTATTACGTTGTGCGTTCAGGCTCCGGTCAGTTTCGTTGGGTATCCAGACTCCGGTTTTTACTTTGAGCGTTCAGGCTCCTGTCAGTTTTGTTGGGTATCCAGACTCCGATTATTACGTTGAGCATTCAGACTCCGGTCAGTTTCGTTGGGTATCCAGACTCCGGTTATTACGTAGAGCGTTCAGGCTCCGGTCAGTTTCGTTGGGTATCCAGACTCCGGTTATTACATTGAGCGTTAGGCTCCGATCACTTTCGTTTGGTATCCAGACTTCAGTTATTACATTGAGCGTCCAGGCTCCGGTCAGTTTCGTTGGGTATCCAGACTCCGGTTATTAAGTTGACACTTAGGCTCCGGTCAGTTTCATTGGGTATCCAGACTCCAGTTTTTACGTTGAGCGTTCAGGCTCCGGCCAGTTTTATTGGATATCCAGACTCTGGTTATTACGTTGAGCGTTCGGGCTCCGGACAGTTTCGTTTGGTATCCAGACTTCAGTTTTTACGTTGAGCGTTCAGGCTCCGGTCAGTTTCGTTGGGTATCCAGACTCCGGTTATTACGTTGAGCGTTCAGGCTCCGGTCAGTTTTGTTGGGTATCCAAACTCTGGTTTTTACGTTGAGCGTTCAGACTCCGGTCAGTTTTGTTGGGTATCCAGACTTCGGTTATTTCGTTTAGCGTTCAGGCTCTGGTCAGTTTCGTTGGGTATCCAGACTCCGGTTATTACATAAGCCGTTCAGGCTCCGGTCAGTTTCGTTGGGTATCCAGACTCCGGTTATTACGTTGAGCGTTCAGGCTCCGGTCAGTTTCGTTGCGTATCCAGACTCCGGTTATTACGTTGATCGTTCAGGCTCCGGTCAGTTTCATTGGGTATCCAGACTCCGGTTTTTACGTTGAGCGTTCAGGCTCCGGTCAGTTTTATTGTGTATCCAGACTCCGGTTATTACGTTGATCGTTCAGGCTCCAGTCAGTTTCATTGGGTATCCAAACTCCGGTTATTACGTTGAGTGTTCAGGCTCCGGTCACTTTTGTTGGATATCCAGACTCCGGTTATTACGTTAAGCGTTCAGGCTCCGGTCAGTTTCGTTGGGTATCCAGACTCCGGTTATTACGTTGAGCGTTCAGGCTCCGGTCAGTTTCGTTGGGTATCCAGACTCCGGTTTTTACGTTGAGCGTTCAGGCTCCGGTCAGTTTCGTTGGGTATCTAGACTCCGGTTATTACGTTGAGCATTCAGGCTCCAGTCAGTTTCGTTGGGTAACCATACTCCGGTTATTACGTTGAGCGTTCAGGCTCCGGTCAGTTTCGTTTGGTATCCAGACTTCAGTTATTACATTGAGCGTCCAGGCTCCGGTCAGTTTCGTTGGGTATCCAGACTCCGGTTATTACGTTGACACTTAGGCTCCGGTCAGTTTCATTGGGTATCCAGACTCCAGTTTTTACGTTGAGCGTTCAGGCTCCGGTCAGTTTTGTTGGGTATCCAGACTCTGGTTATTATGTTGAGGTTTCAGGCTCCGGTTAGTTTCGTTGGGTATCGCAACTCCGGTTTTTACGTTGAGCGTTCAGGCTCCGGTCAGTTTCATTGGATATCCAGACTCCGGTTATTACGTTGAGCGTTCAGGCTCCGGTCAGTTTCGTTGGGTATCCAGACTCCAGTTATTACGTTGAACGTTCAGGCTCCGGTCAGTTTCGTTGGGTGTCCAGACTCCGGTTATTACGTTGAGCGTTCACGCTCCGGCCATTTTTGTTGCGCATCCAGACTCCAGTTATTACGTTGTGCGTTCAGGCTCCGGTCAGTTTCGTTGAGTATCCAGACTCTGTTTATTACGTTGAGCGTTCAGGCTCCGTTCAGTTTCGTTGGGTATCCAGACTCCGGTTATTACGTTGAGCGTTCAGGCTCCGGTCAGTTTCGTTGTGTATCCAGATTCCGGTTATTACGTTGTGCGTTCAGGCTCCGGTCAGTTTCGTTGGGTATCCAGACTCCGGTTTTTACTTTGAGCGTTCAGGCTCCTGTCAGTTTTGTTGGGTATCCAGACTCCGATTATTACGTTGAGCATTCAGACTCCGGTCAGTTTCGTTGGGTATCCAGACTCCGGTTATTACGTAGAGCGTTCTGGCTCCGGTCAGTTTCGTTGGGTATCCAGACTCCGGTTATTACATTGAGCGTTAGGCTCCGATCACTTTCGTTTGGTATCCAGACTTCAGTTATTACATTGAGCGTCCAGGCTCCGGTCAGTTTCGTTGGGTATCCAGACTCCGGTTATTAAGTTGACACTTAGGCTCCGGTAAGTTTCATTGGGTATCCAGACTCCAGTTTTTACGTTGAGCGTTCAGGCTCCGGTCAGTTTTATTGGATATCCAGACTCTGGTTATTACGTTGAGCGTTCAGGCTCCGGACAGTTTCGTTTGGTATCCAGACTTCAGTTTTTACGTTGAGCGTTCAGGCTCCGGTCAGTTTCGTTGGGTATCCAGACTCCGGTTATTACGTTGAGCGTTCAGGCTCCGGTCAGTTTTGTTGGGTATCCAAACTCTGGTTTTTACGTTGAGCGTTCAGACTCCGGTTAGTTTTGTTGGGTATCCAGACTTCGGTTATTTCGTTTAGCGTTCAGGCTCTGGTCAGTTTCGTTGGGTATCCAGACTCCGGTTATTACATAAGCCGTTCAGGCTCCGGTCAGTTTCGTTGGGTATCCAGACTCCGGTTATTACGTTGAGCGTTCAGGCTCCGGTCAGTTTCGTTGCGTATCCAGACTCCGGTTATTACGTTGATCGTTCAGGCTCCGGTCAGTTTCATTGGGTATCCAGACTCCGGTTTTTACGTTGAGCGTTCAGGCTCCGGTCAGTTTTATTGTGTATCCAGACTCCGGTTATTACGTTGATCGTTCAGGCTCCAGTCAGTTTCGTTGGGTATCCAAACTCCGGTTATTACGTTGAGCGTTCAGGCTCCGGTCAGTTTCGTTGGGTATCCAGACTTCGGTCATTACGTTGAGCATTCAAGCTCCGGACAGTTTCGTGGTGTATCTAGACTCCGGTTATTACGTTGAGCGTTCAGGCTCCGGTCAGTTTCGTTGGGTATCCGGACTCCGGTTATTACGTTGAACGTTCAGGCTCCGGTCAGTTTCATTGGGTGTCCAGACTCCGGTTATTACGTTGAGCGTTCAGGCTCCGGTCATTTTTGTTGTGCATCCAAACTTCAGTTATTACGTTGTGCGTTCAGGATCCGGTCAGTTTCGTTGAGTATCCAGACTCCGGTTATTACGTTGAGCGTTCAGGCTCCGTTCAGTTTCGTTGGGTATCCAGATTCCGGTTATTACGTTGAGCATTCAGGCTCCGGTCAGTTTCGTTGTGTATCCAGATTCCGGTTATTACGTTGAGCGTTCAGGCTCCGGTCAGTTTCGTTGGGTATCCAGACTCTGGTTTTTATGTTGAGCACTCAGGCTCCTGTCAGTTTTGTTGGGTATCCAGACTCCGGTTATTACGTTGAGCATTCAGGCTCCAGTCAGTTTTGTTGGGTATCCAGACTCTGGTTATTACGTTGAGCGTTCAGGCTCCTGTCAGTTTCGTTGGGTATCCAGACTCCGGTTATTACATTGAGCGTTAGGCTCCGGTCACTTTCGTTTGGTATCCAGACTTCAGTTATTACGTTGTGCGTTCAGGCTTCGTTCAGTTTCGTTGGGTATCCAAACTCCGGTTTTTACGTTGAGCGTTCAGGCTCTGGTCTGTTTTGTTGGGTATCCAGACTCTGCTTTTTACGTTGAGTGTTCAGGCTCCGGTCAGTTTTGTTGGATATCCAGACTCCGGTTATTACGTTAAGCGTTCAGGCTTCGGTCAGTTTCGTTGGGTATCCGGACACTGGTTATTATGTTGAGCGTTCAGGCTCCGGTCAGTTTCGTTGGGTATCCAGACTCCGGTTTTTACGTTGAGCGTTCAGGCTCCGGTCAATTTCGTTGGGTATCCAGACTCCAGTAAGTACGTTGAGCGTTCAGGCTCTGGTCAGTTTCGTTGGGTATCCAGACTCCGGTTTTTACGTTGAGCGTCTAGGCTCCGGTCAGTTTTGGTGGGTATCCAAACTCCGGTTATTACGTTGAGCGTTCAGGCTCCAGTCAGTTTCGTTGGGTATCCAAACTCCGGTTATTACGTTGAGCGTTCAGGCTCCGGTCAGTTTCGTTTGGTATCCAGACTTTAGTTATTACGTTGAGCGTTCAGGCTCTGGTCAGTTTCGTTGGGTATCCAGACTCCGGTTTTTATGTTGAGCGTTCAGGCTCCGGTCAGTTTTGTTGGGTATCCAGACTCTGGTTATTATGTTGAGGGTTCAGGCTCCGATCAGTTTTGTTGGGTATCCAGACTTCGGTTATTATGTTGAGCGTTCAGGCTCCGTTCAGTTTCGTAGGGTATCCAGACTCCGGTTATTACGTTGAGCGTTCAAGCTCTGGTCAATTTTGTTGGATATCCAGACTCCGGTTATTACGATAAGCGTTCAGGCTCCGGTCAGTTTCGTTGGGTATCCAGACTCCGGTTATTACGTTGAGCGTTCAAGCTCCGGTCAGTTTCGTTGGGTATCCAGACTCCGGTTTTTACGTTGAGCGTTCAGGCTCCGGTTAATTTCGTTGGGTATCCAGACTCCGGTTATTACGTTTAGCGTTCAGGCTCCGGTCAGTTTTATTGGGTATCCAGACTCCGGTTTTTACGTTGAGCGTTCAGGCTCCGGTCAGTTTTGTTGTGTATCCAGACTCCGGTTATTACGTTGAGCGTTCAGGCTCCAGTCAGTTTCATTGGGTATCCAAACTCTGGTTATTACGTTGAGCGTTCAGGCTCCGGTCAGTTTCGTTGGGTATCCAGACTTCGGTTATTACGTTGAGCATTCAAGCTCCGGACAGTTTCGTGGTGTATCCAGACTCCGGTTATTACGTTGAGCGTTCAGGCTCCGGTCAGTTTCGTTGGGTATCCAGACTCCGGTTATTACGTTGAACGTTCAGGCTCCGGTCAGTTTCGTTGGGTGTCCAGACTCCGGTTATTACGTTGAGCGTTCAGGCTCCAGTCATTTTCGTTGCGCATCCAAACTCCAGTTATTACGTTGTGCGTTCAGGCTCCGGTCAGTTTAGTTGAGTATCCAGACTCCGGTTATTACGTTGAGCGTTCAGGCTCCGTTCAGTTTCGTTGGGTATCCAGACTCCGGTTATTACGTTGAGCGTTCGGGCCCCGGTCAGTTTCGTTGTGTATCCAGATTCCGGTTATTACGTTGAGCGTTCAGGCTTCAGTCAGTTTCGTTGGGTATCCAGACTCCAGTTTTTACGTTGAGCGTTCAGGCTCCTGTCAGTTTTGTTGGGTATCCAGACTCCGGTTATTACGTGTAGCATTCAGGCTCCGGTCAGTTTCGTTGGGTATCCAGACTCCGGTTATTACGTTGAGCGTTCAGGCTCCGGTCAGTTTCGTTGGGTATCCATACTCCGGTTATTACATTGAGCATTAGGCTCCGGTCACTTTCGTTTGGTATCCAGACTTCAGTTATTACGTTGTGCGTTCAGGCTCCGGTCAGTTTCGTTGGGTATCCAGACTCCAGTTTTTACGTTGAGCGTTCAGGCTCCGGTCTGTTTTGTTGGGTATCCAGACTCTGGTTTTTACGTTGACTGTTCAGGCTCCGGTCAGTTTTGTTGGATATCCAGACTCCGGTTATTACGTTAAGCGTTCAGGCTCTGGTCAGTTTCGTTGGGTATCCAGACTCCGGTTATTACGTTGAGCGTTCAGGCTCCGGTCAGTTTCGTTGGGTATCCAGACTCCGGTTTTTACGTTGAGCGTTCAGGCTCCGGTCAATTTCGTTGGGTATCCAGACACCGGTTTTTACGTTGAGCGTTCAGGCTCTGGTCAGTTTCGTTGGGTATCTAGACTCCGGTTTTTACGTTGAGCGTCCAGGCTCCGGTCAGTTTTGGTGGGTATCCAGACTCCGGTTATTACGTTGAGCGTTCAGGCTCCAGTCAGTTTCGTTGGGTATCCAGACTCCGGTTATTACGTTGAGCGATCAGGCTCCGGTCAATTTCGTTTGGTATCCAGACTTCAGTTATTATGTTGAGCGTTCAGGCTCCGGTCAGTTTCGTTGGGTATCCAGACTCCGGTTTTTACGTTGAGCGTTCAGGCTCCGGTCAGTTTTGTTGGGTATCCAGACTCCGGTTATTATGTTGAGGGTTCAGGCTCCGATCAGTTTTGTTGGGTATCCATACTTCGGTTATTATGTTGAGCGTTCAGGCTCCGTTCAGTTTCGTAGGGTATCCAGACTCCGGTTATTACGTTGAGCGTTCAGGCTCCGGTCAATTTTGTTGGATATCTAGACTCTGGTTATTACGATAAGCGTTCAGGCTCCGGTCAGTTTCGTTGGGTATCCATACTCCGGTTATTACGTTGAGCGTTCAGGCTCCGGTCAGTTTCGTTGGGTATCCAGACTCCGGTTATTACGTTGAACGTTCAGGCTCCGGTCAGTTTCGTTGGGTGTCTAGACTCCGGTTATTACGTTGAGCGTTCAGGCTCTAGTCATTTTCGTTGCGCATCCAAACTCCAGTTATTACGTTGTGTGTTCAGGCTCCGGTCAGTTTCGTTGAGTATCCAGACTCCGGTTATTACGTTGAGCGTTCAGGCTCCGTTCAGTTTCGTTGGGTATCCAGACTCCAGTTATTACGTTGAGCGTTCAGGCTCCGGTCAGTTTCGTTGTGTATCCAGATTCCGGTTATTATGTTAAGCGTTCAGGCTCCAGTCAGTTTCGTTGGGTATCCAGACTCCGGTTATTACATTGAGCGATCAGGCTCCGGTCAATTTCGTTTGGTATCCAGACTTCAGTTATTATGTTGAGCGTTCAGGCTCCGGTCAGTTTCGTTGGGTATCCAGACTCCGGTTTTTACGTTGAGCGTTCAGGCTCCGGTCAGTTTTGTTGGGTATCCAGACTCCGGTTATTATGTTGAGGGTTCAGGCTCCGATCAGTTTTGTTGGGTATCCATACTTCGGTTATTATGTTGAGCGTTCAGGCTCCGTTCAGTTTCGTAGGGTATCCAGACTCCGGTTATTACGTTGAGCGTTCAGGCTCCGGTCAATTTTGTTGGATATCTAGACTCTGGTTGTTACGATAAGCGTTCAGGCTCCGGTCAGTTTCGTTGGGTATCCATACTCCGGTTATTACGTTGAGCGTTCAGGCTCCGGTCAGTTTCGTTGGGTATCCAGACTCCGGTTATTACGTTGAACGTTCAGGCTCCGGTCAGTTTCGTTGGGTGTCTAGACTCCGGTTATTACGTTGAGCGTTCAGGCTCTAGTCATTTTCGTTGCGCATCCAAACTCCAGTTATTACGTTGTGCGTTCAGGCTCCGGTCAGTTTCGTTGAGTATCCAGACTCCGGTTATTACGTTGAGCGTTCAGGCTCCGTTCAGTTTCGTTGGGTATCCAGACTCCAGTTATTACGTTGAGCGTTCAGGCTCCGGTCAGTTTCGTTGTGTATCCAGATTCCGGTTATTACGTTGAGCGTTCAGGCTCCGGTCAGTTTCGTTGGGTATCCAGACTCCGGTTTTTACGTTGAGCATTCAGGCTCCTGTCAGTTTTGTTGGGTATCCAGACTCCGGTTATTACGTTGAGCATTCAGGCTCCGGTCAGTTTCATTGGGTATCCAGACTCCAGTTATTACGTTGAGCGTTCAGGCTCCGGTCAGTTTCGTTGGGTATCCATACTCCGGTTATTACATTGAGCATTAGGCTCCGGTCAAATTCGTTTGGTATCCAGACTTCAGTTATTACGTTGTGCGTTCAGGCTCCGGTCAGTTTCGTTGGGTATCCAGACTCCGATTTTTACGTTGAGCGTTCAGGCTCCGATCTGTTTTGTTGGGTATCCAGACTCTGGTTTTTACGTTGAGTGTTCAGGCTCCGGTCAGTTTTGTTGGATATCCAGACTCCGGTTATTACATTAAGCGTTCAGGCTCTGGTCAGTTTCGTTGGGTATCCAAACTCCGGTTATTACGTTGAGCGTTCAGGCTCCGGTCAGTTTCGTTGGATATCCAGACTCCGGTTTTTACGTTGAGCGTTCAGGCTCCGGTCAATTTCGTTGGGTATCCATACACCGGTTATTACGTTGAGCGTTCAGGCTCCGGTCAGTTTCGTTGGGTATCCAGACTCCGGTTATTACGTTGAACGTTCAGGCTCCGGTCAGTTTCGTTGGGTGTCTAGACTCCGGTTATTACGTTGAGCGTTCAGGGCTCTAGTCATTTTCGTTGCGCATCCAAACTCCAGTTATTACGTTGTGCGTTCAGGCTCCGGTCAGTTTAGTTGAGTATCCAGACTCCGGTTATTACGTTGAGCGTTCAGGCTCCGTTCAGTTTCGTTGGGTATCCAGACTCCGGTTATTACGTTGAGCGTTCGGGCCCCGGTCAGTTTCGTTGTGTATCCAGATTCCGGTTATTACGTTGAGCGTTCAGGCTCCGGTCAGTTTCGTTGGGTATCCAGACTCCAGTTTTTACGTTGAGCGTTCAGGCTCCTGTCAGTTTTGTTGGGTATCCAGACTCCGGTTATTACGTGTAGCATTCAGGCTCCGGTCAGTTTCGTTGGGTATCCAGACTCCGGTTATTACGTTGAGCGTTCAGGCTCCGGTCAGTTTCGTTGGGTATCCATACTCCGGTTATTACATTGAGCATTAGGCTCCGGTCACTTTCGTTTGGTATCCAGACTTCAGTTATTACGTTGTGCGTTCAGGCTCCGGTCAGTTTCGTTGGGTATCCAGACTCCAGTTTTTACGTTGAGCGTTCAGGCTCCGGTCTGTTTTGTTGGGTATCCAGACTCTGGTTTTTACGTTGACTGTTCAGGCTCCGGTCAGTTTTGTTGGATATCCAGACTCCAGTTATTACGTTAAGCGTTCAGGCTCTGGTCAGTTTCGTTGGGTATCCAGACTCCGGTTATTACGTTGAGCGTTCAGGCTCCGGTCAGTTTCGTTGGGTATCCAGACTCCGGTTTTTACGTTGAGCGTTCAGGCTCCGGTCAATTTCGTTGGGTATCCAGACACCGGTTTTTACGTTGAGCGTTCAGGCTCTGGTCAGTTTCGTTGGGTATCTAGACTCCGGTTTTTACGTTGAGCGTCCAGGCTCCGGTCAGTTTTGGTGGGTATCCAGACTCCGGTTATTACGTTGAGCGTTCAGGCTCCAGTCAGTTTCGTTGGGTATCCAGACTCCGGTTATTACGTTGAGCGATCAGGCTCCGGTCAGTTTCGTTTGGTATCCAGACTTCAGTTATTATGTTGAGCGTTCAGGCTCCGGTCAGTTTCATTGGGTATCCAGACTCCGGTTTTTACGTTGAGCGTTCAGGCTCCGGTCAGTTTTGTTGGGTATCCAGACTCCGGTTATTATGTTGAGGGTTCAGGCTCCGATCAGTTTTGTTGGGTATCCATACTTCGGTTATTATGTTGAGCGTTCAGGCTCCGTTCAGTTTCGTAGGGTATCCAGACTCCGGTTATTACGTTGAGCGTTCAGGCTCCGGTCAATTTTGTTGGATATCTAGACTCTGGTTATTACGATAAGCGTTCAGGCTCCGGTCAGTTTCGTTGGGTATCCATACTCCGGTTATTACGTTGAGCGTTCAGGCTCCGGTCAGTTTCGTTGGGTATCCAGACTCCGGTTATTACGTTGAACGTTCAGGCTCCGGTCAGTTTCGTTGGGTGTCTAGACTCCGGTTATTACGTTGAGCGTTCAGGCTCTAGTCATTTTCGTTGCGCATCCAAACTCCAGTTATTACGTTGTGTGTTCAGGCTCCGGTCAGTTTCGTTGAGTATCCAGACTCCGGTTATTACGTTGAGCGTTCAGGCTCCGTTCAGTTTCGTTGGGTATCCAGACTCCAGTTATTACGTTGAGCGTTCAGGCTCCGGTCAGTTTCGTTGTGTATCCAGATTCCGGTTATTACGTTGAGCGTTCAGGCTCCGGTCAGTTTCGTTGGGTATCCAGACTCCGGTTTTTACGTTGAGCATTCAGGCTCCTGTCAGTTTTGTTGGGTATCCAGACTCCGGTTATTACGTTGAGCATTCAGGCTCCGGTCAGTTTCATTGGGTATCCAGACTCCAGTTATTACGTTGAGCGTTCAGGCTCCGGTCAGTTTCGTTGGGTATCCATACTCCGGTTATTACATTGAGCATTAGGCTCCGGTCAAATTCGTTTGGTATCCAGACTTCAGTTATTACGTTGTGCGTTCAGGCTCCGGTCAGTTTCGTTGGGTATCCAGACTCCGGTTTTTACGTTGAGCGTTCAGGCTCCGATCTGTTTTGTTGGGTATCCAGACTCTGGTTTTTACGTTGAGTGTTCAGGCTCCGGTCAGTTTTGTTGGATATCCAGACTCCGGTTATTACATTAAGCGTTCAGGCTCTGGTCAGTTTCGTTGGGTATCCAAACTCCGGTTATTACGTTGAGCGTTCAGGCTCCGGTCAGTTTCGTTGGATATCCAGACTCCGGTTTTTACGTTGAGCGTTCAGGCTCCGGTCAATTTCGTTGGGTATCCATACACCGGTTATTACGTTGAGCGTTCAGGCTCCGGTCAGTTTCGTTGGGTATCCAGACTCCGGTTATTACGTTGAACGTTCAGGCTCCGGTCAGTTTCGTTGGGTGTCTAGACTCCGGTTATTACGTTGAGCGTTCAGGGCTCTAGTCATTTTCGTTGCGCATCCAAACTCCAGTTATTACATTGTGCGTTCAGGCTCCGGTCAGTTTAGTTGAGTATCCAGACTCCGGTTATTACGTTGAGCGTTCAGGCTCCGTTCAGTTTCGTTGGGTATCCAGACTCCGGTTATTATGTTGAGCGTTCGGGCCCCGGTCAGTTTCGTTGTGTATCCAGATTCCGGTTATTACGTTGAGCGTTCAGGCTCCGGTCAGTTTCGTTGGGTATCCAGACTCCAGTTTTTACGTTGAGCGTTCAGGCTCCTGTCAGTTTTGTTGGGTATCCAGACTCCGGTTATTACGTGTAGCATTCAGGCTCCGGTCAGTTTCGTTGGGTATCCAGACTCCGGTTATTACGTTGAGCGTTCAGGCTCCGGTCAGTTTCGTTGGGTATCCATACTCCGGTTATTACATTGAGCATTAGGCTCCGGTCACTTTCGTTTGGTATCCAGACTTCAGTTATTACGTTGTGCGTTCAGGCTCCGGTCAGTTTCGTTGGGTATCCAGACTCCAGTTTTTACGTTGAGCGTTCAGGCTCCGGTCTGTTTTGTTGGGTATCCAGACTCTGGTTTTTACGTTGACTGTTCAGGCTCCGGTCAGTTTTGTTGGATATCCAGACTCCAGTTATTACGTTAAGCGTTCAGGCTCTGGTCAGTTTCGTTGGGTATCCAGACTCCGGTTATTACGTTGAGCGTTCAGGCTCCGGTCAGTTTCGTTGGGTATCCAGACTCCGGTTTTTACGTTGAGCGTTCAGGCTCCGGTCAATTTCGTTGGGTATCCAGACACCGGTTTTTACGTTGAGCGTTCAGGCTCTGGTCAGTTTCGTTGGGTATCTAGACTCCGGTTTTTACGTTGAGCGTCCAGGCTCCGGTCAGTTTTGGTGGGTATCCAGACTCCGGTTATTACGTTGAGCGTTCAGGCTCCAGTCAGTTTCGTTGGGTATCCAGACTCCGGTTATTACGTTGAGCGATCAGGCTCCGGTCAGTTTCGTTTGGTATCCAGACTTCAGTTATTATGTTGAGCGTTCAGGCTCCGGTCAGTTTCATTGGGTATCCAGACTCCGGTTTTTACGTTGAGCGTTCAGGCTCCGGTCAGTTTTGTTGGGTATCCAGACTCCGGTTATTATGTTGAGGGTTCAGGCTCCGATCAGTTTTGTTGGGTATCCATACTTCGGTTATTATGTTGAGCGTTCAGGCTCCGTTCAGTTTCGTAGGGTATCCAGACTCCGGTTATTACGTTGAGCGTTCAGGCTCCGGTCAATTTTGTTGGATATCTAGACTCTGGTTATTACGATAAGCGTTCAGGCTCCGGTCAGTTTCGTTGGGTATCCATACTCCGGTTATTACGTTGAGCGTTCAGGCTCCGGTCAGTTTCGTTGGGTATCCAGACTCCGGTTATTACGTTGAACGTTCAGGCTCCGGTCAGTTTCGTTGGGTGTCTAGACTCCGGTTATTACGTTGAGCGTTCAGGCTCTAGTCATTTTCGTTGCGCATCCAAACTCCAGTTATTACGTTGTGTGTTCAGGCTCCGGTCAGTTTCGTTGAGTATCCAGACTCCGGTTATTACGTTGAGCGTTCAGGCTCCGTTCAGTTTCGTTGGGTATCCAGACTCCAGTTATTACGTTGAGCGTTCAGGCTCCGGTCAGTTTCGTTGTGTATCCAGATTCCGGTTATTACGTTGAGCGTTCAGGCTCCGGTCAGTTTCGTTGGGTATCCAGACTCCGGTTTTTACGTTGAGCATTCAGGCTCCTGTCAGTTTTGTTGGGTATCCAGACTCCGGTTATTACGTTGAGCATTCAGGCTCCGGTCAGTTTCATTGGGTATCCAGACTCCAGTTATTACGTTGAGCGTTCAGGCTCCGGTCAGTTTCGTTGGGTATCCATACTCCGGTTATTACATTGAGCATTAGGCTCCGGTCAAATTCGTTTGGTATCCAGACTTCAGTTATTACGTTGTGCGTTCAGGCTCCGGTCAGTTTCGTTGGGTATCCAGACTCCGGTTTTTACGTTGAGCGTTCAGGCTCCGATCTGTTTTGTTGGGTATCCAGACTCTGGTTTTTACGTTGAGTGTTCAGGCTCCGGTCAGTTTTGTTGGATATCCAGACTCCGGTTATTACATTAAGCGTTCAGGCTCTGGTCAGTTTCGTTGGGTATCCAAACTCCGGTTATTACGTTGAGCGTTCAGGCTCCGGTCAGTTTCGTTGGATATCCAGACTCCGGTTTTTACGTTGAGCGTTCAGGCTCCGGTCAATTTCGTTGGGTATCCATACACCGGTTATTACGTTGAGCGTTCAGGCTCCGGTCAGTTTCGTTGGGTATCCAGACTCCGGTTATTACGTTGAACGTTCAGGCTCCGGTCAGTTTCGTTGGGTGTCTAGACTCCGGTTATTACGTTGAGCGTTCAGGGCTCTAGTCATTTTCGTTGCGCATCCAAACTCCAGTTATTACGTTGTGCGTTCAGGCTCCGGTCAGTTTCGTTGAGTATCCAGACTCCGGTTATTACGTTGAGCGTTCAGGCTCCGTTCAGTTTCGTTGGGTATCCAGACTCCAGTTATTACGTTGAGCGTTCAAGCTCCGGTCAGTTTCGTTGTGTATCCAGATTCCGGTTATTACGTTGAGCGTTCAGGCTCCTGTCAGTTTCGTTGGGTATCCAGACTCCGGTTTTTACGTTGAGCATTCAGGCTCCTGTCAGTTTTGTTGGGTATCCAGACTCTGGTTATTACGTTGAGCATTCAGGCTCCGGTCAGTTTCATTGGGTATCCAGACTCCAGTTATTACGTTGAGCGTTCAGGCTCCGGTCAGTTTCGTTGGGTATCCATACTCCGGTTATTACATTGAGCATTAGGCTCCGGTCAATTTCGTTTGGTATCCAGACTTCAGTTATTACGTTGTGCGTTCAGGCTCCGGTCAGTTTCGTTGGGTATCCAGACTCCGGTTTTTACGTTGAGCGTTCAGGCTCCGATCTGTTTTGTTGGGTATCCAGACTCTGGTTTTTACGTTGAGTGTTCAGGCTCCGGTCAGTTTTGTTGGATATCCAGACTCCGGTTATTACATTAAGCGTTCAAGCTCTGGTCAGTTTCGTTGGGTATCCAAACTCCGGTTATTACGTTGAGCGGTCAGGCTCCGGTCAGTTTCGTTGGGTATCCAGACTCCGGTTTTTACGTTGAGCGTTCAGGCTCCGGTCAATTTCGTTGGGTATCCAGACACCGGTTATTACGTTGAGCGTTCAGGCTCCGGTCAGTTTCGTTGGGTATCCAGACTCCGGTTATTACGTTGAACGTTCAGGCTCCGGTCAGTTTCGTTGGGTGTCTAGACTCCGGTTATTACGTTGAGCGTTCAGGCTCTAGTCATTTTCGTTGCGCATCCAAACTCCAGTTATTACGTTGTGCGTTCAGGCTCCAGTCAGTTTCGTTGAGTATCCAGACTCCGGTTATTACGTTGAGCGTTCAGGCTCCGTTCAGTTTCGTTGGGTATCCAGACTCCAGTTATTACGTTGAGCGTTCAGGCTCCGGTCAGTTTCGTTGTGTATCCAGATTCCGGTTATTACGTTGAGCGTTCAGGCTCCGGTCAGTTTCGTTGGGTATCCAGACTCCGGTTTTTACGTTGAGCATTCAGGCTCCTGTCAGTTTTGTTGGGTATCCAGACTCCGGTTATTATGTTGAGCATTCAGGCTCCGGTCAGTTTCATTGGGTATCCAGACTCCGGTTATTACGTTGAGCGTTCAGGCTCCGGTCAGTTTCGTTGGGTATCCATACTCCGGTTATTACATTGAGCATTAGGCTCCGGTCAATTTCGTTTGGTATCCAGACTTCAGTTATTACGTTGTGCGTTCAGGCTCCGGTCAGTTTCGTTGGGTATCCAGACTCCGGTTTTTACGTTGAGCGTTCAGGCTCCGATCTGTTTTGTTGGGTATCCAGACTCTGGTATTTACGTTGAGTGTTCAGGCTCCGGTCAGTTTTGTTGGATATCCAGACTCCGGTTATTACATTAAGCGTTCAGGCTCTGGTCAGTTTCGTTGGGTATCCAAACTCCGGTTATTACGTTGAGCGTTCAGGCTCCGGTCAGTTTCGTTGGGTATCCAGACTCCGGTTTTTACGTTGAGCGTTCAGGCTCCGGTCAATTTCGTTGGGTATCCAGACACCGGTTATTACGTTGAGCGTTCAGGCTCCGGTCAGTTTCGTTGGGTATCCAGACTCCGGGTTTTACGTTGAGCGTCCAGGCTCCGGTCAGTTTTGGTGGGTATCCAGACTCCGGTTATTACGTTGAGCGTTCAGGCTCCGTTCAGTTTCGTTGGGTATCCAGACTCCGGTTATTACGTTGAGCGTTCAGGCTCCGGTCAGTTTCGTTTGGTATCCAGACTTCAGTTATTACGTTGAGCGTTCAGGCTCCGATCAGTTTTGTTGGGTATCTAGACTTCGGTTTTTACGTTGAGAGTTCAGGCTCCGGTCAGTTTTGTTGGGTATCCAGACTCCGGTTATTATGTTGAGGGTTCAGGCTCCGATCAGTTTTGTTGGGTATCCAGACTTCGGTTGTTATGTTGAGCGTTCAGGCTCCGTTCAGTTTCGTAGGGTATCCAGACTCCGGTTATTACGTTGAGCGTTCAGGCTCCGGTCAGTTTCGTTGGGTATCCAGACTCTGGTTATTACGTTTAGCATTCAGGCTCCGGTCAGTTTCGTTGGATATTCAGACTCCTTTCATTACGCTGAGCGTTCAGGCTCCGGTCAAATTCGTTGCGTATCCAAACTTCGGTTACTACGTTGATCGTTCAGGCTCCGGTCAGTTTCATTGGGTATCCAGACTCCGGTTTTTACATTGAGCGTTCAGGCTTCGGTCAGTTTTGTTTGGTATCCAGACTCCGGTTATTACGTTGAGCGTTCAGGCTCCGGTCAGTTTCATTGGTTATCCAAACTCCGGTTATTACGTTGAGCGTTCAGGCTCCGGTCAGTTTTGTTGGGTATCCATACTTCGGTTATTACGTTGAGCATTCAGGCTCCGGTCAGTTTCGTTGGGTATCCAGACTCCGGTTATTACGTTGAGCGTTCAGGCTCCGGTCAGTTTCGTTGGGTATCCAGACTTCGGTTATTACGTTGAACGTTCAGGCTCCGGTCAGTTTCGTTGGGTATCCAGACTTCGGTTATTACGTTGAGCGTTCAGGCTCTGGTCAGTTTCGTTGAGTATCCAGATTCTGGTTATTACGTTGAGCGTTCAGGCATCGGTCAATTTCGTTGGGTATCCAGACTCCGCTTATTACGTTGAACGTTCAGGCTCCGGTCAGTTTCGTTGGGTATCCAGACTCCGGTTATTAAGTTGAGCGTTCAGGCTCCGGTCAGTTTCGTTGGGTATCCAGACTCTAGTTTTTACGTTGAGCGTTCAGGCTCCGGTCAATTTTGTTGGGTATCCAGACTCCGGTTATTATGTTGAGGGTTCAGGCTCCGGTCAGTTTTGTTGGGTATCCAGGCTTCGGTTATTATGTTGAGCATTCAGGCTTCGTTCAGTTTCGTAGGGTATCCAGACTCTGGTTATTACGTTGAGCGTTCAGGCTCCGGTCAGTTTCGTTGGGTATCCAGACTCTGGTTATTAGGTTTAGCATTTAGGCTCCGGTCAGTTTCGTTGGATATTCAGACTCCGGTTATTACGTTGAGCGTTCAGGCTCCGGTCAGTTTCGTTGCGTATCCAGACTTCGGTTATTGGGTTGATCGTTCAGGCTCCGGTCAGTTTCATTGGGTATCCAGACTCCAGTTTTTACGTTGAGCGTTCAGGCTCCGGTCAGTTTTGTTGTGTATCCAGACTCCGGTTATTACGTTGAGCGTTCAGGGTCCAGTCAGTTTCATTGGGTATCCAAACTCCGGTTATTACGTTGAGCGTTCAGGCTCCGGTCAGTTTCGTTGGGTATCCAGACTTCGGTTATTACGTTGAGCATTCAAGCTCAGGACAGTTTCGTGGTGTATCCAGACTCCGAATATTACGTTGAGCGTTCAGGCTCCGGTCAGTTTCGTTGGGTATCCAGACTCTGGTTATTACGTTGAACGTTCAGGCTCCGGTCAGTTTCGTTGGGTGTCCAGACTCCGGTTATTACGTTGAGCGTTCAGGCTCCGGTCATTTTCGTTGCGCATCCAGACTCCAGTTATTACGTTGTGCGTTCAGGCTCCGGTCAGTTTCGTTGAGTATCCAGACTCCGTTTATTACGTTGAGCGTTCAGGCTCCGATCAGTTTCGTTGGGTATCCAGACTTCGGTTATTACGTTGAGCGTTCAGGCTCCGGTCAGTTTCGTTGTGTATCCAGATTCCGGTTATTACGTTGAGCGTTCAGGCTCCGGTCAGTTTCGTTGGGTATCCAGACTCCGGTTTTTACGTTGAGCGTTCAGGCTCCTGTCAGTTTTGTTGGGTATCCAGACTCCGGTTATTACGTTGAGCATTCAGGCTCCGGTCAGTTTCGTTGGGTATCCAGACTCCGGTTATTACTTAGAGCGTTCAGGCTCCGGTCAGTTTCGTTGGGTATCCAGACTCCGGTTATTACATTGAGCATTAGGCTCCGGTCACTTTAGTTTGGTATCTAGACTTCAGTTATTACGTTGTGTGTTCAGGCTCCGGTCAGTTTCGTTGGGTATCGAGACTCCGGTTATTACGTTGAGCGTTCAGGCTCCGGTCTGTTTTGTTGGGTATCCAGACTCTGTTTTTACGTTGAGTGTTCAGGCTCCGGGCACTTTTGTTGGATATCCAGACTCCGGTTATTACGTTAAGCGTTCAGGCTCCGGTCAGTTTCGTTGGGTATCCAGACTCCGGTTATTACGTTGAGCGTTCAGGCTCCGGTCAGTTTCGTTGGGTATCCAGACTCCGGTTTTTACGTTGAGCGTTCAGGCTCCGGTCAATTTCGTTGGGCATCCAGACTCCGGTTATTACGATGAGCGTTCAGGCTCCGGTCAGTTTCGTTGGGTATCTAGACTCCGGTTATTACGTTAAGCGTTCAGGCTCCAGTCAGTTTTGTTGGGTAACCATACTCCGGTTATTATGTTGAGCGTTCAGGCTCCGGTCAGTTTCGTTTGGTATACAGACTTCAGTTATTACATTGAGCGTCCAGGCTCCGGTTATTACGTTGACACTTAGGCTCCGGTCAGTTTCATTGGGTATCCAGACTCCAGTTTTTACGTTGAGCGTTCAGGCTCCGGTCAGTTTTGTTGGGTATCCAGACTCTGGTTATTATGTTGAGGTTTCAGGCTCCGGTCAGTTTCGTTGGGTATCCAGACTCCGGTTTTTACGTTGAGCGTTCAGGCTCCGGTCAGTTTCGTTGGATATCCAGACTCCGGTTATTACATTGAGCGTTCAGGCTCCGGTCAGTTTCGTTGGGTATCCAGACTCCGGTTATTACGTTGAACGTTCAGGCTCCGGTCAGTTTCGTTGCGTGTCCAGACTCCGGTTATTACGTTGAGCGTTCAGGCTCCGTTTATTTTTGTTGCGCATCCAGACTCCAGTTATTACGTTGTGCGTTCAGGCTCCGGTCAGTTTCGTTGAGTATCCAGACTCTGTTTTTTACGTTGAGCGTTCAGGCTCCGTTCAGTTTCGTTGGGTATCCAGACTCCGGTTATTACGTTGAGCGTTCAAGCTCCGGTCAGTTTCGTTGTGTATCCAGATTCCGGTTATTATGTTGAGCGTTCAGGCTCCGGTCAGTTTCGTTGGGTATCCAGACTCCGGTTTTTACGTTGAGCGTTCAGGCTCCTGTCAGTTTTGTAGGGTATCCAGACTCCGGTTATTACGTTGAGCATTCAGGCTCCGGTCAGTTTCGTTGGGTATCAAGACTCCGGTTATTACGTAGAGCGTTCAGGCTCCGGTCAGTTTCGTTGGGTATCCAGACTCCGGTTATTACATTGAGCGTTAGGCTCCGGTCAGTTTCGTTTGGTATCCAGACTTCAGTTATTACGTTGTGTGTTCAGGCTCCGGTCACTTTCGTTGGGTATCCAGACTCCGGTTTTTACGTTGAGCGTTCAGGCTCTGGTCTGTTTTGTTGGGTATCCAGACTCCAGTTATTACGTTAAGCGTTCAGGCTCCGGTCAGTTTCGTTGTGTATCCAGACTCTGGTTATTACGTTGAGCGTTTAGGCTCCGGTCAGTTTCGTTAGGTATCCAGACTCCGGTTTTTACGTTGAGCGTTCAGGGTCGGGTCAGTTTCGTTTGGTATCCAGACTTCAGTTATTACATTGAGCGTCCAGGCTCCGGTCAGTTTCGTTGGGTATCCAGACTCCGGTTATTACGTTGACACTTAGGCTCCGGTCAGTTTCATTGGGTATCCAGACCTCGGTTTTTACGTTGAGCGTTCAGGCTCCGGTCAGTTTTATTGGATATCCAGACTCTGGTTATTACGTTGAGCGTTCAGGCTCCGGACAGTTTCGTTTGGTATCCAGACTTCAGTTTTTACGTTGAGCGTTCAGTCTCCGGTCAGTTTCGTTGGGTATCCAGACTCCGGTTATTACGTTGAGCGTTCAGGCTCCGGTCAGTTTCGTAGGGTATCCAAACTCTGGTTTTTACGTTGAGCGTTCAGACTCCGGTCAGTTTTGTTGGGTATCCAGACTTCGGTTATTTCGTTTAGCGTTCAGGCTCCGGTGAGTTTCGTTGGGTATCCAGACTCCGGTTATTACATAAGGCGTTCAGGCTCCGGTCAGTTTCGTTGGGTATCCAGACTCCGGTTATTACGTTGAGCGTTCAGGCTCCGGTCAGTTTCGTTGCGTATCCAGACTCCGGTTATTACGTTGATCGTTCAGGCTCCGGAGAGGTTCATTGGGTATCCAGACTCCGGTTTTTACGTTGAGCGTTCAGGCTCCGGTCAGTTTTATTGTGTATCAAGACTCCGGTTATTACGTTGATCGTTCAGGCTCCAGTCAGTTTCATTGGGTATCCAAACTCCGGTTATTACGTTGAGCGTTCAGGCTCCGGTCAGTTTCGTTGGGTATCCAGACTTCGGTCATTACGTTGAGCATTCAAGCTCCGGACAGTTTCGTGGTGTATCTAGACTCCGGTTATTACGTTGAGCGTTCAGGCTCCGGTCAGTTTCGTTGGGTATCCAGACTCCGGTTATTACGTTGAACGTTCAGGCTCCGGTCAGTTTCGTTGGGTGTCCAGACTCCGGTTATTACGTTGAGCGTTCAGGCTCCGGTAATTTTTGTTGCGCATCCAAACTCCAGTTATTACGTTGTGCGTTCAGGATCCGGTCAGTTTTGTTGAGTATCCAGACTCCGGTTATTACGTTGAGCGTTCAGGCTCCGTTCAGTTTCGTTGGGTATCCAGATTCCGGTTATTACGTTGAGCATTCAGGCTCCGGTCAGTTTCGTTGTGTATCCAGATTCCGGTTATTACTTTGAGCGTTCAGGCTCCGGTCAGTTTCGTTGGGTATCCTGACTCTGGTTTTTACGTTGAGCACTCAGGCTCCTGTCAGTTTTGTTGGGTATCCAGACTCCGGTTATTACGTTGAGCATTCAGGCTCCAGTCAGTTTCGTTGGGTATCCAGACTCCGGTTATTACGTTGAGCGTTCAGGCTCCAGTCAGTTTCGTTGGGTATCCAGACTCCGGTTATTACGTTGAGCGTTCAGGCTCCAGTCAGTTTCGTTTGGTATCCAGACTTCAGTTATTACGTTGAGCATTCAAGCTCCGGACAGTTTCGTGGTGTATCCAGACTCCGGTTTTTACGTTGAGCGTTCAGGCTCTGGTCTGTTTTGTTGGGTATCCAGACTCTGCTTTTTACGTTGAGTGTTCAGGCTCCGGTCAGTTTTGTTGGATATCCAGACTCCGGTTATTACGTTAAGCGTTCAGGCTTCGGTCAGTTTCGTTGGGTATCCAGACACTGGTTATTACGTTGAGCGTTCATGCTCCGGTCAGTTTCGTTGGGTATCCAGACTCCGGTTTTTACGTTGAGCGTTCAGGCTCCGGTCAATTTCGTTGGGTATCCAGACTCCAGTAATTACGTTGAGCATTCAGGCTCTGGTCAGTTTCGTTGGGTATCCAGACTCCGGTTTTTACGTTGAGCGTTCAGGCTCTGGTCAGTTTCGTTGGGTATCCAGACTCGGGTTTTTACGTTGAGCATTCAGGCTCTGGTCAGTTTTGGTGGGTATCCAGACTCCGGTTATTACGTTGAGCGTTCAGGCTCCAGTCAGTTTCGTTGGGTATCCAAACTCCGGTTATTACGTTGAGCGTTCAGGCTCCGGTCAGTTTCGTTTGGTATCCAGACTTTAGTTATTACGTTGAGCGTTCAGGCTCCGGTTTTTTTTGTTGGGTATCCAGACTCCGGTTATTATGTTGAGGGTTCAGGCTCCGATCAGTTTTGTTGGGTATCCATACTTCGGTTATTATGTTGAGCGTTTAGGCTCCGTTCAGTTTCGTAGGGTATCCAGACTCCGGTTATTACGTTGAGCGTTCAGGCTCCGGTCAATTTTGTTGGATATCTAGACTCCGGTTATTACGATAAGCGTTCAGGCTCCGGTCAGTTTCGTTGGGTATCCAGACTCCGGTTATTACGTTGAGCGTTCAGGCTCCGGTCAGTTTCGTTGGGTATCCAGACTCCGGTTATTACGTTGAACGTTCAGGCTCCGGTCAGTTTCGTTGGGTGTCTAGACTCCGGTTATTACGTTGAGCGTTCAGGCTCTAGTCATTTTCGTTGCGCATCCAAACTCCAGTTATTACGTTGTGCGTTCAGGCTCCGGTCAGTTTCGTTGAGTATCCAGACTCCGGTTATTACGTTGAGCGTTCAGGCTCCGTTCAGTTTCGTTGGGTATCCAGACTCCAGTTATTACGTTGAGCGTTCAGGCTCCGGTCAGTTTCGTTGTGTATCCAGATTCTGGTTATTACGTTGAGCGTTCAGGCTCCGGTCAGTTTCGTTGGGTATCTAGACTCCGGTTTTTACGTTGAGCATTCAGGCTCCTGTCAGTTTTGTTGGGTATCCAGACTCCGGTTATTACGTTGAGCATTCAGGCTCCGGTCAGTTTCATTGGGTATCCAGACTCCGGTTATTACGTTGAGCGTTCAGGCTCCGGTCAGTTTCGTTGGGTATCCATACTCCGGTTATTACATTGAGCATTAGGCTCCGGTCAATTTCGTTTGGTATCCAGACTTCAGTTATTACGTTGTGCGTTCAGGCTCCGGTCAGTTTCGTTGGGTATCCAGACTCCGGTTTTTACATTGAGCGTTCAGGCTCCGGTCTGTTTTGTTGGGTATCCAGACTCTGGTTTTTACGTTGAGTGTTCAGGCTCCGGTCAGTTTTGTTGGATATCCAGACTCCGGTTATTACATTAAGCGTTCAGGCTCTGGTCAGTTTCGTTGGGTATCCAAACTCCGGTTATTACATTGAGCGTTCAGGCTCCGGTCAGTTTCGTTGGGTATCCAGACTCCGGTTTTTACGTTGAGCGTTCAGGCTCCGGTCAATTTCGTTGGGTATCCAGACACCGGTTATTACGTTGAGCGTTCAGGCTCCGGTCAGTTTCGTTGGGTATCCAGACTCCGGTTTTTACGTTGAGCGTCCAGGCTCCGGTCAGTTTTGGTGGGTATCCAGACTCCGGTTATTACGTTGAGCGTTCAGGCTCCGTTCAGTTTCGTTGGGTATCCAGACTCCGGTTATTACGTTGAACGTTCAGGCTCCGGTCAGTTTTGTTTGGTATCCAGACTTCAGTTATTACGTTGAGCGTTCAGGCTCCGATCAGTTTTGTTGGGTATCTAGACTTCGGTTTTTACGTTGAGCGTTCAGACTCCGGTCAGTTTTGTTGGGTATCCAGACTCCGGTTATTATGTTGAGGGTTCAGGCTCCGATCAGTTTTGTTGGGTATCCAGACTTCGGTTGTTATGTTGAGCGTTCAGACTCCGTTCAGTTTCGTAGGGTATCCAGACTCCGGTTATTACGTTGAGCGTTCAGGCTCCGGTCAGTTTCGTTGGGTATCCAGACTCTGGTTATTACGTTTAGCATTCAGGCTCCGGTCAGTTTCGTTGGATATTCAGACTCCTTTCATTACGCTGAGCGTTCAGGCTCTGGTCAGTTTCGTTGCGTATCCAAACTTCGGTTACTACGTTGATCGTTCAGGCTCCGGTCAGTTTCATTGGGTATCCAGACTCCGGTTTTTACATTGAGCGTTCAGGTTCCGGTCAGTTTTGTTGGGTATCCAGACTCCGGTTATTACGTTGAGCGTTCAGGCTCCGGTCAGTTTCATTGGTTATCCAAACTCCGGTTATTACGTTGAGCGTTCAGGCTCCGGTCAGTTTCGTTGGGTATCCAGACTTCGGTTATTACGTTGAGCATTCAAGCTCCGGTCAGTTTCGTTGGGTATCCAGACTCCGGTTATTACGTTGAGCGTTCAGGCTCCGGACAGTTTCGTTGGGTATCCAGACTCCGGTTATTACGTTGAACGTTCAGGCTCCGGTCAGTTTCGTTGGGTGTCCAGACTCCGGTTATTACGTTGAGCGTTCAGGCTCCGGTCATTTTCGTTGCGCATCCAGACTCCAGTTATTACGTTGTGCATTCAGGCTCCAGTCAGTTTCGTTGAGCAGACTCCGGTTATTACGTTCAGCGTTCAGGCTCCGTTCAGTTTCGTTGGGTATCCAGACTCCGGTTATTACGTTGAGCGTTCAGGCTCCGGTCAGTTTCGTTTGGTATCCAGACTTCAGTTATTATGTTGAGCGTTCAGGCTCCGGTCAGTTTTGTTGGGTATCCAGACTCCGATTTTTACGTTAAGCGTTCAGGCTCCGGTCAGTTTTGTTGGGTATCCAGACTCCGGTTATTATGTTGAGGGTTCAGGCTCCGATCAGTTTTGTTGGGTATCCATACTTCGGTTATTATGTTGAGCGTTTAGGCTCCGTTCAGTTTCGTAGGGTATCCAGACTCCGGTTATTACGTTGAGCGTTCAGGCTCCGGTCAGTTTCGTTGGGTATCCAGACTCCGGTTTTTACGTTGAGCGTTCAGGCTCCGGTCAGTTTCGTTGGGTATCCAGACTTCGGTTATTACGTTGAGCATTCAAGCTCCGGTCAGTTTCGTTGGGTATCCAGACTCCGGTTATTACGTTGAGCGTTCAGGCTCCGGACAGTTTCGTTGGGTATCCAGACTCCGGTTATTACGTTGAGAATTATGGCTCCGGTCAGTTTCGTTGGGTATCCAGACTCCGATTATTACATTGAGCGTTCAGGCGCCGGTCACTTTTGTTTGGTATCCAGATTTCAGTTATTACGTTGAGCGTTCAGGCTCCGGTCAGTTTCGTTGGGTATCCAGACTCCGGTTTTTACGTTGAGCGTTCAGGCTCCTGTCAGTTTTGTTGGGTATCCAGACTTCAGTTATTACGTTGAGCGTTCAGACTCCGGTCAGTTTTGTTGCGTATCCAGACTCTGGTTATTACGTTCAACGTTCAGGCTCCGGTAAGTTTCGTTGGGTATCCAGACTCCGGTTATTACGATGAGCGTTCAGGCTCCGGTCAGTTTCGTTGGGTATCCAGACTCCGGTTATTACGTTGAGCGTTCAGGCTCCGGTCAGTTTCGTTGGGTATCCAGACTCCGGTTATTACGTTGAGCGTTCAGGCTCCGATCAGTTTCGTTGGGTATCCAGACTCCGGTTTTTACGTTGAGCGTTCAGGCTCCGGTCAATTTCGTTGGGTATCCAGACACCGGTTATTACATTGAGCGTTCAGGCTTCGGTCAGTTTCGTTGGGTATCCAGACTCCGGTTTTTACGTTGAGCGTCCAGGCTCTGGTCAGTTTTGGTGGGTATCCAGACTCCGGTTATTACGTTGAGCGTTCAGGCTCCGTTCAGTTTCGTTTGGTATCCAGACTTCAGTTATTATGTTGAGCGTTCAGGCTCCGGTCAGTTTCGTTGGGTATCCAGACTCCGGTTTTTACGTTGAGCGTTCAGGCTCCGGTCAGTTTTGTTGGGTATCCAGACTCCAGTTATTATGTTGAGGGTTCAGGCTCCGATCAATTTTGTTGGGTATCCAGACTTCAGTTGTTATGTTGAGCGTTCAGGCTCCGTTCAGTTTCGTAGGGTATCCAGACTCCGGTTATTACGTTGAGCGTTCAGGCTCCGGTCAGTTTCGTTGGGTATCCAGACTCTGGTTATTACGTTTAGCATTCAGGCTCCGGTCAGTTTCGTTGGATATTCAGACTCCTTTTATTACGTTGAGCGTTCAGGCTCCGGTCAGTTTCGTTGCGTATCCAAACTTCGGTTACTACGTTGATCGTTCAGGCTCCGGTCAGTTTCATTGGGTATCCAGACTCCGGTTTTTACGTTGAGCGTTCAGGCTCCGGTCAGTTTTGTTGGGTATCCAGACTCCGGTTATTACGTTGAGCGTTCAGGCTCCGGTCAGTTTCATTGGTTATCCAAACTCCGGTTATTACGTTGAGCGTTCAGGCTCCGGTCAGTTTCGTTGGGTATCCAGACTTCGGTTATTATGTTGAGCATTCAAGCTCCGGTCAGTTTCGTTGGGTATCCAGACTCCGGTTATTACGTTGAGCGTTCAGGCTCTGGTCAGTTTCGTTGGGTATCCAGACTCCAGTTATTACGTTGAACGTTCAGGCTCCGGTCAGTTTCGTTGGGTGTCCAGACTCTGGTTATTACGTTGAGCGTTTAGGCTCCGGTCATTTTCGTTGCGCATGCAGACTCCAGTTGTTACGTTGTGCGTTCAGGCTCCAGTCAGTTTCGTTGAGCAGACTCCGGTTATTGCGTTGAGCGTTCAGGCTCCGTTCAGTTTTGTTGGGTATCCAGACTCCGGTTATTACGTTGAGCGTTCAGGCTCCGGTCTGTTTTGTTGGGTATCCAGACTCTGGTTTTTACGTTGAGTGTTCAGGCTCCGGTCAGTTTCGTTGGGTATCCAGACTCCGGTTTTTACGTTGAGCATTCAGGCTCCGGTCAGTTTCGTTGGGTATCCAGACTCCGGTTATTACGTTGAGCGTTCAGGCTCCGGTCAGTTTCATTGGGTATCCAGACTCCGGTTTTTACGTTGAGCGTTCAGGCTCCGGTCAATTTCGTTGGGTATCCAGACACCGGTTATTACGTTTAGCGTTCAGGCTCCGGTCAGTTTCGTTGGGTATCCAGACTCCGGTTTTTACGTTGAGCGTTCAGGCTCCGGTCAGTTTTGTTGGGTATCCAGACTCCGGTTATTATGTTGAGGGTTCAGGCTCCGATCAATTTTGTTGGGTATCCAGACTTCAGTTGTTATGTTGAGCGTTCAGGCTCCGTTCAGTTTCGTAGGGTATCCAGACTCCGGTTATTACGTTGAGCGTTCAAGCTCCGGTCAGTTTCGTTGGGTATCCAGACTCTGGTTATTACGTTTAGCATTCAGGCTCCGGTCAGTTTCGTTGGATATTCAGACTCCTTTTATTACGTTGAGCGTTCAGGCTCCGGTCAGTTTCGTTGCGTATCCAAACTTCGGTTACTACGTTGATCGTTCAGGCTCCGGTCAGTTTCATTGGGTATCCAGACTCCGGTTTTTACGTTGAGCGTTCAGGCTCCGGTCAGTTTTGTTGGGTATCCAGACTCCGGTTATTACGTTCAGCGTTCAGGCTCCGGTCAGTTTCATTGGTTATCCAAACTCCGGTTATTACGTTGAGCGTTCAGGCTCCGGTCAGTTTCGTTGGGTATACAGACTTCGGTTATTATGTTGAGCATTCAAGCTCCGGTCAGTTTCGTTGGGTATCCAGACTCCGGTTATTACGTTGAGCGTTCAGGCTCCGGTCAGTTTCGTTGGGTATCCAGACTCCAGTTATTACGTTGAACGTTCAGGCTCCGGTCAGTTTCGTTGGGTGTCCAGACTCTGGTTATTACGTTGAGCGTTTAGGCTCCGGTCATTTTCGTTGCGCATCCAGACTCCAGTTGTTACGTTGTGCGTTCAGGCTCCAGTCAGTTTCGTTGAGCAGACTCCGGTTATTGCGTTGAGCGTTCAGGCTCCGTTCAGTTTCGTTGGGTATCCAGACTCCGGTTATTACGTTGAGCGTTCAGGCTCCGGTCTGTTTTGTTGGGTATCCAGACTCTGGTTTTTACGTTGAGTGTTCAGGCTCCGGTCAGTTTCGTTGCGTATCCAAACTTCGGTTACTACGTTGATCGTTCAGGCTCCGGTCAGTTTTGTTGGGTATCCAGACTCCGGTTTTTACGTTGAGCGTTCAGGCTCCGGTCAGTTTTGTTGGGTATCCAGACTCCGGTTATTACGTTGAGCGTTCAGGCTCCGGTCAGTTTCATTGGTTATCCAAACTCCGGTTATTACGTTGAGCGTTCAGGCTCCGGTCAGTTTCGTTGGGTATCCAGACTTCGGTTATTACGTTGAGCATTCAAGCTCCGGTCAGTTTCGTTGGGTATCCAGACTCCGGTTATTACGTTGAGCGTTCAGGCTCCGGTCAGTTTCGTTGGGTATCCAGACTCCAGTTATTACGTTGAACGTTCAGGCTCCGGTCAGTTTCGTTGGGTGTCCAGACTCCGGTTATTACGTTGAGCGTTCAGGCTCCGGTAATTTTCGTTGCATATCCAGACTCCAGTTATTACGTTGTGCATTGAGGCTCCAGTCAGTTTCGTTGAGCAGACTCCGGTTATTACGTTGAGCGTTCAGTCTCCGTTCAGTTTCGTTGGGTATCCAGACTCCGGTTATTACGTTGAGCGTTCAGGCTCCGGTCAGTTTCGTTGTGTATCCAACTCCGGTTATTACGTTGAGCATTCAGGCTCCGGTCAGTTTCGTTGCGTATCCAGACTCCGGTTATTACGTTGAGAATTATGGCTCCGGTCAGTTTCGTTGGGTATCCAGACTCCGATTATTACATTGAGCGTTCAGGCTCCGGTCACTTTTGTTTGGTATCCAGACTTCAGTTATTACGTTGAGCGTTCAGGCTCCGGTCAGTTTCATTGGGTATCCAGACTCCGGTTTTTACGTTGAGCGTTCAGGTTCCTGTCAGTTTTGTTGGGTATCCAGACTTCAGTTATTACGTTGAGCGTTCAGACTCCGGTCAGTTTTGTTGCGTATCCAGACTCTGGTTATTACGTTCAGCGTTCAGGCTCCGGTAAGTTTCGTTGGGTATCCAGACTCCGGTTATTACGTTGAGCGTTCAGGCTCCGGTCAGTTTCGTTGGGTATCCAGACTCCGGTTATTACGTTGAGCGTTCAGGCTCCGGTCAGTTTCGTTGGGTATCCAGACTCCGGTTATTACGTTGAGCGTTCAGGCTCCAATCAGTTTCGTTGGGTATCCAGACTCCGGTTTTTACGTTGAGCGTTCAGGCTCCGGTCAATTTCGTTGGGTATCCAGACACCGGTTATTACATTGAGCGTTCAGGCTTCGGTCAGTTTCGTTGGGTATCCAGACTCCGGTTTTTACGTTGAGCGTCCAGGCTCTGGTCAGTTTTGGTGGGTATCCAGACTCCAGTTATTACGTTGAGCGTTCAGGCTCCGTTCAGTTTCGTTGGGTATCCAGACTCCGGTTATTACGTTGAGCGTTCAGGCTCCGGTCAGTTTCGTTTGGTATCCAGACTTCAGTTATTATGTTGAGCGTTCAGGCTCCGGTCAGTTTCGTTGGGTATCCAGACTCCGGTTTTTACGTTGAGCGTTCAGGCTCCGGTCAGTTTTGTTGGGTATCCAGACTCCGGTTATTATGTTGAGGGTTCAGGCTTCGATCAATTTTGTTGGGTATCCAGACTTCAGTTGTTATGTTGAGCGGTCAGGCTCCGTTCAGTTTCGTAGGGTATCCAGACTCCGGTTATTACGTTGAGCGTTCAGGCTCCGGTCAGTTTCGTTGGGTATCCAGACTCTGGTTATTACGTTTAGCATTCAGGCTCCGGTCAGTTTCGTTGGATATTCAGACTCCTTTTATTACGTTGAGCGTTCAGGCTCCGGTCAGTTTCGTTGCGTATCCATACTTCGGTTACTACGTTGATCGTTCAGGCTCGGGTCAGTTTCATTGGGTATCCAGACTCCGGTTTTTACATTGAGCGTTCAGGCTCCGGTCAGTTTTGTTGGGTATCCAGACTCCGGTTATTACGTTGAGCGTTCAGGCTCCGGTCAGTTTCATTGGTTATCCAAACTCCGGTTATTACGTTGAGCGTTCAGGCTCCGGTCAGTTTCGTTGGGTATCCAGACTTCGGTTATTACGTTGAGCATTCAAGCTCCGGTCAGTTTCGTTGGGTATCCAGACTCCGGTTATTACGTTGAGCGTTCAGGCTCCGGTCAGTTTCGTTGGGTATCCAGACTCCAGTTATTACGTTGAACGTTCAGGCTCCGGTCAGTTTCGTTGGGTGTCCAGACTCCGGTTATTACGTTGAGCGTTCAGGCTCCGGTAATTTTCGTTGCATATCCAGACTCCAGTTATTACGTTGTGCATTGAGGCTCCAGTCAGTTTCGTTGAGCAGACTCCGGTTATTACGTTGAGCGTTCAGTCTCCGTTCAGTTTCGTTGGGTATCCAGACTCCGGTTATTACGTTGAGCGTTCAGGCTCCGGTCAGTTTCGTTGTGTATCCAACTCCGGTTATTACGTTGAGCATTCAGGCTCCGGTCAGTTTCGTTGCGTATCCAGACTCCGGTTATTACGTTGAGAATTATGGCTCCGGTCAGTTTCGTTGGGTATCCAGACTCCGATTATTACATTGAGCGTTCAGGCTCCGGTCACTTTTGTTTGGTATCCAGACTTCAGTTATTACGTTGAGCGTTCAGGCTCCGGTCAGTTTCATTGGGTATCCAGACTCCGGTTTTTACGTTGAGCGTTCAGGTTCCTGTCAGTTTTGTTGGGTATCCAGACTTCAGTTATTACGTTGAGCGTTCAGACTCCGGTCAGTTTTGTTGCGTATCCAGACTCTGGTTATTACGTTCAGCGTTCAGGCTCCGGTAAGTTTCGTTGGGTATCCAGACTCCGGTTATTACGTTGAGCGTTCAGGCTCCGGTCAGTTTCGTTGGGTATCCAGACTCCGGTTATTACGTTGAGCGTTCAGGCTCCGGTCAGTTTCGTTGGGTATCCAGACTCCGGTTATTACGTTGAGCGTTCAGGCTCCAATCAGTTTCGTTGGGTATCCAGACTCCGGTTTTTACGTTGAGCGTTCAGGCTCCGGTCAATTTCGTTGGGTATCCAGACACCGGTTATTACATTGAGCGTTCAGGCTTCGGTCAGTTTCGTTGGGTATCCAGACTCCGGTTTTTACGTTGAGCGTCCAGGCTCTGGTCAGTTTTGGTGGGTATCCAGACTCCAGTTATTACGTTGAGCGTTCAGGCTCCGTTCAGTTTCGTTGGGTATCCAGACTCCGGTTATTACGTTGAGCGTTCAGGCTCCGGTCAGTTTCGTTTGGTATCCAGACTTCAGTTATTATGTTGAGCGTTCAGGCTCCGGTCAGTTTCGTTGGGTATCCAGACTCCGGTTTTTACGTTGAGCGTTCAGGCTCCGGTCAGTTTTGTTGGGTATCCAGGCTCCGGTTATTATGTTGAGGGTTCAGGCTTCGATCAATTTTGTTGGGTATCCAGACTTCAGTTGTTATGTTGAGCGGTCAGGCTCCGTTCAGTTTCGTAGGGTATCCAGACTCCGGTTATTACGTTGAGCGTTCAGGCTCCGGTCAGTTTCGTTGGGTATCCAGACTCTGGTTATTACGTTTAGCATTCAGGCTCCGGTCAGTTTCGTTGGATATTCAGACTCCTTTTATTACGTTGAGCGTTCAGGCTCCGGTCAGTTTCGTTGCGTATCCAAACTTCGGTTACTACGTTGATCGTTCAGGCTCCGGTCAGTTTCATTGGGTATCCAGACTCCGGTTTTTACGTTGAGCGTTCAGGCTCCAGTCAATTTTGTTGGGTATCCAGACTCCGGTTATTACGTTGAGCATTCAGGCTCCGGTCAGTTTCATTGGTTATCCAAACTCCGGTTATTACGTTGAGCGTTCAGGCTCCGGTCAGTTTCGTTGGGTATCTAGACTTCGGTTATTACGTTGAGCATTCAAGCTGCGGTCAGTTTCGTTGGGTATCCAGACTCCGGTTATTACGTTGAGCGTTCAGGCTCCGGTCAGTTTCGTTGGGTATCCAGACTCCAGTTATTACGTTGAACGTTCAGGCTCCGGTCAGTTTCGTTGGGTGTCCAGACTCTGGTTATTACGTTGAGCGTTCAGGCTCCGGTCATTTTTGTTGCGCATCCAGACTCCAGTTGTTACGTTGTGCGTTCAGGCTCGAGTCAGTTTCGTTGAGCAGACTCCGGTTATTACGTTGAACGTTCAGGCTCCGTTCAGTTTCGTTGGGTATCCAGACTCCGGTTATTACGTTGAGCGTTCAGGCTCCGGTCAGTTTCGTTGTTTATCCAACTCCGGTTATTACGTTGAGCGTTCAGGCTCCAGTCAGTTTCGTTGGGTATCCAGACTCCGGTTATTACGTTGAGCATTCAGGCTCCGGTCAGTTTCGTTGGGTATCCATACTCCGGTTGTTACATTGAGCATTAGGCTCCGGTCAATTTCGTTTGGTATTTAGACTTCAGTTATTACGTTGTGCGTTCAGGCTCCGGTCAGTTTCGTTGGGTATCCAGACTCCGGTTTTTACGTTGAGCATTCAGGCTCCGGTCTGTTTTGTTGGGTATCCAGACTCTGGTTTTTACGTTGAGCGTTCAGGCTCCGGTCAGTTTCGTTGGGTATCCAGACTCCGGTTATTACATTAAGCGTTCAGGCTCCGGTCAGTTTCGTTGGGTATCCAGACTCCGGTTTTTACGTTGAGCGTTCAGGCTCCGGTCGATTTCGTTGGGTATCCAGACACCGGTTATTACGTTGAGCGTTCAGGCTCTGGTCAGTTTCGTTGGGTATCCAGACTCCGGTTTTTACGTTGAGCGTCCAGGCTCTGGTCAGTTTTGGTGGGTATCCAGACTCCGGTTATTACGTTGAGCGTTCAGGCTCCGTTCAGTTTCGTTGGGTATCCAGACTCCGGTTATTACGTTGAGCGTTCAGGCTCCGGTCAGTTTCGTTTGGTATCCAGACTTCAGTTATTACGTTGAGCGTTCAGGCTCCGGTCAGTTTCGTTGGGTATCCAGACTCCGGTTTTTACGTTGAGCGTTCAGGCTCCGGTCAGTTTTGTTGGGTATCCAGACTCCGGTTATTATGTTGAGGGTTCAGGCTCCGATCACTTTTGTTGGGTATCTAGACTTCGGTTGTTATGTTGAGCGTTCAGGCTCCGTTCAGTTTCGTAGGGTATCCAGACTTCGGTTATTACGTTGAGTGTTCAGGCTCCGGTCAGTTTCGTTGGGTATCCAGACTCTGGTTATTACGTTTAGCATTCAGGCTCCGGTCAGTTTCGTTGGATATTCAGACTCGTTTTATTACGTTGAGCGTTCAGGCTCCGGTCAGTTTCGTTGCATATCCAAACTTCGGTTACTACGTTGATCGTTCAGGCTCCGGTCAGTTTCATTGGGTATCCAGACTCCGGTTTTTACGTTGAGCGTTCAGGCTCCGGTCAGTTTTGTTGGGTATCCAGACTCCGGTTATTACGTTGAGCATTCAGGCTCCGGTCAGTTTCATTGGTTATCCAAACTCCGGTTATTACGTTGAGCGTTCAGGCTCCGGTCAGTTTCGTTGGGTATCCAGACTTCGGTTATTACGTTGAGCATTCAAGCTGCGGTCAGTTTCGTTGGGTATCCAGACTCCGGTTATTACGTTGAGCGTTCAGGCTCCGGTCAGTTTCGTTGGGTATCCAGACTCCAGTTATTACGTTGAACGTTCAGGCTCCGGTCAGTTTCGTTGGGTGTCCAGACTCTGGTTATTACGTTGAGCGTTCAGGCTCCGGTCATTTTTGTTGCGCATCCAGACTCCAGTTGTTACGTTGTGCGTTCAGGCTCGAGTCAGTTTCGTTGAGCAGACTCCGGTTATTACGTTGAACGTTCAGGCTCCGTTCAGTTTCGTTGGGTATCCAGACTCCGGTTATTACGTTGAGCGTTCAGGCTCCGGTCAGTTTCGTTGTTTATCCAACTCCGGTTATTACGTTGAGCGTTCAGGCTCCAGTCAGTTTCGTTGGGTATCCAGACTCCGGTTATTACGTTGAGCATTCAGGCTCCGGTCAGTTTCGTTGGGTATCCATACTCCGGTTGTTACATTGAGCATTAGGCTCCGGTCAATTTCGTTTGGTATTTAGACTTCAGTTATTACGTTGTGCGTTCAGGCTCCGGTCAGTTTCGTTGGGTATCCAGACTCCGGTTTTTACGTTGAGCATTCAGGCTCCGGTCTGTTTTGTTGGGTATCCAGACTCTGGTTTTTACGTTGAGCGTTCAGGCTCCGGTCAGTTTCGTTGGGTATCCAGACTCCGGTTATTACATTAAGCGTTCAGGCTCCGGTCAGTTTCGTTGGGTATCCAGACTCCGGTTTTTACGTTGAGCGTTCAGGCTCCGGTCGATTTCGTTGGGTATCCAGACACCGGTTATTACGTTGAGCGTTCAGGCTCTAGTCAGTTTCGTTGGGTATCCAGACTCCGGTTTTTACGTTGAGCGTCCAGGCTCTGGTCAGTTTTGGTGGGTATCCAGACTCCGGTTATTACGTTGAGCGTTCAGGCTCCGTTCAGTTTCGTTGGGTATCCAGACTCCGGTTATTACGTTGAGCGTTCAGGCTCCGGTCAGTTTCGTTTGGTATCCAGACTTCAGTTATTACGTTGAGCGTTCAGGCTCCGGTCAGTTTCGTTGGGTATCCAGACTCCGGTTTTTACGTTGAGCGTTCAGGCTCCGGTCAGTTTTGTTGGGTATCCAGACTCCGGTTATTATGTTGAGGGTTCAGGCTCCGATCACTTTTGTTGGGTATCTAGACTTCGGTTGTTATGTTGAGCGTTCAGGCTCCGTTCAGTTTCGTAGGGTATCCAGACTTCGGTTATTACGTTGAGTGTTCAGGCTCCAATCAGTTTCGTTGGGTATCCAGACTCTGGTTATTACGTTGAGCATTCAGGCTCCGGTCAATTTCGTTGGGTATCCAGACACCGGTTATTACGTTGAGCGTTCAGGCTCCAATCAGTTTCGTTGGGTATCCAGACTCCGGTTTTTACGTTGATCGTTCAGGCTCCGGTCAATTTCATTGGGTATCCAGACTCCGGTTATTACATTGAGCGTTCAGGCTCCGGTCAGTTTCGTTGGGTATCCAGACTCCAGTTATTATGTTGAGCGTTCAGGCTCCAGTCAGTTTCATTGGTTATCCAGACTCCGGTTATTACGTTGAGCGTTCAGGCTCCGGTCAGTTTCGTTGGGTATCCAGACTTCGGTTATTACGTTGAGCATTCAAGCTCCGGTCAGTTTCGTTGGGTATCCAGACTCCGGTTATTACGTTGAGCGTTCAGCTCCGGTCAGTTTCGTTGGGTATCCAGACTCCAGTTATTACGTTGAACGTTCAGGCTCCGGTCAGTTTCGTTGAGTGTCCAGACTCCGGTTATTACGTTGAGCGTTCAGGCTCCGGTCATTTTCGTTGCGCATCCAGACTCCAGTTATTACGTTGTGCGTTCAGGCTCCAGTCACTTTCGTTGAGCAGACTCCGGTTATTACGTTGAGCGTTCAGGCTCCGTTCAGTTTCGTTGGGTATCCAGACTCTGGTTATTACGTTGAGCGTTCAGGCTCCGGTCAGTTTCGTTGTGTATCCAACTCCGGTTATTACGTTGAGCGTTCAGGCTCCGGTCAGTTTCGTTGGGTATCCAGACTCCCGTTTTTATGTTGAGCGTTCAGGCTCCGTTCAGTTTTGTTGGGTATCCAGACTCCGATTATTACGTTGAGCGTTAAGGCTCCGGTCAGTTTCGTTGTGTATCCAGACTCCGGTTATTACATTGAGCGTTCAGGCTCCGGTCACTTTCGTTCGGTATCCAGACTTCAGTTATTACGTTGAGCGTTCAGGCTCCGGTCAGTTTCGTTGGGTATCCAGACTCCGGTTTTTACGTTGAGCGTTCAGGCTCCGGTCAGTTTAGTTGGGTGTCCAGAATCTGGTTTTTACGTTGAGCGTTCTGGCTCCTTTCAGTTTTGTTGGGTATCCAGACTCCGGTTATTACGTTGAGCATTCAGGCTCCGGTCAGTTTCGTTGCGTATCCAGACTCCGGTTATTACGTCGAGAATTATGGCTCCGGTCAGTTTCGTTGGGTATCCAGACTCCGATTATTACATTGAGCGTTCAGGCTCCGGTCACTTTTGTTTGGTATCCAGACTTCAGTTATTACGTTGAGCGTTCAGGCTCCGGTCAGTTTCGTTGGGTATCCAGACTCCGGTTTTTACGTTGAGCGTTCAGGCTCCTGTCAGTTTTGTTGGGTATCCAGACTTCAGTTATTACGTTGAGCGTTCAGACTCCGGTCAGTTTTGTTGCGTATCCAGACTCCGGTTATTACGTTCAGCGTTCAGGCTCCGGTAAGTTTCGTTGGGTATCCAGACTCCGGTTATTACGTTGAGCGTTCAGGCTCCGGTCAGTTTTGTTGGGTATCCAGACTCCGGTTATTACGTTGAGCGTTCAGGCTCAGGTCAGTTTCGTTGTGTATCCAGACTTCGGTTATTACGTTGGTCGTTCAGGCTCGGTCAGTTTCATTGTGTATCCAGACTCCGGTTTTTACGTTGAGTGTTCAGGCTCTGGTCAGTTTCATTGGGTATCTAGACTCCGGTTATTACGTTGAGCGTTCAGGCTCCGGTCAGTTTAGTTGGGTTTCCTAACTTCGGTTATTACTTTGAGCATTCAAGCTCCAGTCAGTTTTGTTGGGTAACCAGACTAAGGTTATTACGCTGAGCGTTCAGGTTCCGGTCAGTTTCGTTAGGTAACCAGACTCCGGTTATTACGTTGAACGTTCAGGCTCCGGTCATTTTCGTTGAGCATCCAGACTCCAGTTATTATGTTGTTCGTTCAGGCTCCGGTCAGTTTTGTTGAGTATCCAGACTCCGGTTATTACGTTGAGCGTTCAGGCTCCGTTCAGTTTCGTTGGGTATCCAGACTCCGGTTATTACGTTAAGCGTCAGGCTCCGGTCAGTTTCGTTGTGTATCCAGACTCCGGTTATTACATTGAGCGTTCAGGCAACGGTCAGTTTCGTTGGGTATCCAGACTCCAGTTTTTACGTTGAGCGTTTAGGCTCCAGTCAGTTTTGGTGGGTATCCAGACTCCGGTAATTACGTTGAGCGTTCAGGCTCCAGTCAGTTTCGTTGGGTATCCAGACTCCGGTTATCACGTTGAGCGTTCAGGCTCCGGTCAGTTTCGTTGGGTATTCAGACTCAGGTTATTACATTGAGCGTTCAGGCTCCGGTCAGTTTCGTTGGGTATCCAGACTCCGGTTATTACGTTGAGCGTTCAAACTCCGGTCAGTTTTGTTGGGTATCCAGACTCTGGTTATTACGTTGAGCGTTCAGGCTCCAGTTAGTTTCGTTTGGTATCCAGACTTCAGTTATTACGTTGAGCGTTCAGGCTCCGGTCAATTTCGTTGGGTATCCAGACTCCAGTTTTTACATTGAGCGTTCGGGCTCTGGTCAGTTTTGTTGGGTATCCAGACTCTGGTTATTACGTTGAGCGTTCAGGCTCCAGTCAGTTTCGTTGGGTATCCAGACTCCGGTTATTACGTTGAGCGTTCAGGCTCCGGTCAGTTTCGTTGGGTATTCAGACTCAGGTTATTACATTGAGCGTTCAGGCTCCGGTCAATTTCGTTGGGTATCCAGACTCTGGTTATTACGTTGAGCGTTCAAACTCCGGTCAGTTTTGTTGGGTATCCAGACTTTGGTTATTACGTTGAGCGTTCAGGCTCCAGTTAGTTTCGTTTGGTATCCAGACTTCAGTTATTACGTTGAGCGTTCAGCCTCCGGTCAATTTCGTTGGGTATCCAGACTCAAGTTTTTACATTGAGCGTTCGGGCTCTGGTCAGTTTTGTTGGGTATCCAGACTCTGGTTTTTACGTTGAGCGTTCAGACTCCGGTCAGTTTTGTTATGTATCCAGACTCCGGTTATTACTTTCAGCGTTCAGGCTCCGGTAAGTTTCGTTGGGTATCCAGACTTCGGTTATTACGTTGAGCGTTCAGGCTCCGGTCAGTTTCGTTGGGTATCCAGACTCCGGTTATTACGTTGAGCGTTCAGGCTCCGGTCAGTTTCGTTGGGTATCCAGACTCCGGTTATTACGTTGAGCGTTCAGGATCCGGTCAGTTTAGTTGCGTATCCAGACTTCGGTTACTACGTTGATCGTTCAGGCTCCGGTCAGTTTCATTGGGTATCCAGACTCCGGTTTTTACGTTGAGTGTTCAGGCTCCGGTCAGTTTCGTTGGGTATCCAGACTCCGGTTATTACGTTGAGCGTTCAGGCTCCGGTCAGTTTCGTTGTGTATCCAGACTTCGGTTATTACGTTGGTCGTTCAGGCTCGGTCAGTTTCATTGTGTATCCAGACCCCGGTTTTTACGTTGAGTGTTCAGGCTCTGGTCAGTTTCATTGGGTATCTAGACTCCGATTATTACGTTGAGCGTTCAGGCTCTGGTCAGTTTAGGTGGGTATCCTAACTTCGGTTATTACTTTGAGCATTCAAGCTCCGGTCAGTTTCGTTGGGTAACCAGACTACGGTTATTACGTTGAGCGTTCAGGTTCCGGTCAGTTTCGTTGGGTAACCAGACTCCGGTTATTACGTTGAACGTTCAGGCTCCGGTCATTTTTGTTGAGCATCCAGACTCCAGTTATTATGTTGTTCGTTCAGGCTCCGGTCAGTTTCGTTGAGTATCCAGACTCCGGTTATTACGTTGCGCGTTCAGGCTCCGTTCAGTTTCGTTGGGTATCCAGACTCCGGTTATTACGTTAAGCGTTCAGGCTCCGGTCAGTTTCGTTGTGTATCCAGACTCCGGTTATTACATTGAGCGTTCAGGCAACGGTCAGTTTCGTTGGGTATCCAGACTCCAGTTTTTACGTTGAGCGTTTAGGCTCCAGTCAATTTTGGTGGGTATCCAGACTCCGGTAATTACGTTGAGCGTTCAGGCTCCAGTCAGTTTCGTTGGGTATCCAGACTCCGGTTATCACGTTGAGCGTTCAGGCTCCGGTCAGTTTCGTTGGGTATTCAGACTCAGGTTATTACATTGAGCGTTCAGGCTCCGGTCAGTTTCGTTGGGTATCCAGACTCTGGTTATTACGTTGAGCGTTCAAACTCCGGTCAGTTTTGTTGGGTATCCAGACTCTGGTTATTACGTTGAGCGTTCAGGCTCCAGTTAGTTTTGTTTGGTATCCAGACTTCAGTTATTACGTTGAGCGTTCAGGCTCCGGTCAATTTCGTTGGGTATCCAGACTCCAGTTTTTACATTGAGCGTTCGGGCTCTGGTCAGTTTTGTTGGGTATCCAGACTCTGGTTATTACGTTGAGCGTTCAGGCTCCGGTCAGTTTCGTTGGGTATTCAGACTCAGGTTATTACATTGAGCGTTCAGGCTCCGGTCAGATTCGTTGGGTATCCAGACTCTGGTTATTACGTTGAGCGTTCAAACTCCGGTTAGTTTTGTTGGGTATCCAGACTCTGGTTATTACGTTGAGCGTTCAGGCTCCAGTTAGTTTCGTTTGGTATCCAGACTTCAGTTATTACGTTGAGCGTTCAACCTCCGGTCAATTTCGTTGGGTATCCAGACTCAAGTTTTTACATTGAGCGTTCTGGCTCTGGTCAGTTTTGTTGGGTATCCAGACTCTGGTTTTTACGTTGAGCGTTCAGACTCCGGTCAGTTTTGTTATGTATCCAGACTCCGGTTATTACGTTCAGCGTTCAGGCTCCGGTAAGTTTCGTTGGGTATCCAGACTCTGGTTATTACGTTGAGCGTTCAGGCTCCGGTCAGTTTCGTCGGGTATCCAGACTCCGGTTATTACGTTGAGCGTTCAGGCTCCGGTCAGTTTCGTTGGGTATCCAGACTCCGGTTATTACGTTGAGCGTTCAGGATCCGGTCAGTTTAGTTGCGTATCCAGACTTCGGTTACTACGTTGATCGTTCAGGCTCCGGTCAGTTTCATTGGGTATCCAGACTCCGGTTTTTACGTTGAGTGTTCAGGCTCTGGTCAGTTTTGTTGGGTATCCAGACTCCGGTTATTATGTTGAGCGTTCAGGCTCCGGTCAGTTTCATTGGGTATCCAGACTCCTGTTATTACGTTGAGCGTTCAGGCTCCGGTCAGTTTAGTTAGGTATCCTAACTTCGGTTTTTACTTAGAGCGTTCAAGCTCCGGTCAGTTTTGTTGGGTAACCAGACTACGGTTATTACATTGAGCGTTCAGGTTCCGGTCAGTTTCGTTGGGTAACCAGACTCCGGTTATTACTGTTGCACCCTAAAATTTGACCAACCGATTCTCCTATTTGACTCATGGTTTAAATTCATATCCGCAAATCAGACAGATGATTTTTGTGCAAAGCAGGGGATATCAGAGTTTACAGCTTGACTTTCGTCTATCAGATATGGCAGATTCAGTCCAGATTATCGGGGTTTTATTTTCGGGAAATTGTGCGCTCCTCAGTGATTTTTAGCTTGCACAGTGATTTTGATGATATTCTGATGTCCGGGGATCTCTGTTCGATTCGATCTGGTCTCGTGCGCTTTTTTATGGCGATCATTTGCGTTCATCTGCATTTTTAGGGTTTAATAGACTTTTGTGAATTTTTAACAGGCTTTATAGATTTTTCTGGAATTTAAATAGGGTTTTTGAATATTTTAATAGCTTAATCCTCTTTTTAGAATTTTATAGAATATTTTAAATAGATTTTAATCATTTGTAGAATTTTTAATAGAATTTAAATAGCTTTTATCATTTTTAGAATATTGGTGGATTTTTCTTAGCATATTAAATAGAATGATACAAATTAGGGTTAATAGAAATTAAATAGTTGTTTAGATAATATAGGAAATATTATAGTCTTAAATAGGTTTGCTAGTTTTAAATAATGGTAGAAGTTTAATAGAATTAGTAGAAATATAGAATTAATTAGACTTTAATTGACTTTTTAGAGTTTAATTAGGTTAATTGTTTTTTTAGATTTAATTAGGTTGATATAGAATTAATTAGGATTTAAATCTTTTTGTTTAGGATTTAATTGAAGTTGTTAGATTTTATTAGGATTAATCATTGGTTAATTAGATGCTAATTGGTATTAATTAGATATAGTTAGGATTAATTGTTTTTTTATTAAAATTCAGTTCTTTACAATTTTTTCATTCATTGTCCGTATGGGCCCAGAGGTGGCTTTTTTTTTAAGGCCCAGTTCTCAAAATGATCCAGCAAGTCCAAAAAATGTCCAGCGCAGACCAGAAACTTCCAGAAAGATCCAGATTTTTCAGTGATATAAATACTACAGAGCCACGTGTTGGCTCAGGAGGGAGCACACGTTACACACACTCAGAGGCCCCACGCGTTTCACAGCCATCACGCCACCACCCACTCAGAGATTCTCCCACGTGTCCCCCAGCTGTCCCACACTTCCTCTCTCTCTGCGCATGCACGCCACTTGGCGCCCCCACACCCATCGTCTGAGTTTCACCAGCAACCTCACCGGCGGCCATGCATCAGCCGTAACTTCCCACCGCCGGTGACCCCCAACTACCTCCGGCCACCGTCTCACTCGCCGGAATCTGCAAACGTCCAAAAATCCCCAGAAACTCATCTTCTTCCTCCGATCTCCTCCCTTCCACCTTCATCATCTTCGCCGGAAACCTCCACTTTTCCAGAACATCATCAACACTCACCGCCACCAGATCTTCATCATTCCTCGTCAAAATCCCCAGAAATCACCTTGAATCTTCATCCTCCACCGAAGAAAAATCCAGAACATCCTCAATCTTCATACACTTCTCCAGAAACGCTCATACATTCATCGTTCGAAACTTTCCAGAAATCATTCAAAGATCTTCATCGTTATTCAGGTTTTCCAGATCGTGAATATCTTCAAAACGATCAAGAACGTCAACAACTTGCCTTCCATTTTAAGTTCTTTGTTGATCTTCATCATACGAACGCCGCCGCTGTAGATCTCCACACCTTCAAATTTCCAGAATCCTCATCAGAATCTACGCGCAGGATCTTGATTTCGTCAGATTCTCCATTGATTATCCAGGTACGTAGCCCTCCAATCTTGTTTCCTGTTCGTCTATGTTGGCAACACCGCTTCGGCTTCGATTATTTCACTACGAGTAACGCTAGTTTAGGGTTGTTTGTGACTCGTGTTTAACTGTGAGAGAACTGTGAGATTTTGTGTTGATTCATTTGAGTATGGTGAGATGTGTGAAGTCTGGTTGAGGTTTGTTGTTTTCTGAGAATGTATTGGGAGAGGGGGACGAGTTGCAGAGAGAATTGAGGGAGAGGAGGAAGACGAGGGAGCGGCTAGGGTGAGAGTGAACAGTACCAGAGCATTTGGGAGAAGGGTTAGGTTTTGTTTCTTGAGGATTGGATTAGGGTTTGGCTATTGGGCTTAGGCCCAAGCGTATTTTCTGACGCATACACCCCAATTGCTTATCCCCCCCCCCTTGTTTGAGAGACCTGAGTGAATTGGTGTGGGCCTTAGGCCCTATTTGCTTTCAACACCCCCCTCGTCCAAGCCCATAATGATAATCAATTGGAAATTTGCTAGCGCTGCACCCCCCATATTGCTTTTTTTTCTGATTGTTTGGTTTCTGAACTTGGGCCCTGCGCCCTATTGCTTCCAGCACCCCCACCAGCATAGGCCCAATGAATTAATAACTGGAATATATTGCTGTTTGAGCCCCCCATGTCATTTTCTTTTATTTTTTGATTTTCTTTTATATTTTCATATTAAATAAATCATAATAAATTGAAAATAGTTGTTTTTTTAATGATTCTTTTTTCTACCATTTCATGAAAATGTTAAGAAAATTAAATAAAAATAAAAATGACATTTTATTTTTGTTTGCTATTTTTTGCATATTTTCCAATTAATTGATTTCTTTTTAATATTTTCAATGCATGCATATCATTAGAAAATTAATAAAAAATAGTAGATTTAGTCAAATAATTCCGTTCTTTTTTCTGTAGACTCGTGATTCAGTGTAGAATTTTATAGTGCAGAAACATTAGCTTAATCATGCATTTTCATTTTAATTGCATTTTTTTCATTGTTAATGATGTTGAATAAATTGGTTTGTGGATATGTCTGTGTTGCTGATTTTAGTTCTTCCACCTGGTGTTGAATTTTGTTCTGATTTTTCAGTATGTTGTCATAGAGCCATGTAGGTTTCCCATAGAGTTTTATTAGATTTTTGTAGGATGTTTTGATGTGATTTGTCTGAGCCTGAAGATAGGAGAAGTCTTGGTGACTTCTGACTTTGAAGTTCAACTGTGGTTGAACTTCAGAGATAGTCTCTTGTGGTTTGTTGGCCTGTGGGTTCTTCTTGAAGGTGGGAGCTGATTGAGGTCCTGTTGGAGCTTGCAAGGAGGCAGTGGATTGAGGCTTAGTCTAGGAGATTGTTGTCTGTTTGTGAGGTTCGAGATCCTGAAGTTTGAAGGGAGTTTATGGTACTTTCCTGAGGAAAGCACTATGAATGACTTTCATTCTTCCTTCTCACCTCTTTCTTAAGTATCCAATGATGTCGGAGCCGACTTGTGAGTTTAATTCCTCCTGAGGAGGAATGTAAACTGATCACCTGTTGTTGAGCCACATGGGATACGATTCCTAAGTGGAAGTCCCCTAGTACTTTCCTGAGGAAGGTCCTATGGGTCTATTCACTTAGTTCCACTAGTTTATCTAGGATTTCTTAAGTATCCAGTGATGTAGGAGCCAACTTGTGAGTTTAATTTCTCCTGAGGAGGAATGTAAACTGATCACAGTTGTTGAGCCACGTAGGATACGATTCCTAAGTGTCAGTCTCCTAGTACTTTCCTGAGGAAGGTCCTATGAGCCTGCTCACTTAGTTCCCTTAGTGCATATAGGATTTCTCAAATATCCAGTGATGCCGGAGCCTTCATGTGAGTTTAATTTCTCCTGAGGAGGAATGTAAACTGATCACAGTTGTCGAGCCGCATAGGATATGACTCCTGAGTAGTAACCTCCTGGTACTTTCCTGAGGAAGGCACTATGAGCTTGTCTGCTTAGCTCCCTTTTCTCTGGTAAGCTTGTTCTGAAGCTTGGAGACTGGGATTGATTCCTCTTGCTTAAGGTTTTGATTAGAATTTTTGTTTAGATCCCTGCTTAAGGTGTTGTATAGAGTTCTGTTTAGAGATAGATTGAGAGTTGTCTCAGGTTTGTTAGGGGCCTTGCCCAGGAGTAGTTTCTTGTTTTGTAGATAGAGGCCCTGCTCAGGGTTAGTCTCTTTGTATTGTTTGACTTGTATGATGTTATGTTGCATTAGACTTAGGTGTTCATCTAGATAGTTCTGAATAGGTGCATCTTAGAAGTAGACTTTGTGTGCATGAGAAGTTGAGGTGGTCCTCCTTCTGCTTGTTTGTTATTGCGTGGCTTTGCTTGTTGGTATTTGGTAGAGCTGAGCTCCCTTGCCTTTGTGGTTTGCGGCCTTTGCGCCTTGTTGGTCTAGTTGTTGCATTCATGCATATTTTCAGTATTCCTTTACGTTGCAGTTTCTTGTTTGTGGTTTAGTCCTGTTGCCATGATCCCTTAGGAGCTCTGACTTCTCCGTTGCGGAGTTGTTATGATAGACATTAGGATGGTCAACCAGGTGTGATAGCAGTAAGTAGATTCCCCTGTTTCTCAGCTATAGTTTTAGGGTTTCCCTTTCCTTTCTGTAGGAGCTTTTGAGTAGCTTGACCCGTAGTTAGCTGAACTACAGCTGCTCTGATTCTTCGTTCCAGACGAAGATATGTAGGCATAGGATGCGATATCCTAGCGAGCACACTAACAACTAACCTTTGTTCTCTCGTGGCTGTGCGATCGAGACTTTCCCGCTAACGACTAATTGTTATCCCTTTCTCCTGCCCGAGCGCATTTGAGACCAGATCGTAGTTGTAGGTTCCCGAGCCTTAGAGACCAGTTTGTTTTCTCACTGCTGTGTGAGAACCCCTGTTTACCCGTAGTTAGTCGAACTACGTTTGCTCTGATCTTTCATACTAGATGGAAGTACGTAGGCACAGGACGCGATGTCCTGGCGAGCAACCTTTCCCCGTTAGACGTAGGAAGTCGAACTACGTTGACTCTGACTTTCCCATTGCACGAGGGAATACGTAGGCCCAGAACACCGTATGTTCTGTCGAGTCCTGTCCTTTTATTTTCTTTTCAGACCAGCCATTAGCATAGATAGATAATACACCCTTTTACCTATAAACACCAAGCGTGGATCCCATCGAGTACGATGGACGTGAGGGGTGCTAATACCTTCCCCTTGCGTAACCGACTCCCGAATCCAGGTTTTGGTTGCGATGACCATACCTTTTCCCGTCTTTGCGAGGTTTACTTCGAGCGTTTCCTTTCCCGCTCTGAGGGATAAATAACGCACGGTGGCGACTCTCCTGTCAAGCCGGCGCCGATTTTCGCAGTAGCGACAGCTGGCGACTCTGCTGGGGACTATAGCATCTAGGGACTTTTCCCATCCCTTATGCTGGGACCGTTTCCCATCCCCTACGTGAGTCAATCCTAGCGCTTGGGTGTTTATTGGTTGGGTGTTGTGCATATTGTGTTTTACTTTTCTGCACTTTACTTTTCTGTATTTTTACCTTTCCGCATTTATTTTCCAGCATTATATTATCATGATTATTGCTGTGGGCAAAGGGAGGTTACTGTGAGTGAAAAGCCGGACCTGGGCTTGAGTACACACCTAGATATAGTTGCGGAGAAGTAGTAGACAAACCTGTCTGCTGAGCAGGCACAGTTCCCTACGAAAATCTGCGCTCAGACGAGATTCTTGCAGAGGTGCTCCTTTCCGGTCCTGAGGATCTGAGGGGAGTCCAGACGTGAGGGTTGTCGACTCTGGGGACCGATCATTTGGAAGTCAGCTAAGTGAGGCCTCTTCATGATTTGATGATGCCACTCCTTCTGGGAATCGTATCGTCACTCATGAAAGTCTGTGACGCTGATAACCGCATAGGATGCCGTACCTTTGTCCGTGGATTAGGTCTATCCTACCTGTGAGAGGGACTGGGTTATTGCAGGAAAACTGGCCGTCAGAAACCATGATTCAGTACCTTTGTCAGATGGTGTTCTTGATCCATCTCCAGGTGTGTTGTCTGGGTCAGATGGGTTTCTTATCTGAGGTTGAGGCTATTATCAGATGGTATTCTCGTCAGATACAGAGGTTCAGATGGTTTTCTTACCAGGGGATTGATATTTTGAGTATCAGATGATAGTTAGTGGCATGAGATTCTGGTGACCGTGTTGGTTTTCTGTTCTCGATCACGGAGATATTCCTCTTCAGGCTACAGCATAGCCCCTGTGTTCACAGATTGCATTATTTATCATATTGCATCATTGCATTACCATCTGCATCCAACTAACGTGTGTGTATTGCAGGTACATATTTTCCCTTCCAGTTCTGGTGTTCGTTCCTAGCAAGACATGGAAAACCTGAAGAGAGTATTGCCCTATAAGTTTCCGTCGCCGAATATCAGTCTATTATTAGAGTTGATTGCTATTGCTAAGAAGAGGGGAATGGGTGACTTCAGAAAGAAATATGGGAGGATTCTGACCTACGTTTATCAGCCATCTGCCTACGAGACCAGCGGTATCTATACTCTGTTACAGTTTTACGACGCGGAGCTCAGGTGTTTTGTATTTCCCGACTTTGTTTTGGCTCCTACCCTGGAGGAGTACTCTGCACTTCTGGATATACCGATCCGTGAGCAGATGCCTTTTTATCGTACGGACGCTGAGCCTAAGCTGGCTGAGCTTTCTGCCATCCTGTGCTTGAAAGAGTCTGAGCTGTCTGGGAAGATGATCAGAAGAGGAGACGTATGGGGATTTCCATTGGATGTCTTAGTGGAGAAGGCTCGAGAGTATGCCCAGAAGGGTAGCTGGGATGTTTTTGACGTTATCCTTGCTGTATGTGTTTATGGCATCGTGTTGTTCCCGAACATTCCTGATTTTGTTGATTCTGATGCCTTCTATATTTTGGCTGCGGGAAACCCGGTTCCTACTTTGCTGGGAGATATCCACCATTCAACTCACTACCAGAATGAAAAGCGACGAGGAAGGAATGTGTCTTGCTGTGTACCTCTCCTATGCAGGTGGTTCACCAGTCATATGCCTAAGTCAGGCCCGTTTGTCACATCTATCAATTCTCTAGGATGGCCCGAGCGCTTAATGGGATTAACTGCTGAGAACGTGGTATGGACCAATAAAGAGGTATTTGGAGCTGAAGTCATACTCAAAGGCGAAGGATTCCCGAATGTTCCGTTAATAGGAAGGAAAGGTTGTGTCAACTATAACCCTTCCTTATTGATCAAGCAATTTGGGTATATGCCTCAAGGAGCGCCAAAGCCCGAGGAGATACAGGAATCTCTGTATCTCACCGGGGCAATAGGGAAAGAGATGCTGACCAAACTTGAGAAAGCCTAGAAAAACTTGCACAAGAGAGGGAAGCTTTCAGGTAGCAGAGGGGATACTCGAGTTCCTAGCCCATATGAAGAATGGATTCGTGAGCGAGCTGTGAAGTTCCTTATGCCGTATCCAGCAGTTCAGCCATTGCATCCTCCTCCGGTAGAGGAGCCTACCACTGTGGACATGCAGGTCTACAAGCAACTGATGGCGGAGAAAGAAGAGCTAGCAAGGGCTAAAGAGGCTTTAGAGCAGGAGAATGCCCAGCTTCGGCATGAAAAGATTGAAACAGGATATATTTCCAAGCAACAGGCTGAAACTCTGAAACATCTGAAGACTACGCTATTGGAATTGACTGAAACCAAGAAGCGACTAGAGTTAGATGTAGACTCAGTTAGTAGTGTGTTGGCCACCAAGAAGCAAGAGCTGGAAAGGGCCTACACAAAGCTAGCCAAGTTCAGAGAACACTGGGATCTCACTATGACCAAGCGCAAGGGGCGAGAAGAAGAGCTGAAGACACAGGTTGCTCAGTTAGAAGAACAGGTCAAAGTGAAGAACGAAGAGCTTGAAGAAGAAGCCTATCGCCGATACGAGGCCGAGCGCAAGCTGACAGATGCCATAAAGAATTTGGAAGATTTCCAGCATAGAGCAGATGCCAAGAGACCCAAACCTGGGGATGGTGCTAATGATAAAGCTTGGGAAGACTTTGTCAGAGACATCCAAGGGACAGTCAGGAAGAGGGATCGATTGATAGAAGGTTTGATTTATCAACCAGATCACGCAGAGACAAAGAAGATGGTCGAGGACTTCCGCAACCGTACCCGTATTTGATTTCTCTTGTATTCTGTATGTTGAGATCACCACCAGGCATGTTGGCTGGGATCCTCCTTATCATATTAGCTGTATGGAGCATAGTTATGTAACTTCTTGACAAGACTATCATTCTAATCAATATATGAGGGTTTTTCCAAATATTGTCTTTATGGTTCATCTCGTCTCGCTACCACTGACACTGGAATTGGAGGGAAAATATCTCCAATGCACACATGCACGTTAGCATTTTTGTATTTCTGTTTGCATAAATCATACTGCATAGCATTTCTCTAGCAGGTCAGAGCACTTATCCAGCCTTTGTTTTCACCAGAGGGTAATTCTCGGGGAATTGTTTGAGGCAAGAGTGGAGTGTTGAAGACAACCAAGGGGCTGAAGTAGATTTGAGCAGAATCAAGCAGCACAGCCGGTTACAGGTAATTGGTAGCTATGTCTGAAGGCAATTTCCGGGCTCCTAATACCCAGGCAGGGTTTACTGTGGCATCCAACCATCAGTATGATTCTATGGAAGGCTTCCTGCAAGCGAACAATCTAACTGCAGACCAAGTCGTACAGCCTACGGTTGAGAACCGAGATCGACATGAGCAGTTTCTTGTCCGAAATGAACGTTATCCTCCTGTTAACAATCAATGTGTTGCTTTCCCTGTGATGAATTACCGGAGAGATATCCCAGTGACCGGGTTAGTAGATCCAAGAGCTCTTGACGATGGTAGAAGACTCCGAGTGTTGGAAGAGCAAATGAAAGCCTTGGAAGCGAAAGATGTTGTTAACCTGGATGCTGTGGCCATGTGTTTGGTTCCTGACCTGGTGTTGCCGTACAAGTTCAAAATGCCGGAATTTGAAAAATATGCAGGAGATAGCTGTCCGAAGCTGCATTTGATGATGTTCTGTCGAAGGATGACTTCGTTTGTGCGAAATGACAAATTGATGATCCATTGCTTTCAGTATAGCCTGACTGGGGCATCCCTGAGATGGTATGTGCAATTAGAGAGTAATCAGATTCGATCATGGGTGGATTTAGCCAGAGCTTTTATGAAGCAGTACGATTACAACTTGGATTTGACTCCTAGTCTTGTAGATCTGCAAGAATTATCTCAGGCGAAGAATGAATCATTCAGAGCGTATTTGCGAAGATGGAAGGAATTAGCTGCTAGTGTTCAACCACCGCTTCCGGAAAGGGAACTGGTTGATATCTTCTTGGGTACTCTGAAAGGCCATTATTTTGACAAATTGTTCAGTTGCACAAACTTTGTGGGCCTGATGAGGCTGGGAGAGATTGTTGAGAGAGGACTCAGGAGTGGAAAGTTTCGAGGTGTTCCTTACGTCCCAGTTAATAAGATTGAGTCAGTTGTCAGTTCTCAAGAAGAGTGGGAAGGAGATGATGCCACCTCAGAATCTCTAGCATCTCAGGATCAGTTTTCAGACACTCCAAGTCAACGATCATCCTATCGCCGATTGCGTCAGCATGCTCCACGCAGACCAAGGAAACCTGAAAGGAAGTTCACTCAGCTACCGGTGTCGTACAGTCAGTTGTTGCCAGATCTGGTCAGAAGTGGATTGATAGTGCCGAAAGAGACTAAGCCGGTGATTCCACCGTATCCTCCAGGTTTTGATGCCAGCGCCCGCTGTGAGTACCATGTTGGGGCACAGGGGCATTCAACAAATGATTGTAAAGTGCTTAGAAGTCGGATTCAGGATCTGTTAGACTCTAGCTGTATTTGCATCACTTCTCAGGGTTGTGTTCAGATTAATGATTTTCCATCTTCCAGTTGTGGAGGTTCGTCAGTTAATGTCATGGAAGACTCCACAGGAAGTGTGTGCTCTGAAGATTGTCAATCAGAGAGTTCAGTTGAATATGGGGGAAGTTTCTAGAGGTTTCTGTGCCAGGGGTCGCATCTGTTTCTCTGCCTAACCCGTTTAGCTTTTGTGCATCAGTATTTGTCGACCACCACCAGGATTGTTGGCTGGGGTCGTTATATTCATACTCGTTTGTGCTTACCTGCTGATTTTGTTGGTTGTACATGTATGGGAGATGTTCGTCTGTGTGCTTATAGCTTGAGTTTCTCTTTATCTCGTTGTGAATATGTGTTTGCTTTCTGCGCTGCATTATCATTTAACAGGTATATCAGAACCGTGGGTCTTATTTCCTCATCGTCCAGTTTGTTGCAGGAATTCCTCCGGAGACATGGAACAGAATCAGTTTGAATTGATCGAAGTCCAAAGCCAGCTGGGGCAGATGATGAGAGACATGCAAGAGATGCGTCTGGAGCAGAAGATTCTCAAGGAGGAGAACAGTCAGCTGAAGACCCAAATGAGCTTGATCATGGAGGTAGTCAAGAATGTGCTTAGGAAAGAAGACGATCAGCTATTGGAAGCCGCAATGAAGAAGCTCGCGCCACCTGTGCATGTGGAACCTGAGCAGCAGCAACAGAAGATGCATCCGGCTCAGCGGAAGATCCAGGAAGGAAAGCCAAGGAGAATATTTGAGGCACCACCTATGACCTATGCTGAGCTCTTGCAGACCTTACTGAGGTTTAATCTGGTTGAGAAGAGAACGTTGGCACCACCAACGAGAGCGTTTCCTCATGGGTACGATGCCAATAAGCAATGTGAATTTCATTCCGGGGCATTCGGACACGACATCGAGGGTTGTCATGCTTTTAAGCACAATGTTCAAGACCTGATTGACTCGCACGATATTGAATTCACGCCGGGCGGCGTAGCGGTGCATATTGCTCCTGTCTCAGTCGATGCTAAGATGACAGATGTTTCCAAAGCTGCAGTGGGTCAGAAGCGTATCCTGGACTCCATGGTGTCAGAATCTCCAGGCCCACAATTGTTGCCTATTACTGGGGCAGATCTGAGAAAGAAAATGGTTAATCAGTACATTGAAGATCAAGAAACCAATGTCGCATTTGATACAAAGGGTGTTCAAGGGTCAACCCGATACCAGCAGCAGCAGCCTCAGCAGGGGGCACAGCAGGCTCAACGAAGATTCCAGGGTAGTAAACCGAGAAGAGTGTTTGAGAATCCTCCCTCAACATATGCCGAGTTGTTGCAGACATTGTTGGGATTGAATCTGGTAGAGAAAAGAACTCTGGCACCAATAACGGGAGCTCCCCCGTTTGGTTATGATGCAAGCAAACACTGTGAGTTTCATTCTGGAGCCCCGGGTCACGATATAGAAGGTTGCCATGCTTTTAAGCACCAAGTGCAGGATTTGCTTGATAGTGCAGCAATCAGCTTCGGGCCAAGAGGTCCTAGAATTATCTGAATGAAGGAGGAAGGGCTCTATAATTTGGTTGAGTCGTTGAAAGCAGAGCAGGACAGCATCGAATTGCCTCTAATAAAGATAGCTGGTTCAGCAGCAGGGCAGATATGAAAGCCGGTTCTCGGAAGCTAGCATATTTTTCTTTGTTTTAGCTTGTCATTTCTTTACATTTGTAGTTGCTTTCCTGTTTGAATTCGTAAGCTTGTTTGTAAAACTTGTTGTTTTCATTCAAATTGACGATAATGAAATAAATATGCATGTTTTGATTGAATCTAGTCGTGTTCACTAACTGTTTTGCAAATGTCCAACACTTGGTTAAGAAGAATTTGGGGAGGATGACGAAAATGACCGACACGCAACTACCAATATTGTATGCTTTTGAAATAAACCTGTTGATGATGTACAGGCATTGTTTCAAATCCCTAAACACCGGAGATATAAGGAAGATAATCCCTTGTTAACCCCTTTGAGCCTTGTAGTAGGAGTTTCTTCCTCTGAATGAAAAAACCCCGATCTTTAACCTGGGGCAGGGTAGGTGTTAGCTAATTTGACTGAGCGTCCAAATTACAAAAGGAGTGTCCGTTCGAGGATCAATCACGTCCCTAGAGGTCGTGCCTAAAAGACCACAATGGTTCAATCAAGAGTGGGACGGCCACATCGTTTCCCAAAGAGTCAGGCAACCAGTGTCACACGACTTGCTCGAAAGAAAAAAAGAAGAATGAAAAAGAATCAAAAGCCCGCTAAGTCAAGAAAACTTCAAAACAAATGACTTAGGCAAAAATGAGGACATCCCGCTGGACTTAAAAGAATCAAAAGAAACTCAAAGGGAGTCAGTCCAGGCAAAAGTTAGGGATATGAAAAGGAAAAGATGAAAAGGATCAAAAGAAAAATCCTCGATGGAAATACGAGTCGTGTGACCACAAATGTCAAAGACGAAAGAGTGAGTGGCGGTCACTCCAAAATCCAAAAGTTTCTCGAACTATCATTCCTATATTTTTCAGCCTCTAAGAGGTGAGCGCTAAGGTCGAATTAGCTGAACGTAGGATGGGAGAACATCAAGGAGAATGGGTGGGTTAAAATAAACTTTGAGCCTTTATCCTTTCTTTCAAAACCATGAACCTGACCACATTACAACCTTCAAAAGTCCTAATTGAAGCAGGTTGTTTCGAAAGCATACTACGGTAAAGGTCGCGTCGATTCTGACTCCTAAAAAAGGTTCCTCTTACCATGATGGTACTGCTGTTGATAAATGTTTTATGCATTATATGCTATAAACTGTTTTTCCTTTTCCCAGTGAACAGATTGGATGTCAAAACTGTCATATGTGTTGCATTAATACATCTTTTATGCATAACAACTTGTTTTACGTGCGAGTAAGCGCTTGACAGCAGAAAAAGCTTCCTACAGTGGAAAGTATGGTCAAGGTAGAATGCAGAACGCCCAAATGTTCCGAGAGCAGGGGCAAGCTTTTATTGTGATCCCCAGTCAGGTCAGCTTTTCGAAGTCAGTTATTCTGGGGCAATCAGGTTGAGGTTCCGTGCACACGTCGTAGTCAGGAGGTACTACTCTGAATCGGATAATCAGGGGCAAGGTCATGGCAGTCAGGGGCAGACCATCTTAAGCACGCAGAAGTTACTCGAGAAGCATCCAAGGTGAAGTATCTCTTGGAAGTTCAGAACACTGAGGCATGTTATATCAGACCATCAGGGCTCAGATTTGCAGATTTCCTTTCAGGGGCTATCCCCACAGAGGTCCCGTAGGCTGGGGCATATCAGAAGCAAAAGGATTGTTGTTCTCCGTACCCACAGGGTCATTCGGAGTTATTCGAGCAGATGCAGTCGATTTTCGAGAGCGAGATGAATGCGGGAATTCGTGTTACTATCCCTTGACTCTTCACCAAAAGGCTGTGTATTCAGGAAGAATATTTTCCAGCGGCAGTTGTATCTGACCCAGTAAGATAAGCCTAAGAGTTCAAATCCAAGTTTGCGATTACTGTGAAGCCCATCCGTGTTGGCGCATCAATTTCCAGATCCGAGCTTCGTCAGTACGCAGGAGGGCTCCCTCCATTTTCTCCAGCAAAGACCAATTTGTCATTGGTATGCATAAGATATCCCTAGAGGAGTCTAATCATATTCGGCACATCTGCTATTTAGCAGCGGAGTTATGTTCCCCAGCAGGGTATTACTTCGTTGAGGCGTTCGGTTGAGTTCCCAATATCCCCAACAGAGTTGATTTCACTCTCCCAGCATTTATTTTGCTAGGACGATTCAGTGATATCCGGGTTATCCCCAGCAGAGTTGGCCTCGCCTTCAGCATTCATTTTGCTGAAGTGGTTTTCTGTACCCAGCTCTCTCCGGCAGCTCGAGCCTGCATTAGCATATTACATGCATTATCATATTTGCATCATACTTGCATATCATTGTCAAAATGCGTAGCATTTCTATCCAGAATGGAGCATTACGCTAAAGAAAGATTAAAGCATTTGCATATGCATACGAAGCATAAGTTAGATTTTCTATCAGCCTCATATGGTGCGTGAATTACTCTGTGGTCAGTTCAGAAGCATTTATCCAGCAGCAGTATTCAGACGATTCAGCGGATTGTTTGTATCTCAGATCATACAACGATTATGCTTGGATCAAGCAGTCATCTGATATCGACAGACTTTTCTTCCCGTCAATTCATATTGACGATGTGTTCCTCCAATAAGTGGATTTCTCCGTCTATCATTAGACGTCTTGAGTATGAATGTGGTTTTCTTTCCGTCTATCCATAGACGATGTGAAATTGCGGATGGTCGCAGTAAGGTTTCAAGAAGGGGTTCCCCCAGGATGTGCTTTTCTTCCCGTCTATCAGTAGACAATGTGAAGTTTTGGGTGGATTTTCAATAGGGTTCAGAATAGAGTTTTTCTAGCAAGTGTCTTTCCTTTCCGTCTGTCAGCAGACGATGTGAAGTTTCGAGCTACTGTTCAGCGGGTTTCTTATTGCCAGATCATACATATGATGAGGTGTTTCCCCAGCGAGCCTTCTCCGGCTATCCTTGGTTGTTGAGGGGTTTCAAAATGATTTTGGATATTGGTTCTCTTTCTGGTTATTGGATATGATGACGTTTAAGAGGGACTTTTCTGACCATCAATCCTTATTGATGTCGAGGCTCTTCGAAGAATGTTCAGTTTTCGTGATTGTCGATTCTTATTGACGACATGATTCTTTAAAAGGTGGTTTTCTTCCCGTCAGTCCATACTGACGATGTGGCCCCTTCAAAGATATTGATCCTTCCATCAATTCCCGTAAACAGAAAATTCTGAAATTCAAAGGATGGTGTTGAATTGCGTTATGGTGACTTCCCGTCTATCCTTAGACGATGTGAATATGGAGATTATGGTGTCTTTCCGTCTATCCTTAGACGATGTGAATATTGATTTGTTTCATCAATCAGGATGATTCCGTCTATCCTTAGACGATGTGTGCATGGAGATTATGAATGTCTTTCCGTCTACTCTTAGACGATGTGAATATTGATTTGTTCATCAATCAGGATGATCCCGTCTACCCTTAGACGACGTGAATGCGGAGAATTATTTCTTCCCGTCTATCTTTAGACGATGTGAGTATGGAGATTCAGGCTTTGTATCCGTCTATCCTTAGACGATGTGAATATGGAGATCATGGTGTCTTTCCGTCTATCCTTAGGCGATGTGAATATTGGTTTGTTCATCGATCAGGATGATCCCGTCTACCCTCAGACGATGTGAATATGGAGATTATGGTGACTTCCCGTCTATCCTTAGACGATGTGAATTGGGAGATTAATGTTGTTTTTCCGTCTATCATTAGACGAGGTGAGTATTCAATCAGGGTGTCTTCCCGTCCATCTTTGGGCGATGTGAGTATGTTTCTCTTCCTGCCTATCAGTAGGCAATGTTAAAGAATCAGGTATGTTGTTGTAGCCCTCAGGGTTTGTTATATGGGGTATCACAAGCAACGGGTATTCAAATCAGGAGTTCTTTATCAAATGGTTGATCAGTTTGGTGCCATAATGACTGGACTCGGTTTTCTGGACCTTATTCCCCAAGCAGTTGACAGTATATGCTCGCGGTTGGCAAATTTTCGGGTTTTATTTTGTATTCAACCGTCTCGTACCTCTGAATGTTTGAAGGCTGAGCGCGCTTCAAACCCTTCAGGTCCAAGTCGCTTGAATAGGGGCAGCTGTTGCACCCTAAAATTTGACCAACCGATTCTCCTATTTGACTCATGGTTTAAATTCATATCCGCAAATCAGACAGATGATTTTTGTGCAAAGCAGGGGATATCAGAGTTTACAGCTTGACTTTCGTCTATCAGATATGGCAGATTCAGTCCAGATTATCGGGGTTTTATTTTCGGGAAATTGTGCGCTCCTCAGTGATTTTTAGCTTGCACAGTGATTTTGATGATATTCTGATGTCCGGGGATCTCTGTTCGATTCGATCTGGTCTCGTGCGCTTTTTTATGGCGATCATTTGCGTTCATCTGCATTTTTAGGGTTTAATAGACTTTTGTGAATTTTTAACAGGCTTTATAGATTTTTCTGGAATTTAAATAGGGTTTTTGAATATTTTAATAGCTTAATCCTCTTTTTAGAATTTTATAGAATATTTTAAATAGATTTTAATCATTTGTAGAATTTTTAATAGAATTTAAATAGCTTTTATCATTTTTAGAATATTGGTGGATTTTTCTTAGCATATTAAATAGAATGATACAAATTAGGGTTAATAGAAATTAAATAGTTGTTTAGATAATATAGGAAATATTATAGTCTTAAATAGGTTTGCTAGTTTTAAATAATGGTAGAAGTTTAATAGAATTAGTAGAAATATAGAATTAATTAGACTTTAATTGACTTTTTAGAGTTTAATTAGGTTAATTGTTTTTTTAGATTTAATTAGGTTGATATAGAATTAATTAGGATTTAAATCTTTTTGTTTAGGATTTAATTGAAGTTGTTAGATTTTATTAGGATTAATCATTGGTTAATTAGATGCTAATTGGTATTAATTAGATATAGTTAGGATTAATTGTTTTTTTATTAAAATTCAGTTCTTTACAGTTTTTTCATTCATTGTCCGTATGGGCCCAGAGGTGGCTTTTTTTTTAAGGCCCAGTTCTCAAAATGATCCAGCAAGTCCAAAAAATGTCCAGCGCAGACCAGAAACTTCCAGAAAGATCCAGATTTTTCAGTGATATAAATACTACAGAGCCACGTGTTGGCTCAGGAGGGAGCACACGTTACACACACTCAGAGGCCCCACGCGTTTCACAGCCATCACGCCACCACCCACTCAGAGATTCTCCCACGTGTCCCCCAGCTGTCCCACACTTCCTCTCTCTCTGCGCATGCACGCCACTTGGCGCCCCCACACCCATCGTCTGAGTTTCACCAGCAACCTCACCGGCGGCCATGCATCAGCCGTAACTTCCCACCGCCGGTGACCCCCAACTACCTCCGGCCACCGTCTCACTCGCCGGAATCTGCAAACGTCCAAAAATCCCCAGAAACTCATCTTCTTCCTCCGATCTCCTCCCTTCCACCTTCATCATCTTCGCCGGAAACCTCCACTTTTCCAGAACATCATCAACACTCACCGCCACCAGATCTTCATCATTCCTCGTCAAAATCCCCAGAAATCACCTTGAATCTTCATCCTCCACCGAAGAAAAATCCAGAACATCCTCAATCTTCATACACTTCTCCAGAAACGCTCATACATTCATCGTTCGAAACTTTCCAGAAATCATTCAAAGATCTTCATCGTTATTCAGGTTTTCCAGATCGTGAATATCTTCAAAACGATCAAGAACGTCAACAACTTGCCTTCCATTTTAAGTTCTTTGTTGATCTTCATCATACGAACGCCGCCGCTGTAGATCTCCACACCTTCAAATTTCCAGAATCCTCATCAGAATCTACGCGCAGGATCTTGATTTCGTCAGATTCTCCATTGATTATCCAGGTACGTAGCCCTCCAATCTTGTTTCCTGTTCGTCTATGTTGGCAACACCGCTTCGGCTTCGATTATTTCACTACGAGTAACGCTAGTTTAGGGTTGTTTGTGACTCGTGTTTAACTGTGAGAGAACTGTGAGATTTTGTGTTGATTCATTTGAGTATGGTGAGATGTGTGAAGTCTGGTTGAGGTTTGTTGTTTTCTGAGAATGTATTGGGAGAGGGGGACGAGTTGCAGAGAGAATTGAGGGAGAGGAGGAAGACGAGGGAGCGGCTAGGGTGAGAGTGAACAGTACCAGAGCATTTGGGAGAAGGGTTAGGTTTTGTTTCTTGAGGATTGGATTAGGGTTTGGCTATTGGGCTTAGGCCCAAGCGTATTTTCTGACGCATACACCCTAATTGCTTGTCCCCCCCCCCTGTTTGAGAGACCTGAGTGAATTGGTGTGGGCCTTAGGCCCTATTTGCTTTCAACACCCCCCTCGTCCAAGCCCATAATGATAATCAATTGGAAATTTGCTAGCGCTGCACCCCCCATATTGCTTTTTTTTCTGATTGTTTGGTTTCTGAACTTGGGCCCTGCGCCCTATTGCTTCCAGCACCCCCACCAGCATAGGCCCAATGAATTAATAACTGGAATATATTGCTGTTTGAGCCCCCCATGTCATTTTCTTTTATTTTTTGATTTTCTTTTATATTTTCATATTAAATAAATCATAATAAATTGAAAATAGTTGTTTTTTTAATGATTCTTTTTTCTACCATTTCATGAAAATGTTAAGAAAATTAAATAAAAATAAAAATGACATTTTATTTTTGTTTGCTATTTTTTGCATATTTTCCAATTAATTGATTTCTTTTTAATATTTTCAATGCATGCATATCATTAGAAAATTAATAAAAAATAGTAGATTTAGTCAAATAATTCCGTTCTTTTTTCTGTAGACTCGTGATTCAGTGTAGAATTTTATAGTGCAGAAACATTAGCTTAATCATGCATTTTCATTTTAATTGCATTTTTTTCATTGTTATTGATGTTGAATAAATTGGTTTGTGGATATGTCTGTGTTGCTGATTTTAGTTCTTCCACCTGGTGTTGAATTTTGTTCTGATTTTTCAGTATGTTGTCATAGAGCCATGTAGGTTTCCCATAGAGTTTTATTAGATTTTTGTAGGATGTTTTGATGTGATTTGTCTGAGCCTGAAGATAGGAGAAGTCTTGGTGACTTCTGACTTTGAAGTTCAACTGTGGTTGAACTTCAGAGATAGTCTCTTGTGGTTTGTTGGCCTGTGGGTTCTTCTTGAAGGTGGGAGCTGATTGAGGTCCTCTTGGAGCTTGCAAGGAGGCAGTGGATTGAGGCTTAGTCTAGGAGATTGTTGTCTGTTTGTGAGGTTCGAGATCCTGAAGTTTGAAGGGAGTTTATGGTACTTTCCTGAGGAAAGCACTATGAATGACTTTCATTCTTCCTTCTCACCTCTTTCTTAAGTATCCAATGATGTCGGAGCCGACTTGTGAGTTTAATTCCTCCTGAGGAGGAATGTAAACTGATCACCTGTTGTTGAGCCACATGGGATACGATTCCTAAGTGGAAGTCCCCTAGTACTTTCCTGAGGAAGGTCCTATGGGTCTATTCACTTAGTTCCACTAGTTTATCTAGGATTTCTTAAGTATCCAGTGATGTAGGAGCCAACTTGTGAGTTTAATTTCTCCTGAGGAGGAATGTAAACTGATCACAGTTGTTGAGCCACGTAGGATACGATTCCTAAGTGTCAGTCTCCTAGTACTTTCCTGAGGAAGGTCCTATGAGCCTGCTCACTTAGTTCCCTTAGTGCATATAGGATTTCTCAAATATCCAGTGATGCCGGAGCCTTCATGTGAGTTTAATTTCTCCTGAGGAGGAATGTAAACTGATCACAGTTGTCGAGCCGCATAGGATATGACTCCTGAGTAGTAACCTCCTGGTACTTTCCTGAGGAAGGCACTATGAGCTTGTCTGCTTAGCTCCCTTTTCTCTGGTAAGCTTGTTCTGAAGCTTGGAGACTGGGATTGATTCCTCTTGCTTAAGGTTTTGATTAGAGTTTTTGTTTAGATCCCTGCTTAAGGTGTTGTATAGAGTTCTGTTTAGAGATAGATTGAGAGTTGTCTCAGGTTTGTTAGGGGCCTTGCCCAGGAGTAGTTTCTTGTTTTGTAGATAGAGGCCCTGCTCAGGGTTAGTCTCTTTGTATTGTTTGACTTGTATGATGTTATGTTGCATTAGACTTAGGTGTTCATCTAGATAGTTCTGAATAGGTGCATCTTAGAAGTAGACTTTGTGTGCATGAGAAGTTGAGGTGGTCCTCCTTCTGCTTGTTTGTTATTGCGTGGCTTTGCTTGTTGGTATTTGGTAGAGCTGAGCTCCCTTGCCTTTGTGGTTTGCGGCCTTTGCGCCTTGTTGGTCTAGTTGTTGCATTCATGCATATTTTCAGTATTCCTTTACGTTGCAGTTTCTTGTTTGTGGTTTAGTCCTGTTGCCATGATCCCTTAGGAGCTCTGACTTCTCCGTTGCGGAGTTGTTATGATAGACATTAGGATGGTCAACCAGGTGTGATAGCAGTAAGTAGATTCCCCTGTTTCTCAACTATAGTTTTAGGGTTTCCCTTTCCTTTCTGTAGGAGCTTTTGAGTAGCTTGACCCGTAGTTAGCTGAACTACAGCTGCTCTGATTCTTCGTTCCAGACGAAGATATGTAGGCATAGGATGCGATATCCTAGCGAGCACACTAACAACTAACCTTTGTTCTCTCGCGGCTGTGCGATCGAGACTTTCCCGCTAACGACTAATTGTTATCCCTTTCTCCTGCCCGAGCGCATTTGAGACCAGATCGTAGTTGTAGGTTCCCGAGCCTTAGAGACCAGTTTGTTTTCTCACTGCTGTGTGAGAACCCCTGTTTACCCGTAGTTAGTCGAACTACGTTTGCTCTGATCTTTCATACTAGATGGAAGTACGTAGGCACAGGACGCGATGTCCTGGCGAGCAACCTTTCCCCGTTAGACGTAGGAAGTCGAACTACGTTGACTCTGACTTTCCCATTGCACGAGGGAATACGTAGGCCCAGAACACCGTATGTTCTGTCGAGTCCTGTCCTTTTATTTTCTTTTCAGACCAGCCATTAGCATAGATAGATAATACACCCTTTTACCTATAAACACCAAGCGTGGATCCCATCGAGTACGATGGACGTGAGGGGTGCTAATACCTTCCCCTTGCGTAACCGACTCCCGAATCCAGGTTTTGGTTGCGATGACCATACCTTTTCCCGTCTTTGCGAGGTTTACTTCGAGCGTTTCCTTTCCCGCTCTGAGGGATAAATAACGCACGGTGGCGACTCTCCTGTCAAGCCGGCGCCGATTTTCGCAGTAGCGACAATTACGTTGAACGTTCAGGCTCCGGTCATTTTCGTTGAGCATCCAGACTCCAGTTATTATGTTGTTCGTTCAGGCTCCGGTCAGTTTCTTTGAGTATCCAGACTCCGGTTATTACGTTGAGCGTTCAGGCTCCGTTCAGTTTCGTTGGGTATCTAGACTCCGGTTATTACATTAAGCCTTCAAGCTCCGGTCAGTTTCGTTGTGTATCCAGACTCCGGTTATTACATTGAGCGTTCAGGCAACGGTCAGTTTCGTTGGGTATCCAGACTCCAGTTTTTACGTTGAGCGTTTAGGCTCCAGTCAGTTTTGGTGGGTATCCAAACTCCGGTAATTACGTTGAGCGTTCAGGCTCCAGTCAGTTTCGTTGGGTATCCAGACTCCGGTTATCACGTTGAGCGTTCAGGCTCCAGTCAGTTTCGTTGGGTATTCAGACTCAGGTTATTACATTGAGCGTTCAAGCTCCGGTCAGTTTCGTTGGGTATCCAGACTCCGGTTATTACGTTGAGCGTTCAAACTCCGGTCAGTTTTGTTGGGTATCCAGACTCTGGTTATTACGTTGAGCGTTCAGGCTCCAGTTAGTTTCGTTTGGTATCCAGACTTCAATTATTACGTTGAGCGTTCAGGCTCCGGTCAATTTCGTTGGGTATCCAGACTCCAGTTTTTACATTGAGCGTTCGGGCTCTGGTCAGTTTTGTTGGGTATCCAGACTCTGGTTATTACGTTGAGCGTTCAGGCTCCAGTCAGTTTCGTTGGGTATCCAGACTCCGGTTATTACGTTGAGCGTTCAGGCTCCGGTCAGTTTCGTTGGGTATTCAGACTCAGGTTATTACATTGAGCGTTCAGGCTCCGGTCAGTTTCGTTGGGTATCCAGACTCCGGTTATTACGTTGAGCGTTCAAACTCCGGTCAGTTTTGTTGGGTATCCAGACTCTGGTTATTACGTTGAGCGTTCAGGCTCCAGTTAGTTTCATTTGGTATCCAGACTTCAGTTATTACGTTGAGCGTTCAGCCTCCGGTCAATTTCGTTGGGTGTCCAGACTCAAGTTTTTACATTGAGCGTTCGGGCTCTGGTCAGTTTTGTTGGGTATCCAGACTCTGGTTTTTACGTTGAGCGTTCAGACTCCGGTCAGTTTTGTTATGTATCCAGACTCCGGTTATTACGTTCAGCGTTCAGGCTCCGGTAAGTTTCGTTGGGTATCCAGACTCCGGTTATTACGTTGAGCGTTCAGGCTCCGGTCAGTTTCGTTGGGTATCCAGGCTCCGGTTATTACGTTGAGCGTTCAGGCTCCGGTCAGTTTCGTTGGGTATCCAGACTCCGGTTATTACGTTGAGCGTTCAGGATCCGGTCAGTTTGGTTGCGTATCCAGACTTCGGTTACTACGTTGATCGTTCAGGCTCCGGTCAGTTTCATTGGGTATCCAGACTCCGGTTTTTACGTTGAGTGTTGAGGCTCTGGTCAGTTTTGTTGGGTATCCAGACTCCGGTTATTATGTTGAGCGTTCAGGCTCCGGTCAGTTTCATTGGGTATCCAGACTCCTGTTATTACGTTGAGCGTTCAGGCTCTGGTTAGTTTAGTTAGGTATCCTAACTTCGGTTTTTACTTTGAGCGTTCAAGCTCCGGTCAGTTTCGTTGGGTATCCAGACTCCGGTTATTACATTGAGCGTTCAGGCTCCGGTCAGTTTCGTTGGTTATCCAGACTCCGGTTATTACGTTAAACGTTCAGGCTCCGGTCAGTTTTGTTGGGTGTCCAGACTCCGGTTATTACGTTGAGCGTTCAGGATCCGGTCATTTTCGTTGAGCATCCAGACTCCAGTTATTATGCTGTTCGTTCAGGCTCCGGTCTGTTTCGTTGAGTATCCAGACTCCGGTTATTACGTTAAGCGTTCAGGCTCCGTTCAGTTTCGTTGGGTATCTTGACTCCGGTTATTACATTGAGCGTTCAGGGTCCGGTCAGTTTCGTTGGGTATCCAGACTCTGGTTTTTATGTTGAGCGTTCAGGCTCCGGTCAGTTTTGGTGGGTATCCAGACTCCGGTTATTACGTTGAGCGTTCAGGCTCCGGTCAGTTTCGTTGGGTATCCAGACTCCGGTTATTACGTTGAGCGTTCATGCTCCGGTCAATTTCGTTGGGTATCCCGACTCAGGTTATTACATTGAGCGTTCAAGCTCCGGTCAGTTTCGTTTGGTATCCAGACTTCAGTTATTACGTTGAGCGTTCAGGCTCCGGTCAGTTTCGTTGGGTATCCAGACTCCGGTTATTATGTTGAGGATTCAGGCTCCGGTCAGCTTTGTTGGGTATCCAGACTTCGGTTATTATGTTGAGCGTTCAGGCTCCGTTCAGTTTCGTAGGGTATCCTGACTCCGGTTATTACGTTAAGCGTTCAGGCTCTGGTCAGTTTCGTTGGGTATCCAGACTCCGGTTATTACGTTGAGCGTTCAGGCTCTGGTCAGTTTCATTGGGTATCCAGACTCCGGTTTTTACGTTGAGTGTTCAGGCTCCGGTCAGGTTCGTTGGGTATCCAGACTCCGGTTATTACGTTGAGCGTTCAGGCTCCGGTCAGTTTCGTTGGGTATCCAGACTCCGGTTATTACGTTAAGCGTTCAGGCTCCGGTCAGTTTCGTTGGGTATCCAGACTCCGGTTATTACATTGAGCGTTCAGGCTCCGGTCAGTTTTGTTGGGTATCCAGACTCCGGTTATTATGTTGAGGATTCAGGCTCCGGTCAGCTTTGTTGGGTATCCAGACTTCGGTTATTATGTTTAGCGTTCAGGCTCCGTTCAGTTTCGTAGGGTATCCTGACTCCGGTTATTACGTTGATAGTTCAGGCTCCGGTCAGTTTCGTTGAGTATCCAGACTCCGGTTATTATGTTGAGCGTTCAGGCTCGAGTCAGTTTCATTGGGTATCCAGACTCCTGTTATTACGTTGAGCGTTCAGGCTCCGGTCAGTTTAGTTAGGTATCCTAACTTCGGTTTTTTACTTTGAGCGTTCAAGCTCCGGTCAGTTTTGTTGGGTATCCAGACTCCGGTTATTACGTTGAGCGTTCAGGCTCCGGTCAGTTTCGTTGGGTATCCAGACTACGGTTATTACGTTAAACGTTCAGGCTCCGGTCAGTTTTGTTGGGTGTCCAGACTACGGTTATTACGTTGAGCGTTCAGGCTCCGATCATTTTCGTTGAGCATCCAGACTCCAGTTATTATGTTGTTCGTTCAGGCTCCGGTCAGTTTCGTTGAGTATCTAGACTCCGGTTATTACGTTGAACGTTCAGGCTTCGTTCAGTTTCGTTGGGTATCCAGACTCCGGTTATTACGTTAAGCGTTCAGGCTCCGGTCAGTTTCATTGTGTATCCAGACTCCGGTTATTACATTGAGCGTTCAGGGTCCGGTCAGTTTCGTTGGGTATCCAGACTCTGGTTTTTATGTTGAGCGTTCAGGCTCCAGTCAGTTTTGGCGGGTATCCAGACTCCGGTTATTACGTTGAGCGTTCAGACTCCGGTCAGTTTCATTGGGTATCCAGACTCGGGTTATTACATTGAGCGTTCATGCTCCGGTCAGTTTCGTTGGGTATCCAGACTCCGGTTATTACATTGAGCGTTCAAGCTCCGGTCAGTTTCGTTTGGTATCCAGACTTCAATTATTACGTTGAGCGTTCAGGCTCCGGTCAGTTTCGTTGGGTATCCAGACTCCGGTTTTTACGTTGAGCGTTCAGGCTCCGGTCAGTTTTGTTGGGTATCTAGACTCTGGTTTTTACGTTGAGCGTTCAGGCTCTGGTCAGTTTTGTTGGGTATCCAGACTCCGGTTATTACGTTGAGCGTTCAGGCTCCGGTCAGTTTTGTTGGGTATCCAGACTCTGGTTTTTACGTTGAGCGTTCAGGCTCTGGTCAGTTTCGTTGGGTATCCAGACTTCGGTTATTACGTTGAGCGTTCAGGCTCTGGTCAGTTTCTCTGGGTATCCAGACTACGGTTTTTACGTTGAGCGTTCAGGCTTCGGTCAGTTTCGTTGGGTATCCAGACTCCGGTTATTACGTTGAGCGTTCAGGCTCCGGTCAGTTTCTTTGGGTATCCAGACTCTGGTTATTACGTTAAGCGTTCAGGCTCCGGTCAGTTTCGTTGGGTATCCAGACTCCGGTTATTACATTGAGCGTTCAGGCTCCGGTCAGTTTTGTTGGGTATCCAGACTCCGGTTATTATGTTGAGGATTCAGGCTCTGGTCAGCTTTGTTGGGTATCCAGACTTCGGTAATTATGTTGAGCGTTCAGGCTCCGTTCAGTTTCGTAGGGTATCCAGACTCCGGTTATTACGTTGATAGTTCAGGCTCCGGTCAGTTTCGTTGAGTATCCAGACTCCGGTTATTATGTTGAGCGTTAAGGCTCCGGTCAGTCTCATTGGGTATCCAGACTCCTGTTATTACGTTGAGCGTTCAGGCTCCGGTCAATTTAGTTAGGTATCCTAACTTCGGTTTTTACTTTGAGCGTTCAAGCTCCGGTCAGTTTCGTTGGGTATCCAGACTCCGGTTATCACGTTGAGCGTTCAGGCTCCGGTCAGTTTCGTTGGGTATCCAGACTCCGGTTATTACGTTAAACGTTCAGGCTCCGGTCAGTTTTGTTGGGTGTCCAGACTCCGGTTATTACGTTGAGCGTTCAGGCTCCGGTCATTTTCTTTGAGCATCCAGACTCTAGTTATTATGTTGTTCATTCAGGCTCCGGTCAGTTTCGTTGTGTATCCAGACTCCGGTTATTACATTGAGCGTTCAGGGTCCGGTCAGTTTCCTTGGGTATCCAGACTCTGGTTTTTATGTTGAGCGTTCAGGCTCCGGTCAGTTTTGGTGGTTATCCAGACTCCGGTTATTACGTTGAGCGTTCAGGCTCCGGTCAGTTTCGTTGGGTATCCAGACTCCGGTTATTACGTTGAGCGTTCATGCTCCGGTCAGTTTCGTTGGGTATCCAGACTCCGGTTATTACATTGAGCGTTCAAGCTCCGGTCAGTTTCGTTTGGTATCCAGACTTCAATTATTACGTTGAGCGTTCAGGCTCCGGTCAGTTTCGTTGGGTATCCAGACTCCGGTTTTTACGTTGAGCGTTCAGGCTCTGGTCAGTTTTGTTGGGTATCTAGACTCTGGTTTTTACGTTGAGCGTTCAGGCTCTGGTCAGTTTTGTTGGGTATCCAGACTCCGGTAATTACGTTAAGCGTTCAGGCTCTGGTCAGTTTTGTTGGGTATCCAGACTCCGGTTATTACGTTGAGCGTTCAGGCTCTGGTCAGTTTCTTTGGGTATCCAGACTCCGGTTTTTACGTTGAGCGTTCAGGCTCTGGTCAGTTTCGTAGGGTATCCAGACTCCGGTTATTACGTTGAGCGTTCAGGCTCCGGTCGGTTTCATTGGGTATCCAGACTCCGGTTATTACGTTAAGCGTTCAGGCTCCGGTCAGTTTCGTTGGGTATCCAGACTCCGGTTATTACATTGAGCGTTCAGGCTCCGGTCAGTTTTGTTGGGTATCCAGACTCCGGTTATTATGTTGAGGATTCAGGCTCTGGTCAGCTTTGTTGGGTATCCAGACTTCGGTAATTATGTTGAGCGTTCAGGCTCCGTTCAGTTTCGTAGGGTATCCAGACTCCGGTTATTACGTTGATAGTTCAGGCTCCGGTCAGTTTCGTTGAGTATCCAGACTCCGGTTATTATGTTGAGCGTTCAGGCTCCGGTCAGTTTCATTGGGTATCCAGACTCCTGTTATTATGTTGAGCGTTCAGGCTCCGGTCAATTTAGTTAGGTATCCTAACTTCGGTTTTTACTTTGAGCGTTCAAGCTCCGGTCAGTTTCGTTGGGTATCCAGACTCCGGTTATCACGTTGAGCGTTCAGGCTCCGGTCAGTTTCGTTGGGTATCCAGACTCCGGTTATTACGTTAAACATTCAGGCTCTGGTCAGTTTTGTTGGGTGTCCAGACTCCGGTTATTACGTTGAGCGTTCAGGCTCCGATCATTTTCTTTGAGCATCCAGACTCTAGTTATTATGTTGTTCGTTCAGGCTCCGGTCAGTTTCGTTGAGTATCCAGACTACGGTTATTACGTTGAGCGTTCAGGCTCCGTTCAGTTTCGTTGGGTATCCAGACTCCGGTTATTACGTTAAACGTTCAGGCTCCGGTCAGTTTCATTGTGTATCCAGACTCCGGTTATTACATTGAGCGTTCAGGGTCCGGTCAGTTTCGTTGGGTATCCAGACTCTGGTTTTTATGTTGAGCGTTCAGGCTCCGGTCAGTTTTGGTGGGTATCCAGACTCCGGTTATTACGTTGAGCGTTCAGGCTCCGGTCAGTTTTGTTGGGTATCCAGACTCCGGTTTTTACGTTGAGCGTTCAGGCTCTGGTCAGTTTCGTTGGGTATCCAGACTCCGGTTATTACGTTGAGCGTTCAGGCTCTGGTCAGTTTCTCTGGGTATCCAGACTACGGTTTTTACGTTGAGCGTTCAGGCTCCGGTCAGTTTCGTTGGGTATCCAGACTCCGGTTATTACGTTGAGCGTTCAGGCTCCGGTCAGTTTCTTTGGGTATCCAGACTCCGGTTATTACGTTAAGCGTTCAGGCTCCGGTCAGTTTCGTTGGGTATCCAGACTCCGGTTATTACATTGAGCGTTCAGGCTCCGGTCAGTTTTGTTGGGTATCCAGACTCCGGTTATTATGTTGAGGATTCAGGCTCTGGTCAGCTTTGTTGGGTATCCAGACTTCGGTAATTATGTTGAGCGTTCAGGCTCCGTTCAGTTTCGTAGGGTATCCAGACTCCGGTTATTACGTTGATAGTTCAGGCTCCGGTCAGTTTCGTTGAGTATCCAGACTCCGGTTATTATGTTGAGCGTTAAGGCTCCGGTCAGTCTCATTGGGTATCCAGACTCCTGTTATTACGTTGAGCGTTCAGGCTCCGGTCAATTTAGTTAGGTATCCTAACTTCGGTTTTTACTTTGAGCGTTCAAGCTCCGGTCAGTTTCGTTGGGTATCCAGACTCCGGTTATCACGTTGAGCGTTCAGGCTCCGGTCAGTTTCGTTGGGTATACAGACTCCGGTTATTACGTTAAACGTTCAGGCTCCGGTCAGTTTTGTTGGGTGTCCAGACTCCGGTTATTACGTTGAGCGTTCAGGCTCCGGTCATTTTCTTTGAGCATCCAGACTCTAGTTATTATGTTGTTCATTCAGGCTCCGGTCAGTTTCGTTGAGTATCCAGACTCCGGTTATTACGTTGAGCGTTCAGGCTCCGTTCAGTTTCGTTGGGTATCCAGACTCCGGTTATTACGTTAAGCGTTCAGGCTCCGGTCAGTTTCGTTGTGTATCCAGACTCCGGTTATTACATTGAGCGTTCAGGGTCCGGTCAGTTTCCTTGGGTATCCAGACTCTGGTTTTTATGTTGAGCGTTCAGGCTCCGGTCAGTTTTGGTGGTTATCCAAACTCCGGTTATTACGTTGAGCGTTCAGGCTCCGGTCAGTTTCGTTGGGTATCCAGACTCCGGTTATTACGTTGAGCGTTCATGCTCCGGTCAGTTTCGTTGGGTATCCAGACTCCGGTTATTACATTGAGCGTTCAAGCTCCGGTCAGTTTCGTTTGGTATCCAGACTTCAATTATTACGTTGAGCGTTCAGGCTCCGGTCAGTTTCGTTGGGTATCCAGACTCCGGTTTTTACGTTGAGCGTTCAGGCTCTGGTCAGTTTTGTTGGGTATCTAAACTCTGGTTTTTACGTTGAGCGTTCAGGCTCTGGTCAGTTTTGTTGGGTATCCAGACTCCGGTAATTACGTTAAGCGTTCAGGCTCTGGTCAGTTTTGTTGGGTATCCAGACTCCGGTTATTACGTTGAGCGTTCAGGCTCTGGTCAGTTTCTTTGGGTATCCAGACTCCGGTTTTTACGTTGAGTGTTCAGGCTCTGGTCAGTTTCGTAGGGTATCCAGACTCCGATTATTACGTTGAGCGTTCAGGCTCCGGTCGGTTTCATTGGGTATCCAGACTCCGGTTATTACGTTAAGCGTTCAGGCTCCGGTCAGTTTCGTTGGGTATCCAGACTCCGGTTATTACATTGAGCGTTCAGGCTCCGGTCAGTTTTGTTGGGTATCCAGACTCCGGTTATTATGTTGAGGATTCAGGCTCTGGTCAGCTTTGTTGGGTATCCAGACTTCGGTAATTATGTTGAGCGTTCAGGCTCCGTTCAGTTTCGTAGGGTATCCAGACTCCGGTTATTACGTTGATAGTTCAGGCTCCGGTCAGTTTCGTTGAGTATCCAGACTCCGGTTATTATGTTGAGCGTTCAGGCTCCGGTCAGTTTCATTGGGTATCCAGACTCCTGTTATTATGTTGAGCGTTCAGGCTCCGGTCAATTTAGTTAGGTATCCTAACTTCGGTTTTTACTTTGAGCGTTCAAGCTCCGGTCAGTTTCGTTGGGTATCCAGACTCCGGTTATCACGTTGAGCGTTCAGGCTCCGGTCAGTTTCGTTGGGTATCCAGACTCCGGTTATTACGTTAAACGTTCAGGCTCTGGTCAGTTTTGTTGGGTGTCCAGACTCCGGTTATTACGTTGAGCGTTCAGGCTCCGATCATTTTCTTTGAGCATCCAGACTCTAGTTATTATGTTGTTCGTTCAGGCTCCGGTCAGTTTCGTTGAGTATCCAGACTACGGTTATTACGTTGAGCGTTCAGGCTCCGTTCAGTTTCGTTGGGTATCCAGACTCCGGTTATTACGTTAAACGTTCAGGCTCCGGTCAGTTTCGTTGTGTATCCAGACTCCGGTTATTACATTGAGCGTTCAGGGTCCGGTCAGTTTCGTTGGGTATCCAGACTCTGGTTTTTATGTTGAGCGTTCAGGCTCCGGTCAGTTTTGGTGGGTATCCAGACTCCGGTTATTACGTTGAGCGTTCAGGCTCCGGTCAGTTTTGTTGGGTATCCAGACTCCGGTTTTTACGTTGAGCGTTCAGGCTCTGGTCAGTTTCGTTGGGTATCCAGACTCCGGTTATTACGTTGAGCGTTCAGGCTCTGGTCAGTTTCTCTGGGTATCCAGACTACGGTTTTTACGTTGAGCGTTCAGGCTCCGGTCAGTTTCGTTGGGTATCCAGACTCCGGTTATTACGTTGAGCGTTCAGGCTCCGGTCAGTTTCTTTGGGTATCCAGACTCCGGTTATTACGTTAAGCGTTCAGGCTCCGGTCAGTTTCGTTGGGTATCCAGACTCCGGTTATTACATTGAGCGTTCAGGCTCCGGTCAGTTTTGTTGGGTATCCAGACTCCGGTTATTATGTTGAGGATTCAGGCTCTGGTCATCTTTGTTGGGTATCCATACTTCGGTAATTATGTTGAGCGTTCAGGCTCCGTTCAGTTTCGTAGGGTATCCAGACTCCGGTTATTACGTTGATAGTTCAGGCTCCGGTCAGTTTCGTTGAGTATCCAGACTCCGGTTATTATGTTGAGCGTTAAGGCTCCGGTCAGTCTCATTGGGTATCCAGACTCCTGTTATTACGTTGAGCGTTCAGGCTCCGGTCAATTTAGTTAGGTATCCTAACTTCGGTTTTTACTTTGAGCGTTCAAGCTCCAGTCAGTTTCGTTGGGTATCGAGACTCCGGTTATCACGTTGAGCGTTCAGGCTCCGGTCAGTTTCGTTGGGTATCCAGACTCCGGTTATTACGTTGAGCGTTCAGGCTCCGGTCATTTTCTTTGAGCATCCAGACTCTAGTTATTATGTTGTTCATTCAGGCTCCGGTCAGTTTTGTTGAGTATCCAGACTCCGGTTATTACGTTGAGCGTTCAGGCTCCGTTCAGTTTCGTTGGGTATCCAGACTCCGGTTATTACGTTAAGCGTTCAGGCTCCGGTCAGTTTCGTTGTGTATCTAGACTCCGGTTATTACATTGAGCGTTCAGGGTCCGGTCAGTTTCCTTGGGTATCCAGACTCTGGTTTTTATGTTGAGCGTTCAGGCTCCGGTCAGTTTTGGTGGTTATCCAGACTCCGGTTATTACGTTGAGCGTTCAGGCTCCGGTCAGTTTCGTTGGGTATCCAGACTCCGGTTATTACGTTGAGCGTTCATGCTCCGGTCAGTTTCGTTGGGTATCCAGACTCCGGTTATTACATTGAGCGTTCAAGCTCCGGTCAGTTTCGTTTGGTATCCAGACTTCAATTATTACGTTGAGCGTTCAGGCTCCGGTCAGTTTCGTTGGGTATCCAGACTCCGGTTTTTACGTTGAGCGTTCAGGCTCTGGTCAGTTTTGTTGGGTATCTAGACTCTGGTTTTTACGTTGAGCGTTCAGGCTCTGGTCAGTTTTGTTGGGTATCCAGACTCTGGTAATTACGTTAAGCGTTCAGGCTCTGGTCAGTTTTGTTGGGTATCCAGACTCCGGTTATTACGTTGAGCGTTCAGGCTCTGGTCAGTTTCTTTGGGTATCCAGACTCCGGTTTTTATGTTGAGCGTTCAGGCTCCGGTCAGTTTCGTAGGGTATCCAGACTCCGGTTATTACGTTGAGCGTTCAGGCTCCGGTCGGTTTCATTGGGTATCCAGACTCCGGTTATTACGTTAAGCGTTCAGGCTCCGGTCAGTTTCGTTGGGTATCCAGACTCCGGTTATTACATTGAGCGTTCAGGCTCCGGTCAGTTTTGTTGGGTATCCAGACTCCGGTTATTATGTTGAGGATTCAGGCTCTGGTCAGCTTTGTTGGGTATCCAGACTTCGGTAATTATGTTGAGCGTTCAGGCTCCGTTCAGTTTCGTAGGGTATCCAGACTCCGGTTATTACGTTGATAGTTCAGGCTCCGGTCAGTTTCGTTGAGTATCCAGACTCCGGTTATTATGTTGAGCGTTCAGGCTCCGGTCAGTTTCATTGGGTATCCAGACTCCTGTTATTATGTTGAGCGTTCAGGCTCCGGTCAATTTAGTTAGGTATCCTAACTTCGGTTTTTACTTTGAGCGTTCAAGCTCCGGTCAGTTTCGTTGGGTATCCAGACTCCGGTTATCACGTTGAGCGTTCAGGCTCCGGTCAGTTTCGTTGGGTATCCAGACTCCGGTTATTACGTTAAACGTTCAGGCTCTGGTCAGTTTTGTTGGGTGTCCAGACTCCGGTTATTACGTTGAGCGTTCAGGCTCCGATCATTTTCTTTGAGCATCCAGACTCTAGTTATTATGTTGTTCGTTCAGGCTCCGGTCAGTTTCGTTGAGTATCCAGACTACGGTTATTACGTTGAGCGTTCAGGCTCCGTTCAGTTTCGTTGGGTATCCAGACTCCGGTTATTACGTTAAACGTTCAGGCTCCGGTCAGTTTCGTTGTGTATCCAGACTCCGGTTATTACATTGAGCGTTCAGGGTCCGGTCAGTTTCGTTGGGTATCCAGACTCTGGTTTTTATGTTGAGCGTTCAGGCTCCGGTCAGTTTTGGTGGGTATCCAGACTCCGGTTATTACGTTGAGCGTTCAGGCTCCGGTCAGTTTCGTTGGGCATCCAGACTCCGGTTATTACGTTGAGCGTTCATGCTCCGGTCAGTTTCGTTGGGTATCCAGACTCAGGTTATTACATTGAGCGTTCAAGCTCCGGTCAGTTTCGTTTGGTATCCAGACTTCAGTTATTACGTTGAGCGTTCAGGCTCTGGTCAGTTTCGTTGGGTATCCAGACTCCGGTTTTTACGTTGAGCGTTCAGGCTCCGGTCAGTTTTGTTGGGTATCTAGACTCTGGTTTTTACGTTGAGCGTTCAGGCTCCGATCAGTTTTTTTGGGTATCCAGACTCAGGTTATTACGTTAAGCGTTCAGGCTCTGGTCAGTTTCGTTGGGTATCCAGACTCCGGTTATTACGTTGAGCGTTCCGGCTCTGGTCAGTTTCGTTGGGTATCCAGACTCCGGTTTTTACGTTGAGCTTTCAGGCTCCGGTCAGTTTCGTTTGGTATCCAGACTCCGGTTATTACGTTGAGCGTTCAGGCTCCGGTTAGTTTCGTTAGGTATCCAGACTCCGGTTATCACGTTAAGCGTTCAGGCTCCGGTCAGTTTCGTTGGGTATCCAGACTCCGGTTATTACATTGAGCGTTCAGGCTCCGGTCAGTTTTGTTGGGTATCCAGACTCCGGTTATTATGTTGAGGATTCAGGCTCCGGTCAGCTTTGTTGGGTATCCAGACTTCGGTTATTATGTTGAGCGTTCAGGCTCCGTTCAGTTTCGTAGGGTATCCAGACTCCGGTTATTACGTTGATAGTTCAGGCTCCGGTCAGTTTCGTTGAGTATCCAGACTCCGGTTATTATGTTGAGCGTTCAGGCTCCGGTCAGTTTCATTGGGTATCCAGACTCCTGTTATTATGTTGAGCGTTCAGGCTCCGGTCAATTTAGTTAGGTATCCTAACTTCGGTTTTTACTTTGAGTGTTCAAGCTCCGGTCAATTTCGTTGGGTATCCAGACTCCGGTTATCACGTTGAGCGTTCAGGCTCCGGTCAGTTTCGTTGGGTATCCAGACTCCGGTTATTACGTTAAACGTTCAGGCTCTGGTCAGTTTTGTTGGGTGTCCAGACTCCGGTTATTACGTTGAGCGTTCAGGCTCCGGTCATTTTCTTTGAGCATCCAGACTCTAGTTATTATGTTGTTCGTTCAGGCTCCGGTCAGTTTCGTTGAGTATCCAGACTCCGGTTATTACGTTGAGCGTTCAGGCTCCGTTCAGTTTCGTTGGGTATCCAGACTCCGGTTATTACGTTAAACGTTCAGGCTCCGGTCAGTTTCGTTGTGTATCCAGACTCCGGTTATTACATTGAGCGTTCAGGGTCCGGTCAGTTTCGTTGGGTATCCAGACTCTGGTTTTTATGTTGAGCGTTCGGGCTCCGGTCAGTTTTGGTGGGTATCCAGACTCCGGTTATTACGTTGAGCGTTCAGGCTCCGGTCAGTTTCGTTGGGTATCCAGACTCCGGTTATTACGTTGAGCGTTCATGCTCCGGTCAGTTTCGTTGGGTATCCATACTCAGGTTATTACGTTGAGCGTTCAAGCTCCGGTCAGTTTCGTTTGGTATCCAGACTTCAGTTATTACGTTGAGCGTTCAGGCTCTGGTCAGTTTCGTTGGGTATCCAGACTCCGGTTTTTACGTTGAGCGTTCAGGCTCCGGTCAGTTTTTTTGGGTATCTAGACTCTGGTTTTTACGTTGAGCGTTCAGGCTCCGGTCAGTTTTGTTGGGTATCCAGACTCAGGTTATTATGTTGAGCGTTCAGGCTCTGGTCAGTTTCGTTGGGTATCCAGACTCCGGTTATTACGTTGAGCGTTCCGGCTCTGGTCAGTTTCGTTGGGTATCCAGACTCCGGTTTTTACGTTGAGCTTTCAGGCTCCGGTCAGTTTCGTTTGGTATCCAGACTCCGGTTATTACGTTGAGCGTTCAGGCTCCGGTCAGTTTCGTTAGGTATCCAGACTCCGGTTATCACGTTAAGCGTTCAGGCTCCGGTCAGTTTCGTTGGGTATCCAGACTCCGGTTATTACATTGAGCGTTCAGGCTCCGGTCAGTTTTGTTGGGTATCCAGACTCCGGTTATTATGTTGAGGATTCAGGCTCCGGTCAGCTTTGTTGGGTATCCAGACTTCGGTTATTATGTTGAGCGTTCAGGTTCCGTTCAGTTTCGTAGGGTATCCAGACTCCGGTTATTACGTTGATAGTTCAGGCTCCAGTCAGTTTCATTGAGTATCTAGACTCCGGTTATTATGTTGAGCGTTCAGGCTCCGGTAAGTTTCATTGGGTATCCAGACTCCTGTTATTACGTTGAGCGTTCAGGCTCCGGTCAGTTTAGTTAGGTATCCTAACTTCGGTTTTTACTTTGAGCGTTCAAGCTCCGGTCAGTTTTGTTGGGTATCCAGACTCCGGTTATTACGTTGAGCGTTCAGGCTCCGGTCAGTTTCGTTGGGTATCCAGACTCCGGTTATTACGTTAAACGTTCAGGCTCCGGTCAGTTTTGTTGGGTGTCCAGACTCCGGTTATTACCTTGAGTGTTCAGGCTCCGGTCATTTTCGTTGAGCATCCAGACTCTAGTTATTATGTTGTTCGTTCAGGCTCCGGTCAGTTTCGTTGAGTATCCAGACTCCAGTTATTACGTTGAGCGTTCAGGCTCCGTTCAGTTTCGTTGGGTATCCAGACTCCGGTTATTACGTTAAGCGTTAAGGCTCCGGTCAGTTTCGTTGTGTATCCAGACTCCGGTTATTACATTGAGCGTTCAGGGTCCGGTCAGTTTCGTTGGGCATCCAGACTCTTGTTTTTACGTTGAGCGTTCAGGCTCCGGTCAGTTTTGGTGGGTATCCAGACTCCGGTTATTACGTTGAGCGTTCAAGCTCCGGTCAGTTTCGTTGGGTATCCAGACTCCGGTTATTACGTTGAGCGTTCATGCTCCGGTCAGTTTCGTTGGGTATCCAGACTCCGGTTATTACATTGAGCGTTCAAGCTCCGGTCAGTTTCGTTTGGTATCCAGACTTCAATTATTACGTTGAGCGTTCAGGCTCCGGTCAATTTCGTTGGGTATCCAGACTCCGGTGTTTACGTTGAGCGTTCAGGCTCCGGTCAGTTTTGTTGGGTATCTAGACTCTGGTTTTTACGTTGAGCGTTCAGGCTCTGGTCAGTTTCGTTGGGTATCCAGACTCCGGTTATTACGTTGAGCGTTCAGGCTCTGGTCAGTTTCGTTGGGTATCCAGACTCCGGTTTTTACGTTGAGCGTTCAGGCTCCGGTCAGTTTCTTTGGGTATCCAGACTCCGGTTTTTACGTTGAGCGTTCAGGCTCCGGTCAGTTTCGTTGGGTATCCAGACTCCGGTTATGACGTTAAGCGTTCAGGCTCCGGTCGGTTTCATTGGGTATCCAGACTCCGGTTATTACGTTGAGCGTTCCGGCTCTGGTCAGTTTCGTTGGGTATCCAGACTCCGGTTTTTACGTTGAGCTTTCAGGCTCCGGTCAGTTTCGTTTGGTATCCAGACTCCGGTTATTACGTTGAGCGTTCAGGCTCCGGTTAGTTTCGTTAGGTATCCAGACTCCGGTTATCACGTTAAGCGTTCAGGCTCCGGTCAGTTTCGTTGGGTATCCAGACTCCGGTTATTACATTGAGCGTTCAGGCTCCGGTCAGTTTTGTTGGGTATCCAGACTCCGGTTATTATGTTGAGGATTCAGGCTCCGGTCAGCTTTGTTGGGTATCCAGACTTCGGTTATTATGTTGAGCGTTCAGGCTCCGTTCAGTTTCGTAGGGTATCCAGACTCCGGTTATTACGTTGATAGTTCAGGCTCCGGTCAGTTTCGTTGAGTATCCAGACTCCGGTTATTATGTTGAGCGTTCAGGCTCCGGTCAGTTTCATTGGGTATCCAGACTCCTGTTATTATGTTGAGCGTTCAGGCTCCGGTCAATTTAGTTAGGTATCCTAACTTCGGTTTTTACTTTGAGTGTTCAAGCTCCGGTCAATTTCGTTGGGTATCCAGACTCCGGTTATCACGTTGAGCGTTCAGGCTCCGGTCAGTTTCGTTGGGTATCCAGACTCCGGTTATTACGTTAAACGTTCAGGCTCTGGTCAGTTTTGTTGGGTGTCCAGACTCCGGTCATTACGTTGAGCGTTCAGGCTCCGGTCATTTTCTTTGAGCATCCAGACTCTAGTTATTATGTTGTTCGTTCAGGCTCCGGTCAGTTTCGTTGAGTATCCAGACTCCGGTTATTACGTTGAGCGTTCAGGCTCCGTTCAGTTTCGTTGGGTATCCAGACTCCGGTTATTACGTTAAACGTTCAGGCTCCGGTCAGTTTCGTTGTGTATCCAGACTCCGGTTATTACATTGAGCGTTCAGGGTCCGGTCAGTTTCGTTGGGTATCCAGACTCTGGTTTTTATGTTGAGCGTTCGGGCTCCGGTCAGTTTTGGTGGGTATCCAGACTCCGGTTATTACGTTGAGCGTTCAGGCTCCGGTCAGTTTCGTTGGGTATCCAGACTCCGGTTATTACGTTGAGCGTTCATGCTCCGGTCAGTTTCGTTGGGTATCCATACTCAGGTTATTACGTTGAGCGTTCAAGCTCCGGTCAGTTTCGTTTGGTATCCAGACTTCAGTTATTACGTTGAGCGTTCAGGCTCTGGTCAGTTTCGTTGGGTATCCAGACTCCGGTTTTTACGTTGAGCGTTCAGGCTCCGGTCAGTTTTTTTGGGTATCTAGACTCTGGTTTTTACGTTGAGCGTTCAGGCTCCGGTCAGTTTTGTTGGGTATCCAGACTCAGGTTATTACGTTGAGCGTTCAGGCTCTGGTCAGTTTCGTTGGGTATCCAGACTCCGGTTATTACGTTGAGCGTTCCGGCTCTGGTCAGTTTCGTTGGGTATCCAGACTCCGGTTTTTACGTTGAGCTTTCAGGCTCCGGTCAGTTTCGTTTGGTATCCAGACTCCGGTTATTACGTTGAGCGTTCAGGCTCCGGTCAGTTTCGTTAGGTATCCAGACTCCGGTTATCACGTTAAGCGTTCAGGCTCCGGTCAGTTTCGTTGGGTATCCAGACTCCGGTTATTACATTGAGCGTTCAGGCTCCGGTCAGTTTTGTTGGGTATCCAGACTCCGGTTATTATGTTGAGGATTCAGGCTCCGGTCAGCTTTGTTGGGTATCCAGACTTCGGTTATTATGTTGAGCGTTCAGGTTCCGTTCAGTTTCGTAGGGTATCCAGACTCCGGTTATTACGTTGATAGTTCAGGCTCCAGTCAGTTTCATTGAGTATCTAGACTCCGGTTATTATGTTGAGCGTTCAGGCTCCGGTAAGTTTCATTGGGTATCCAGACTCCTGTTATTACGTTGAGCGTTCAGGCTCCGGTCAGTTTAGTTAGGTATCCTAACTTCGGTTTTTACTTTGAGCGTTCAAGCTCCGGTCAGTTTTGTTGGGTATCCAGACTCCGGTTATTACGTTGAGCGTTCAGGCTCCGGTCAGTTTCGTTGGGTATCCAGACTCCGGTTATTACGTTAAACGTTCAGGCTCCGGTCAGTTTTGTTGGGTGTCCAGACTCCGGTTATTACCTTGAGTGTTCAGGCTCCGGTCATTTTCGTTGAGCATCCAGACTCTAGTTATTATGTTGTTCGTTCAGGCTCCGGTCAGTTTCGTTGAGTATCCAGACTCCAGTTATTACGTTGAGCGTTCAGGCTCCGTTCAGTTTCGTTGGGTATCCAGACTCCGGTTATTACGTTAAGCGTTAAGGCTCCGGTCAGTTTCGTTGTGTATCCAGACTCCGGTTATTACATTGAGCGTTCAGGGTCCGGTCAGTTTCGTTGGGCATCCAGACTCTTGTTTTTACGTTGAGCGTTCAGGCTCCGGTCAGTTTTGGTGGGTATCCAGACTCCGGTTATTACGTTGAGCGTTCAAGCTCCGGTCAGTTTCGTTGGGTATCCAGACTCCGGTTATTACGTTGAGCGTTCATGCTCCGGTCAGTTTCGTTGGGTATCCAGACTCCGGTTATTACATTGAGCGTTCAAGCTCCGGTCAGTTTCGTTTGGTATCCAGACTTCAATTATTACGTTGAGCGTTCAGGCTCCGGTCAATTTCGTTGGGTATCCAGACTCCGGTGTTTACGTTGAGCGTTCAGGCTCCGGTCAGTTTTGTTGGGTATCTAGACTCTGGTTTTTACGTTGAGCGTTCAGGCTCTGGTCAGTTTCGTTGGGTATCCAGACTCCGGTTATTACGTTGAGCGTTCAGGCTCTGGTCAGTTTTGTTGGGTATCCAGACTCCGGTTATTACGTTGAGCGTTCAGGCTCTGGTCAGTTTCTTTGGGTATCCAGACTCCGGTTTTTACGTTGAGCGTTCAGGCTCCGGTCAGTTTCGTTGGGTATCCAGACTCCGGTTATGACGTTAAGCCTTCAGGCTCCGGTCGGTTTCATTGGGTATCCAGACTCCGGTTATTACGTTAAGCGTTCAGGCTCCGGTCAGCTTCGTTGGGTATCCAGACTCCGGTTATTACATTGAGCGTTCAGGCTCCGGTAAGTTTTGTTGGGTATCCAGACTCCGGTTATTATGTTGAGGATTCAGGCTCTGGTCAGCTTTGTTGGGTATCCAGACTTTGGTAATTATGTTGAGCGTTCAGGCTCCGTTCAGTTTCGTAGGGTATCCAGACTCCGGTTATTACGTTGATAGTTCAGGCTCCGGTCAGTTGCGTTGAGTATCCAGACTCCGGTTATTATGTTGAGCGTTCAGGCTCCGGTCAGTTTCATTGGGTATCCAGACTCCTGTTATTATGTTTATCGTTCAGGCTCCTGTCAATTTAGTTAGGTATCCTAACTTCGGTTTTTACTTTGAGCGTTCAAGCTCCGGTCAGTTTCGTTGGGTATCCAGACTCCGGTTATCACGTTGAGCGTTCAGGCTCCGGTCAGTTTCGTTGGGTATCCAGACTCCGGTTATTACGTTAAACGTTCAGGCTCCGGTCAGTTTTGTTGGGTGTCCAGACTCCGGTTATTACCTTGAGTGTTCAGGCTCCGGTCATTTTCGTTGAGCATCCAGACTCCAGTTATTATGTTGTTCGTTCAGGCTCCGGTCAGTTTCGTTGAGTATCCAGACTCCAGTTATTACGTTGAGCGTTCAGGCTCCGTTCAGTTTCGTTGGGTATCCAGACTCCGGTTATTACGTTAAGCGTTAAGGCTCCGGTCAGTTTCGTTGTGTATCCAGACTCCGGTTATTACATTGAGCGTTCAGGGTCAGGTCAGTTTCGTTGGGCATCCAGACTCTTGTTTTTACGTTGAGCGTTCAGGCTCCGGTCAGTTTTGGTGGGTATCCAGACTCCGGTTATTACGTTGAGCGTTCAGGCTCCGGTCAGTTTCGTTGGGTATCCAGACTCCGGTTATTACGTTGAGCGTTCATGCTCCGGTCAGTTTCGTTGGGTATCCATACTCAGGTTATTACGTTGAGCGTTCAAGCTCCGGTCAGTTTCGTTTGGTATCCAGACTTCAGTTATTACGTTGAGCGTTCAGGCTCTGGTCAGTTTCGTTGGGTATCCAGACTCCGGTTTTTACGTTGAGCGTTCAGGCTCCGGTCAGTTTTGTTGGGTATCTAGACTCTGGTTTTTACGTTGAGCGTTCAGGCTCCGGTCAGTTTTGTTGGGTATCCAGACTCAGGTTATTACGTTGAGCGTTCAGGCTCTGGTCAGTTTCGTTGGGTATCCAGACTCCGGTTATTACGTTGAGCGTTCCGGCTCTGGTCAGTTTCGTTGGGTATCCAGACTCCGGTTTTTACGTTGAGCTTTCAGGCTCCGGTCAGTTTCGTTTGGTATCCAGACTCCGGTTATTACGTTGAGCGTTCAGGCTCCGGTCAGTTTCGTTAGGTATCCAGACTCCGGTTATCACGTTAAGCGTTCAGGCTCCGGTCAGTTTCGTTGGGTATCCAGACTCCGGTTATTACATTGAGCGTTCAGGCTCCGGTCAGTTTTGTTGGGTATCCAGACTCCGGTTATTATGTTGAGGATTCAGGCTCCGGTCAGTTTTGTTGGGTATCCAGACTTCGGTTATTATGTTGAGCGTTCAGGTTCCGTTCAGTTTCGTAGGGTATCCAGACTCCGGTTATTACGTTGATAGTTCAGGCTCCAGTCAGTTTCATTGAGTATCTAGACTCCGGTTATTATGTTGAGCATTCAGGCTCCGGTAAGTTTCATTGGGTATCCAGACTCCTGTTATTACGTTGAGCGTTCAGGCTCCGGTCAGTTTAGTTAGGTATCCTAACTTCGGTTTTTACTTTGAGCGTTCAAGCTCCGGTCAGTTTTGTTTGGTATCCAGACTCCGGTTATTACGTTGAGCGTTCAGGCTCTGGTCAGTTTCGTTGGGTATCCAGACTCCGGTTATTACGTTAAACGTTCAGGCTCCGGTCAGTTTTGTTGGGTGTCCAGACTCCGGTTATTACCTTGAGTGTTCAGGCTCCGGTCATTTTCGTTGAGCATCCAGACTCCAGTTATTATGTTGTTCGTTCAGGCTCCGGTCAGTTTCGTTGAGTATCCAGACTCCAGTTATTACGTTGAGCGTTCAGGCTCCGTTCAGTTTCGTTGGGTATCCAGACTCCGGTTATTACGTTAAGCGTTAAGGCTCCGGTCAGTTTCGTTGTGTATCCAGACTCCGGTTATTACATTGAGCGTTCAGGGTCAGGTCAGTTTCGTGGGCATCCAGACTCTTGTTTTTACGTTGAGCGTTCAGGCTCCGGTCAGTTTTGGTGGGTATCCAGACTCCGGTTATTACGTTGAGCGTTCAGGCTCCGGTCAGTTTCGTTGGGTATCCAGACTCCGGTTATTACGTTGAGCGTTCATGCTCCGGTCAGTTTCGTTGGGTATCCATACTCAGGTTATTACGTTGAGCGTTCAAGCTCCGGTCAGTTTCGTTTGGTATCCAGACTTCAGTTATTACGTTGAGCGTTCAGGCTCTGGTCAGTTTCGTTGGGTATCCAGACTCCGGTTTTTACGTTGAGCGTTCAGGCTCCGGTCAGTTTTGTTGGGTATCTAGACTCTGGTTTTTACGTTGAGCGTTCAGGCTCCGGTCAGTTTTGTTGGGTATCCAGACTCAGGTTATTACGTTGAGCGTTCAGGCTCTGGTCAGTTTCGTTGGGTATCCAGACTCCGGTTATTACGTTGAGCGTTCCGGCTCTGGTCAGTTTCGTTGGGTATCCAGACTCCGGTTTTTACGTTGAGCTTTCAGGCTCCGGTCAGTTTCGTTTGGTATCCAGACTCCGGTTATTACGTTGAGCGTTCAGGCTCCGGTCAGTTTCGTTAGGTATCCAGACTCCGGTTATCACGTTAAGCGTTCAGGCTCCGGTCAGTTTCGTTGGGTATCCAGACTCCGGTTATTACATTGAGCGTTCAGGCTCCGGTCAGTTTTGTTGGGTATCCAGACTCCGGTTATTATGTTGAGGATTCAGGCTCCGGTCAGCTTTGTTGGGTATCCAGACTTCGGTTATTATGTTGAGCGTTCAGGTTCCGTTCAGTTTCGTAGGGTATCCAGACTCCGGTTATTACGTTGATAGTTCAGGCTCCAGTCAGTTTCATTGAGTATCTAGACTCCGGTTATTATGTTGAGCGTTCAGGCTCCGGTAAGTTTCATTGGGTATCCAGACTCCTGTTATTACGTTGAGCGTTCAGGCTCCGGTCAGTTTAGTTAGGTATCCTAACTTCGGATTTTACTTTGAGCGTTCAAGCTCCGGTCAGTTTTGTTGGGTATCCAGACTCCGGTTATTACGTTGAGCGTTCAGACTCTGGTCAGTTTCGTTGGGTATCCAGACTCCGGTTATTACGTTAAACGTTCAGGCTCCGGTCAGTTTTGTTGGGTGTCCAGACTCCGGTTATTACCTTGAGTGTTCAGGCTCCGGTCATTTTCGTTGAGCATCCAGACTCTAGTTATTATGTTGTTCGTTCAGGCTCCGGTCAGTTTCGTTGAGTATCCAGACTCCAGTTATTACGTTGAGCGTTCAGGCTCCGTTCAGTTTCGTTGGGTATCCAGACTCCGGTTATTACGTTAAGCGTTAAGGCTCCGGTCAGTTTCGTTGTGTATCCAGACTCCGGTTATTACATTGAGCGTTCAGGGTCCGGTCAGTTTCGTTGGGCATCCAGACTCTTGTTTTTACGTTGAGCGTTCAGGCTCCGGTCAGTTTTGGTGGGTATCCAGACTCCGGTTATTACGTTGAGCGTTCAAGCTCCGGTCAGTTTCGTTGGGTATCCAGACTCCGGTTATTACGTTGAGCGTTCATGCTCCGGTCAGTTTCGTTGGGTATCCAGACTCCGGTTATTACATTGAGCGTTCAAGCTCCGGTCAGTTTCGTTTGGTATCCAGACTTCAATTATTACGTTGAGCGTTCAGGCTCCGGTCAGTTTCGTTGGGTATCCAGACTCCGGTTTTTACGTTGAGCGTTCAGGCTCCGGTCAGTTTTGTTGGGTATCTAGACTCTGGTTTTTATGTTGAGCGTTCAGGCTCTGGTCAGTTTCGTTGGGTATCCAGACTCCGGTTATTACGTTGAGCGTTCAGGCTCTGGTCAGTTTTGTTGGGTATCCAGACTCCGGTTATTACGTTGAGCGTTCAGGCTCTGGTCAGTTTCTTTGGGTATCCAGACTCCGGTTTTTACGTTGAGCGTTCAGGCTCCGGTCAGTTTCGTTGGGTATCCAGACTCCGGTTATGACGTTGAGCGTTCAGGCTCCGGTCGGTTTCATTGGGTATCCAGACTCCGGTTATTACGTTAAGCGTTCAGGCTCCGGTCAGCTTCGTTGGGTATCCAGACTCCGGTTATTACATTGAGCGTTCAGGCTCTGGTAAGTTTTGTTGGGTATCCAGACTCCGGTTATTATGTTGAGGATTCAGGCTCTGGTCAGCTTTGTTGGGTATCCAGACTTTGGTAATTATGTTGAGCGTTCAGGCTCCGTTCAGTTTCGTAGGGTATCCAGACTCCGGTTATTACGTTGATAGTTCAGGCTCTGGTCAGTTGCGTTGAGTATCCAGACTCCGGTTATTATGTTGAGCGTTCAGGCTCCGGTCAGTTTCATTGGGTATCCAGACTCCTGTTATTATGTTTAGCGTTCAGGCTCCTGTCAATTTAGTTAGGTATCCTAACTTCGGTTTTTACTTTGAGCGTTCAAGCTCCGGTCAGTTTCGTTGGGTATCCAGACTCCGGTTATCACGTTGAGCGTTCAGGCTCCGGTCAGTTTCGTTGGGTATCCAGACTCCGGTTATTACGTTAAACGTTCAGGCTCCGGTCAGTTTTGTTGGGTGTCCAGACTCCGGTTATTACCTTGAGTGTTCAGGCTCCGGTCATTTTCGTTGAGCATCCAGACTCCAGTTATTATGTTGTTCGTTCAGGCTCCGGTCAGTTTTGTTGAGTATCCAGACTCCAGTTATTACGTTGAGCGTTCAGGCTCCGTTCAGTTTCGTTGGGTATCCAGACTCCGGTTATTACGTTAAGCGTTAAGGCTCCGGTCAGTTTCTTTGTGTATCCAGACTCCGGTTATTACATTGAGCGTTCAGGGTCAGGTCAGTTTCGTTGGGCATCCAGACTCTTGTTTTTACGTTGAGCGTTCAGGCTCCGGTCAGTTTTGGTGGGTATCCAGACTCCGGTTATTACGTTGAGCGTTCAGGCTCCGGTCAGTTTCGTTGGGTATCCAGACTCCGGTTATTACGTTGAGCGTTCATGCTCCGGTCAGTTTCGTTGGGTATCCATACTCAGGTTATTACGTTGAGCGTTCAAGCTCCGGTCAGTTTCGTTTGGTATCCAGACTTCAGTTATTACGTTGAGCGTTCAGGCTCTGGTCAGTTTCGTTGGGTATCCAGACTCCGGTTTTTACGTTGAGCGTTCAGGCTCCGGTCAGTTTTGTTGGGTATCTAGACTCTGGTTTTTACGTTGAGCGTTCAGGCTCCGGTCAGTTTTGTTGGGTATCCAGACTCAGGTTATTACGTTGAGCGTTCAGGCTCTGGTCAGTTTCGTTGGGTATCCAGACTCCGGTTATTACGTTGAGCGTTCCGGCTCTGGTCAGTTTCGTTGGGTATCCAGACTCCGGTTTTTACGTTGAGCTTTCAGGCTCCGGTCAGTTTCGTTTGGTATCCAGACTCCGGTTATTACGTTGAGCGTTCAGGCTCCGGTCAGTTTCGTTAGGTATCCAGACTCCGGTTATCACGTTAAGCGTTCAGGCTCCGGTCAGTTTCGTTGGGTATCCAGACTCCGGTTATTACATTGAGCGTTCAGGCTCCGGTCAGTTTTGTTGGGTATCCAGACTCCGGTTATTATGTTGAGGATTCAGGCTCCGGTCAGCTTTGTTGGGTATCCAGACTTCGGTTATTATGTTGAGCGTTCAGGTTCCGTTCAGTTTCGTAGGGTATCCAGACTCCGGTTATTACGTTGATAGTTCAGGTTCCGGTCAGTTGCGTTGAGTATCCAGACTCCGGTTATTATGTTGAGCGTTCAGGCTCCGGTCAGTTTCATTGGGTATCCAGACTCCTGTTATTACGTTGAGCGTTCAGGCTCCGGTCAGTTTAGTTAGGTATCCTAACTTCGGATTTTACTTTGAGCGTTCAAGCTCCGGTCAGTTTTGTTGGGTATCCAGACTCCGGTTATTACGTTGAGCGTTCAGGCTCTGGTCAGTTTCGTTGGGTATCCAGACTCCGGTTATTACGTTAAACGTTCAGGCTCCGGTCAGTTTTGTTGGGTGTCCAGACTCCGGTTATTACCTTGAGTGTTCAGGCTCCGGTCATTTTCGTTGAGCATCCAGACTCTAGTTATTATGTTGTTCGTTCAGGCTCCGGTCAGTTTCGTTGAGTATCCAGACTCCAGTTATTACGTTGAGCGTTCAGGCTCCGTTCAGTTTCGTTGGGTATCCAGACTCCGGTTATTACGTTAAGCGTTAAGGCTCCGGTCAGTTTCGTTGTGTATCCAGACTCCGGTTATTACATTGAGCGTTCAGGGTCCGGTCAGTTTCGTTGGGCATCCAGACTCTTGTTTTTACGTTGAGCGTTCAGGCTCCGGTCAGTTTTGGTGGGTATCCAGACTCCGGTTATTACGTTGAGCGTTCAAGCTCCGGTCAGTTTCGTTGGGTATCCAGACTCCGGTTATTACGTTGAGCGTTCATGCTCCGGTCAGTTTCGTTGGGTATCCAGACTCCGGTTATTACATTGAGCGTTCAAGCTCCGGTCAGTTTCGTTTGGTATCCAGACTTCAATTATTACGTTGAGCGTTCAGGCTCCGGTCAGTTTCGTTGGGTATCCAGACTCCGGTTTTTACGTTGAGCGTTCAGGCTCCGGTCAGTTTTGTTGGGTATCTAGACTCTGGTTTTTATGTTGAGCGTTCAGGCTCTGGTCAGTTTCGTTGGGTATCCAGACTCCGGTTATTACGTTGAGCGTTCAGGCTCTGGTCAGTTTTGTTGGGTATCCAGACTCCGGTTATTACGTTGAGCGTTCAGGCTCTGGTCAGTTTCTTTGGGTATCCAGACTCCGGTTTTTACGTTGAGCGTTCAGGCTCCGGTCAGTTTCGTTGGGTATCCAGACTCCGGTTATGACGTTGAGCGTTCAGGCTCCGGTCGGTTTCATTGGGTATCCAGACTCCGGTTATTACGTTAAGCGTTCAGGCTCCGGTCAGCTTCGTTGGGTATCCAGACTCCGGTTATTATGTTGAGGATTCAGGCTCTGGTCAGCTTTGTTGGGTATCCAGACTTTGGTAATTATGTTGAGCGTTCAGGCTCCGTTCAGTTTCGTAGGGTATCCAGACTCCGATTATTACGTTGATAGTTCAGGCTCTGGTCAGTTGCGTTGAGTATCCAGACTCCGGTTATTATGTTGAGCGTTCAGGCTCCGGTCAGTTTCATTGGGTATCCAGACTCCTGTTATTATGTTTAGCGTTCAGGCTCCTGTCAATTTAGTTAGGTATCCTAACTTCGGTTTTTACTTTGAGCGTTCAAGCTCCGGTCAGTTTCGTTGGGTATCCAGACTCCGGTTATCACGTTGAGCGTTCAGGCTCCGGTCAGTTTCGTTGGGTATCCAGACTCCGGTTATTACGTTAAACGTTCAGGCTCCGGTCAGTTTTGTTGGGTGTCCAGACTCCGGTTATTACCTTGAGTGTTCAGGCTCCGGTCATTTTCGTTGAGCATCCAGACTCCAGTTATTATGTTGTTCGTTCAGGCTCCGGTCAGTTTTGTTGAGTATCCAGACTCCAGTTATTACGTTGAGCGTTCAGGCTCCGTTCAGTTTCGTTGGGTATCCAGACTCCGGTTATTACGTTAAGCGTTAAGGCTCCGGTCAGTTTCTTTGTGTATCCAGACTCCGGTTATTACATTGAGCGTTCAGGGTCAGGTCAGTTTCGTTGGGCATCCAGACTCTTGTTTTTACGTTGAGCGTTCAGGCTCCGGTCAGTTTTGGTGGGTATCCAGACTCCGGTTATTACGTTGAGCGTTCAGGCTCCGGTCAGTTTCGTTGGGTATCCAGACTCCGGTTATTACGTTGAGCGTTCATGCTCCGGTCAGTTTCGTTGGGTATCCAGACTCCGGTTATTACATTGAGCGTTCAAGCTCCGGTCAGTTTCGTTTGGTATCCAGACTTCAATTATTACGTTGAGCGTTCAGGCTCCGGTCAGTTTCGTTGGGTATCCAGACTCCGGTTTTTACGTTGAGCGTTCAGGCTCCGGTCAGTTTTGTTGGGTATCTAGACTCTGGTTTTTACGTTGAGCGTTCAGGCTCTGGTCAGTTTTGTTGGGTATCCAGACTCCGGTTATTACGTTGAGCGTTCAGGCTCTGGTCAGTTTTGTTGGGTATCCAGACTCCGGTTATTACGTTGAGATTTAAGGCTCTGGTCAGTTTCTTTGGGTATCCAGAATCCGGTTTTTACGTTGAGCGTTCAGGCTCCGGTCAGTTTCGTTGGGTATCCAGACTCCGGTTATTACGTATAGCGTTCAGGCTCCGGTCGGTTTCATTGGGTATCCAGACTCCGGTTATTACGTTAAGCGTTCAGGCTCCGGTCAGTTTCGTTGGGTATCCAGACTCCGGTTATTACATTGAGCGTTCAGGCTCCAGTCAGTTTTGTTGGGTATCCAGACTCCGGTTATTATGTTGAGGATTCAGGCTCTGGTCAGCTTTGTTGGGTATCCAGACTTCGGTAATTATGTTGAGCGTTCAGGCTCCGTTCAGTTTCGTAGGGTATCCAGACTCCGGTTATTATGTTGATAGTTCAGGCTCCGGTCAGTTGCGTTGAGTATCCAGACTCCGGTTATTATGTTGAGCGTTCAGGCTCCGGTCAGTTTCATTGGGTATCCAGACTCCTGTTATTATGTTGAGCGTTCAGGCTCCTGTCAATTTAGTTAGGTATCCTAACTTCGGTTTTTACTTTGAGCGTTCAAGCTCCGGTCAGTTTCGTTGGGTATCCAGTCTCCGGTTATCACGTTTAGCGTTCAGGCTCCGGTCAGTTTCGTTGGGTATCCAGACTCCGGTTATTACGTTAAATGTTCAGGCTCCGGTCAGTTTTGTTGGGTGTCCAGACTCCGGTTATTACCTTGAGTGTTCAGGCTCCGGTCATTTTCATTGAGTATCCAGACTCCAGTTATTATGTTGTTCGTTCAGGCTCCGGTCAGTTTCGTTGAGTATCCAGACTCCAGTTATTACGTTGAGCGTTCAGGCTCCGTTCAGTTTCGTTGGGTATCCAGACTCCGGTTATTACGTTAAGCGTTAAGGCTCCGGTCAGTTTCGTTGTGTATCCAGACTCCGGTTATTACATTGAGCGTTCAGGGTCCGGTCAGTTTCGTTGGGCATCCAGACTCTTGTTTTTACGTTGAGCGTTCAGGCTCCGGTCAGTTTTGGTGGGTATCCAGACTCCGGTTATTACGTTGAGCGTTCAGGCTCCGGTCAGTTTCGTTGGGTATCCAGACTCCGGTTATTACGTTGAGCGTTCATGCTCCGGCCAGTTTCGTTGGGTATCCAGACTCCGGTTATTACATTGAGCGTTCAAGCTCCGGTCAGTTTCGTTTGGTATCCAGACTTCAATTATTACGTTGAGCGTTCAGGCTCCGGTCAGTTTCGTTGGGTATCCAGACTCCGGTTTTTACGTTGAGCGTTCAGGCTCCGGTCAGTTTTGTTGGGTATCTAGACTCTGGTTTTTACGTTGAGCGTTCAGGCTCTGGTCAGTTTTGTTGGGTATCCAGACTCCGGTTATTACGTTGAACGTTCAGGCTCTGGTCAGTTTTGTTGGGTATCCAGACTCCGGTTATTACGTTGAGCGTTCAGGCTCTGGTCAGTTTCTTTGGGTATCCAGACTCCGGTTTTTACGTTGAGCGTTCAGGCTCCGGTCAGTTTCGTTGGGTATCCAGACTCCGGTTATTACGTTGAGCGTTCAGGCTCCGGTCGGTTTCATTGGGTATCCAGACTCCGGTTATTACGTTAAGCGTTCAGGCTCCGGTCAGTTTCGTAGGGTATCCAGACTCCGGTTATTACATTGAGCGTTCAGGCTCCGGTCAGTTTTGTTGGGTATCCAGACTCCGGTTATTATGTTGAGGATTCAGGCTCTGGTCAGCTTTGTTGGGTATCCAGACTTCGGTAATTATGTTGAGCGTTCAGGCTCCGTTCAGTTTCGTAGGGTATCCAGACTCCGGTTATTACGTTGATAGTTCAGGCTCCGGTCAGTTGCGTTGAGTATCCAGACTCCGGTTATTATGTTGAGCGTTCAGGCTCCGGTCAGTTTCATTGGGTATCCAGACTCCTGTTATTATGTTGAGCGTTCAGGCTCCTGTCAATTTAGTTAGGTATCCTAACTTCGGTTTTTACTTTGAGCGTTCAAGCTCCGGTCAGTTTCGTTGGGTATCCAGACTCCGGTTATCACGTAGAGCGTTCAGGCTCCGGTCAGTTTCGTTGGGTATCCAGACTCCGGTTATTACATTAAACGTTCAGGCTCTGGTCAGTTTTGTTGGGTGTCCAGACTCCGGTTATTACGTTGAGCGTTCAGGCTCCGGTCATTTTCTTTGAGCATCCAGACTCTAGTTATTATGTTGTTCGTTCAGGCTCTGGTCAGTTTCGTTGAGTATCCAGACTCCGGTTATTACGTTGAGCGTTCAGGCTCCGTTCAGTTTCGTTGGGTATCCAGACTCCGGTTATTACGTTAAGCGTTCAGGCTCCGGTCAGTTTCGTTGTGTATCCAGACTCCGGTTATTACATTGAGCGTTCAGGGTCCGGTCAGTTTCGTTGGGTATCCAGACTCTGGTTTTTATGTTGAGCGTTCAGGCTCCGGTCAGTTTTGGTGGGTATCCAGACTCCGGTTATTACGTTGAGCGTTCAGGCTCCGGTCAGTTTCGTTGGGTATCCAGACTCCGGTTATTACATTGAGCGTTCATGCTCCGGTCAGTTTCGTTGGGTATCCAGACTCAGGTTATTACATTGAGCGTTCAAGCTCCGGTCAGTTTCGTTTGGTATCCAGACTTCAGTTATTACGTTGAGCGTTCAGGCTCTGGTCAGTATCGTTGGGTATCCAGACTCCGGTTTTTACGTTGAGCGTTCAGGCTCCGGTCAGTTTTGTTGGGTATCTAGACTCTGGTTTTTACGTTGAGCGTTCAGGCTCCGGTCAGTTTTGTTTGGTATCCAGACTCAGGTTATTACGTTAAGCGTTTAGGCTCTGGTCAGTTTCGTTGGGTATCCAGACTCCGGTTATTAAGTTGAGCGTTCAGGCTCTGGTCAGTTTCGTTGGGTATCCAGACTCCGGTTTTTACGTTGAGCTTTCAGGCTCCGGTCAGTTTCGTTTGGTAACCAGACTCCGGTTATTACGTTGAGCGTTCAGGCTCCGGTCAGTTTCGTTGGGTATCTAGACTCCGGTTATTACGTTAAGCGTTCAGGCTCCGGTCAGTTTCGTTGGGTATCCAGACTCCGGTTATTACATTGAGCGTTCAGGCTCCGGTCAGTTTTGTTGGGTATCCAGACTCCGGTTATTATGTTGAGGATTCAGGCTCTGGTCAGCTTTGTTGGGTATCCAGACTTCGGTAATTATGTTGAGCGTTCAGGCTCCGTTCAGTTTCGTAGGGTATCCAGACTCCGGTTATTACGTTGATAGTTCAGGTTCCGGTCAGTTGCGTTGAGTATCCAGACTCCGGTTATTATGTTGAGCGTTCAGGCTCCGGTCAGTTTCATTGGGTATCCAGACTCCTGTTATTATGTTGAGCGTTCAGGCTCCTGTCAATTTAGTTAGGTATCCTAACTTCGGTTTTTACTTTGAGCGTTCAAGCTCCGGTCAGTTTCGTTGGGTATCCAGACTCCGGTTATCACGTAGAGCGTTCAGGCTCCGGTCAGTTTCGTTGGGTATCCAGACTCCGGTTATTACGTTAAACGTTCAGGCTCTGGTCAGTTTTGTTGGGTGTCCAGACTCCGGTTATTACGTTGAGCGTTCAGGCTCCGGTCATTTTCTTTGAGCATCCAGACTCTAGTTATTATGTTGTTCGTTCAGGCTCTGGTCAGTTTCGTTGAGTATCCAGACTCCGGTTATTACGTTGAGCGTTCAGGCTCCGTTCAGTTTCGTTGGGTATCCAGACTCCGGTTATTACGTTAAGCGTTCAGGCTCCGGTCAGTTTCGTTGTGTATCCAGACTCCGGTTATTACATTGAGCGTTCAGGGTCCGGTCAGTTTCGTTGGGTATCCAGACTCTGGTTTTTATGTTGAGCGTTCAGGCTCCGGTCAGTTTTGGTGGGTATCCAGACTCCGGTTATTACGTTGAGCGTTCAGGCTCCGGTCAGTTTCGTTGGGTATCCAGACTCCGGTTATTACATTGAGCGTTCATGCTCCGGTCAGTTTCGTTGGGTATCCAGACTCAGGTTATTACATTGAGCGTTCAAGCTCCGGTCAGTTTCGTTTGGTATCCAGACTTCAGTTATTACGTTGAGCGTTCAGGCTCTGGTCAGTATCGTTGGGTATCCAGACTCCGGTTTTTACGTTGAGCGTTCAGGCTCCGGTCAGTTTTGTTGGGTATCTAGACTCTGGTTTTTACGTTGAGCGTTCAGGCTCCGGTCAGTTTTGTTGGGTATCCAGACTCAGGTTATTACGTTAAGCGTTTAGGCTCTGGTCAGTTTCGTTGGGTATCCAGACTCCGGTTATTAAGTTGAGCGTTCAGGCTCTGGTCAGTTTCGTTGGGTATCCAGACTCCGGTTTTTACGTTGAGCTTTCAGGCTCCGGTCAGTTTCGTTTGGTAACCAGACTCCGGTTATTACGTTGAGCGTTCAGGCTCCGGTCAGTTTCGTTGGGTATCCAGACTCCGGTTATTATGTTAAGCGTTCAGGCTCCGGTTAGTTTCGTTGGGTATCCAGACTCCGGTTATTACATTGAGCGTTCAGGCTCCGGTCAGTTTTGTTGGGTATCCAGACTCCGGTTATTATGTTGAGGATTCAGGCTCCGGTCAGCTTTGTTGGGTATCCAGACTTCGGTTATTATGTTGAGCGTTCAGGTTCCGTTCAGTTTCGTAGGGTATCCAGACTCCGGTTATTACGTTGATAGTTCAGGCTCCAGTCAGTTTCATTGAGTATCTAGACTCCGGTTATTATGTTGAGCGTTCAGGCTCCGGTAAGTTTCATTGGGTATCCAGACTCCTGTTATTACGTTGAGCGTTCAGGCTCCGGTCAGTTTAGTTAGGTATCCTAACTTCGGTTTTTATTTTGAGCGTTCAAGCTCAGGTCAGTTTTGTTGGGTATCCAGACTCCGGTTATTACGTTGAGCGTTCAGGCTCCGGTCAGTTTCGTTGGGTATCCAGACTCCGGTTATTACGTTAAACGTTCAGGCTCCGGTCAGTTTTGTTGGGTGTCCAGACTCCGGTTATTACCTTGAGTGTTCAGGCTCCGGTCATTTTCGTTGAGCATCCAGACTCCAGTTATTATGTTGTTCGTTTAGGCTCCGGTCAGTTTCGTTGAGTATCCAGACTCCAGTTATTACGTTGAGCGTTCAGGCTCCGTTCAGTTTCGTTGGGTATCCAGACTCCGGTTATTACGTTAAGCGTTAAGGCTCCGGTCAGTTTCGTTGTGTATCCAGACTCCGGTTATTACATTGAGCGTTCAGGGTCCGGTCAGTTTCGTTGGGCATCCAGACTCTTGTTTTTACGTTGAGCGTTCAGGCTCCGGTCAGTTTTGGTGGGTATCCAGACTCCGGTTATTACGTTGAGCGTTCAGGCTCCGGTCAGTTTCGTTGGGTATCCAGACTCCGGTTATTACGTTGAGCGTTCATGCTCCGGTCAGTTTCGTTGGGTATCCAGACTCAGGTTATTACATTGAGCGTTCAAGCTCCGGTCAGTTTCGTTTGGTATCCAGACTTCAGTTATTACGTTGAGCGTTCAGGCTCTGGTCAGTTTCGTTGGGTATCCAGACTCCGGTTTTTACGTTGAGCGTTCAGGCTCCGGTCAGTTTTGTTGGGTATCTAGACTCTGGTTTTTACGTTGAGCGTTCAGGCTCCGGCCAGTTTTGTTGGGTATCCAGACTCCGGTTATTACGTTGAGCGTTCAGGCTCTGGTCAGTTTCGTTGGGTATCCAGACTCCGGTTATTACGTTGAGCGTTCAGGCTCTGGTCAGTTTCGTTGGGTATCCAGACTCCGGTTTTTACGTTGAGCGTTCAGGCTCCGGTCAGTTTCGTTGGGTATCCAGACCCTGGTTATTACGTTGAGCGTTCAGGCTCCGGTCAGTTTCGTTGGGTATCCAGACTCCGGTTATTACGTTAAGCGTTCAGGCTCCGGTCAGTTTCGTTGGGTATCCAGACTCCGGTTATTACATTGAGCGTTCAGGCTCCGGTCAGTTTTGTTGGGTATCCAGACTCCGGTTATTATGTTGAGGATTCAGGCTCCGGTCAGCTTTGTTGGGTATCCAGACTTCGGTTATTATGTTGAGCGTTCAGGTTCCGTTCAGTTTCGTAGGGTATCCCGACTCCGGTTATTACGTTGATAGTTCAGGCTCCGGTCAGTTTCGTTGAGTATCCAGACTCCGGTTATTATGTTGAGCGTTCAGGCTCCGGTAAGTTTCATTGGGTATCCAGACTCCTGTTATTACGTTGAGCGTTCAAACCCGGTCAGTTTAGTTAGGTATCCTAACTTCGGTTTTTACTTTGAGTGTTCAAGCTCCGGTCAGTTTTGTTGGGTATCCAGACTCCGGTTATTACGTTGAGCGTTCAGGCTCCGGTCAGTTTCGTTGGGTATCCAGACTCCGGTTATTACGTTAAACATTCAGGCTCCGGTCAGTTTTGTTGGGTGTCCAGAATCCGGTTATTACCTTGAGTGTTCAGGCTCCGGTCATTTTCGTTGAGCATCCAGACTCCAGTTATTATGTTGTTCGTTCAGGCTCCGGTCAGTTTCGTTGAGTATCCAGACTCCGGTTATTACGTTGAGCATTCAGGCTCCGTTCAGTTTCGTTGGGTATCCAGACTCCGGTTATTACGTTAAGCGTTAAGGCTCCGGTCAGTTTCGTTGTGTATCCAGACTCCGGTTATTACATTGAGCGTTCAGGGTCCGGTCAGTTTCGTTGGGCATCCAGACTCTTGTTTTTACGTTGAGCGTTCAGGCTCCGGTCAGTTTTGGTGGGTATCCAGACTCCGGTTATTTCGTTGAGCGTTCAGGCTCCGGTCAGTTTCGTTGGGTATCCAGACTCCGGTTATTACGTTGAGCGTTCATGCTCCGGCCAGTTTCATTGGGTATCCAGACTCCGGTTATTACATTGAGCGTTCAAGCTCCGGTCAGTTTCGTTTGGTATCCAGACTTCAATTATTACGTTGAGCGTTCAGGCTCCGGTCAGTTTCGTTGGGTATCCAGACTCCGGTTTTTACGTTGAGCGTTCAGGCTCCGGTCAGTTTTGTTGGGTATCTAGACTCTGGTTTTTACGTTGAGCGTTCAGGCTCTGGTCAGTTTTGTTGGGTATCCAGACTCCGGTTATTACGTTGAACGTTCAGGCTCTGGTCAGTTTTGTTGGGTATCCAGACTCCGGTTATTACGTTGAGCGTTCAGGCTCTGGTCAGTTTCTTTGGGTATCCAGACTCCGGTTTTTACGTTGAGCGTTCAGGCTCCGGTCAGTTTCGTTGGGTATCCAGACTCCGGTTATTACGTTGAGCGTTCAGGCTCCGGTCGGTTTCATTGGGTATCCAGACTCCGGTTATTACGTTAAGCGTTCAGGCTCCGGTCAGTTTCGTTGGGTATCCAGACTCCGGTTATTACATTGAGCGTTCAGGCTCCGGTCAGTTTTGTTGGGTATCCAGACTCCGGTTATTATGTTGAGGATTCAGGCTCTGGTCAGCTTTGTTGGGTATCTAGACTTCGGTAATTATGTTGAGCGTTCAGGCTCCGTTCAGTTTCGTAGGGTATCCAGACTCCGGTTATTACGTTGATAGTTCAGGCTCCGGTCAGTTGCGTTGAGTATCCAGACTCCGGTTATTATGTTGAGCGTTCAGGCTCCGGTCAGTTTCATTGGGTATCCAGACTCCTGTTATTATGTTGAGCGTTCAGGCTCCTGTCAATTTAGTTAGGTATCCTAACTTCGGTTTTTACTTTGAGCGTTCAAGCTCCGGTCAGTTTCGTTGGGTATCCAGACTCCGGTTATCACGTTGAGCGTTCAGGCTCCGGTCAGTTTCGTTGGGTATCCAGACTCCGGTTATTACGTTAAACGTTCAGGCTCTGGTCAGTTTTGTTGGGTGTCCAGACTCCGGTTATTACGTTGAGCGTTCAGGCTCCGGTCATTTTCTTTGAGCATCCAGACTCTAGTTATTATGTTGTTCGTTCAGGCTCTGGTCAGTTTCGTTGAGTATCCAGACTCCGGTTATTACGTTGAGCGTTCAGGCTCCGTTCAGTTTCGTTGGGTATCCAGACTCCGGTTATTACGTTAAGCGTTCAGGCTCCGGTCAGTTTCGTTGTGTATCCAGACTCCGGTTATTACATTGAGCGTTCAGGGTCCGGTCAGTTTCGTTGGGTATCCAGACTCTGGTTTTTATGTTGAGCGTTCAGGCTCCGGTCAGTTTTGGTGGGTATCCAGACTCCGGTTATTACGTTGAGCGTTCAGGCTCCGGTCAGTTTCGTTGGGTATCCAGACTCCGGTTATTACATTGAGCGTTCATGCTCCGGTCAGTTTCGTTGGGTATCCAGACTCAGGTTATTACATTGAGCGTTCAAGCTCCGGTCAGTTTCGTTTGGTATCCAGACTTCAGTTATTACGTTGAGCGTTCAGGCTCTGGTCAGTATCGTTGGGTATCCAGACTCCGGTTTTTACGTTGAGCGTTCAGGCTCCGGTCAGTTTTGTTGGGTATCTAGACTCTGGTTTTTACGTTGAGCGTTCAGGCTCCGGTCAGTTTTGTTTGGTATCCAGACTCAGGTTATTACGTTAAGCGTTTAGGCTCTGGTCAGTTTCGTTGGGTATCCAGACTCCGGTTATTAAGTTGAGCGTTCAGGCTCTGGTCAGTTTCGTTGGGTATCCAGACTCCGGTTTTTACGTTGAGCTTTCAGGCTCCGGTCAGTTTCGTTTGGTAACCAGACTCCGGTTATTACGTTGAGCGTTCAGGCTCCGGTCAGTTTCGTTGGGTATCCAGACTCCGGTTATTACGTTAAGCGTTCAGGCTCCGGTCAGTTTCGTTGGGTATCCAGACTCCGGTTATTACATTGAGCGTTCAGGCTCCGGTCAGTTTTGTTGGGTATCCAGACTCCGGTTATTATGTTGACGATTCAGGCTCTGGTCAGCTTTGTTGGGTATCCAGACTTCGGTAATTATGTTGAGCGTTCAGGCTCCGTTCAGTTTCGTAGGGTATCCAGACTCCGGTTATTACGTTGATAGTTCAGGCTCCGGTCAGTTGCGTTGAGTATCCAGACTCCGGTTATTATGTTGAGCGTTCAGGCTCCGGTCAGTTTCATTGGGTATCCAGACTCCTGTTATTATGTTGAGCGTTCAGGCTCCTGTCAATTTAGTTAGGTATCCTAACTTCGGTTTTTACTTTGAGCGTTCAAGCTCCGGTCAGTTTCGTTGGGTATCCAGACTCCGGTTATCACGTAGAGCGTTCAGGCTCCGGTCAGTTTCGTTGGGTATCCAGACTCCGGTTATTACGTTAAACGTTCAGGCTCTGGTCAGTTTTGTTGGGTGTCCAGACTCCGGTTATTACGTTGAGCGTTCAGGCTCCGGTCATTTTCTTTGAGCATCCAGACTCTAGTTATTATGTTGTTCGTTCAGGCTCTGGTCAGTTTCGTTGAGTATCCAGACTCCGGTTATTACGTTGAGCGTTCAAGCTCCGTTCAGTTTCGTTGGGTATCCAGACTCCGGTTATTACGTTAAGCGTTCAGGCTCCGGTCAGTTTCGTTGTGTATCCAGACTCCGGTTATTACATTGAGCGTTCAGGGTCCGGTCAGTTTCGTTGGGTATCCAGACTCTGGTTTTTATGTTGAGCGTTCAGGCTCCGGTCAGTTTTGGTGGGTATCCAGACTCCGGTTATTACGTTGAGCGTTCAGGCTCCGGTCAGTTTCGTTGGGTATCCAGACTCCGGTTATTACATTGAGCGTTCATGCTCCGGTCAGTTTCGTTGGGTATCCAGACTCAGGTTATTACATTGAGCGTTCAAGCTCCGGTCAGTTTCGTTTGGTATCCAGACTTCAGTTATTACGTTGAGCGTTCAGGCTCTGGTCAGTATCGTTGGGTATCCAGACTCCGGTTTTTACGTTGAGCGTTCAGGCTCCGGTCAGTTTTGTTGGGTATCTAGACTCTGGTTTTTACGTTGAGCGTTCAGGCTCCGGTCAGTTTTGTTGGGTATCCAGACTCAGGTTATTACGTTAAGCGTTTAGGCTCTGGTCAGTTTCGTTGGGTATCCAGACTCCGGTTATTAAGTTGAGCGTTCAGGCTCTGGTCAGTTTCGTTGGGTATCCAGACTCCGGTTTTTACGTTGAGCTTTCAGGCTCCGGTCAGTTTCGTTTGGTAACCAGACTCCGGTTATTACATTGAGCGTTCAGGCTCCGGTCAGTTTCGTTGGGTATCCAGACTCCGGTTATTATGTTAAGCGTTCAGGCTCCGGTCAGTTTCGTTGGGTATCCAGACTCCGGTTATTACATTGAGCGTTCAGGCTCCGGTCAGTTTTGTTGGGTATCCAGACTCCGGTTATTATGTTGAGGATTCAGGCTCCGGTCAGCTTTGTTGGGTATCCAGACTTCGGTTATTATGTTGAGCGTTCAGGTTCCGTTCAGTTTCGTAGGGTATCCAGACTCCGGTTATTACGTTGATAGTTCAGGCTCCAGTCAGTTTCATTGAGTATCTAGACTCCGGTTATTATGTTGAGCGTTCAGGCTCCGGTAAGTTTCATTGGGTATCCAGACTCCTGTTATTACGTTGAGCGTTCAGGCTCCGGTCAGTTTAGTTAGGTATCCTAACTTCGGTTTTTATTTTGAGCGTTCAAGCTCAGGTCAGTTTTGTTGGGTATCCAGACTCCGGTTATTACGTTGAGCGTTCAGGCTCCGGTCAGTTTCGTTGGGTATCCAGACTCCGGTTATTACGTTAAACGTTCAGGCTCCGGTCAGTTTTGTTGGGTGTCCAGACTCCGGTTATTACCTTGAGTGTTCAGGCTCCGGTCATTTTCGTTGAGCATCCAGACTCCAGTTATTATGTTGTTCGTTTAGGCTCCGGTCAGTTTCGTTGAGTATCCAGACTCCAGTTATTACGTTGAGCGTTCAGGCTCCGTTCAGTTTCGTTGGGTATCCAGACTCCGGTTATTACGTTAAGCGTTAAGGCTCCGGTCAGTTTCGTTGTGTATCCAGACTCCGGTTATTACATTGAGCGTTCAGGGTCCGGTCAGTTTCGTTGGGCATCCAGACTCTTGTTTTTACGTTGAGCGTTCAGGCTCCGGTCAGTTTTGGTGGGTATCCAGACTCCGGTTATTACGTTGAGCGTTCAGGCTCCGGTCAGTTTCGTTGGGTATCCAGACTCCGGTTATTACGTTGAGCGTTCATGCTCCGGTCAGTTTCGTTGGGTATCCAGACTCAGGTTATTACATTGAGCGTTCAAGCTCCGGTCAGTTTCGTTTGGTATCCAGACTTCAGTTATTACGTTGAGCGTTCAGGCTCTGGTCAGTTTCGTTGGGTATCCAGACTCCGGTTTTTACGTTGAGCGTTCAGGCTCCGGTCAGTTTTGTTGGGTATCTAGACTCTGGTTTTTACGTTGAGCGTTCAGGCTCCGGCCAGTTTTGTTGGGTATCCAGACTCCGGTTATTACGTTGAGCGTTCAGGCTCTGGTCAGTTTCGTTGGGTATCCAGACTCCGGTTATTACGTTGAGCGTTCAGGCTCTGGTCAGTTTCGTTGGGTATCCAGACTCCGGTTTTTACGTTGAGCGTTCAGGCTCCGGTCAGTTTCGTTGGGTATCCAGACCCTGGTTATTACGTTGAGCGTTCAGGCTCCGGTCAGTTTCGTTGGGTATCCAGACTCCGGTTATTACGTTAAGCGTTCAGGCTCCGGTCAGTTTCGTTGGGTATCCAGACTCCGGTTATTACATTGAGCGTTCAGGCTCCGGTCAGTTTTGTTGGGTATCCAGACTCCGGTTATTATGTTGAGGATTCAGGCTCCGGTCAGCTTTGTTGGGTATCCAGACTTCGGTTATTATGTTGAGCGTTCAGGTTCCGTTCAGTTTCGTAGGGTATCCCGACTCCGGTTATTACGTTGATAGTTCAGGCTCCGGTCAGTTTCGTTGAGTATCCAGACTCCGGTTATTATGTTGAGCGTTCAGGCTCCGGTAAGTTTCATTGGGTATCCAGACTCCTGTTATTACGTTGAGCGTTCAAACCCGGTCAGTTTAGTTAGGTATCCTAACTTCGGTTTTTACTTTGAGCGTTCAAGCTCCGGTCAGTTTTGTTGGGTATCCAGACTCCGGTTATTACGTTGAGCGTTCAGGCTCCGGTCAGTTTCGTTGGGTATCCAGACTCCGGTTATTACGTTAAACATTCAGGCTCCGGTCAGTTTTGTTGGGTGTCCAGAATCCGGTTATTACCTTGAGTGTTCAGGCTCCGGTCATTTTCGTTGAGCATCCAGACTCCAGTTATTATGTTGTTCGTTCAGGCTCCGGTCAGTTTCGTTGAGTATCCAGACTCCGGTTATTACGTTGAGCATTCAGGCTCCGTTCAGTTTCGTTGGGTATCCAGACTCCGGTTATTACGTTAAGCGTTAAGGCTCCGGTCAGTTTCGTTGTGTATCCAGACTCCGGTTATTACATTGAGCGTTCAGGGTCCGGTCAGTTTCGTTGGGCATCCAGACTCTTGTTTTTATGTTGAGCGTTCAGGCTCCGGTCAGTTTTGGTGGGTATCCAGACTCCGGTTATTACGTTGAGCGTTCAGGCTCCGGTCAGTTTCGTTGGGTATCCAGACTCCGGTTTTTACGTTGAGCGTTCAGGCTCCGGTCAGTTTTGTTGGGTATCCAGACTCAGGTTATTACATTGAGCGTTCAAGCTCCGGTCAGTTTCGTTTGGTATCCAGACTTCAGTTATTACGTTGAGCGTTCAGGCTCCGGTCAGTTTCGATGGGTATCCAGACTCCGGTTTTTACGTTGAGCGTTCAGGCTCCGGTCAGTTTTGTTGGGTATCTAGACTCTGGTTTTTACGTTGAGCGTTCAGGCTCCGGTCAGTTTTGTTGGGTATCCAGACTCCGGTTATTACGTTAAGTGTTCAGGCTCTGGTCAGTTTCGTTGGGTATCCAGACTCCGGTTTTTACGTTGAGCGTTCAGGCTCCGGTCAATTTCGTTGGGTATCCAGACTCCGGTTATTACGTTGAGCGTTCAGGCTCCGGTCAGTTTCGTTGGGTATACAGACTCCGGTTATTACGTTAACCGTTCAGGCTCCGGTCAGTTTCGTTGGGTATCCAGATTCCGGTTATTACATTGAGCGTTCAGACTCCGGTCAGTTTTGTTGGGTATCTAGACTTCGGTTATTATGTTGAGCGTTCAGGCTCCGTTCAGTTTCGTAGGGTATCCAGATTCCGGTTATTACGTTGATAGTTCAGGCTCCGGTCAGTTTCGTTGAGTATCCAGACTCCGGTTATTACGTTGAGCGTTCAGGCTCCGTTCAGTTTCGTTGGGTATCCAGACTCCGGTTATTACGTTAAGCGTTCAGGCTCCGGTCAGTTTCATTGGGTATCCATACTCCGGTTATTACGTTGAGCGTTCAGGCTCCGGTCAGTTTCGTTGGGTATCCAGACTCCGGTTATTACGTTGAGCGTTCAAACTCCGGTCAGTATTGTTGGGTATCCAGACTCTGGTTATTACGTTGAGCGTTCAGGCTCCGGTCAGTTTCGTTTGGTATCAAGACTTCAGTTATTACGTTGAGCGTTCAGGGTCCGGTCAGTTTCGTTGGGTATTCAGACTCTGGTTTTTAAGTTGAGCGTTCAGGCTCCGGCCAGTTTTGGTGGGAATCCAGACTCCGGTTATTACGTTGAGCGTTCAGGCTCCGGTCAGTTTCGTTGGGTATCCAGACTCCGGTTATTACGTTGAGCGTTCATGCTCCGGTCAGTTTAGTTGGGTATCCAGACTCTGGTTATTATGTTGAGCGTTCAGGCTCCGGTCGTTTTTGTTGGGTATCCAGAGTCCGGTTATTACGTTGAGCGTTCAGGCTCCGGTCAATTTCGTTGGGTATCCAGACTCCAGTTTTTACGTTGAGCGTTCAAGCTCCGAACAGTTTTTTTGGGTATCCAGACTCTGGTTTTTACGTTGAGCGTTCAGACTCCGGTCAGTTTTGTTGCGTATCTAGACTCCGGTTATTACGTTCAGCGTTCAGGCTCCGGTAAGTTTCGTTGGGTATCAAGACTCCGGTTATTACGTTGAGCGTTCAGGCTCCAGTCAGTTTAGTTGGGTATCCAGACTCTGGTTATTATGTTGAGTGTTCAGGCTCCGGTCAGTTTCGTTGGGTATCCAGACTCCGGTTATTACGTTGAGCGTTCAGGCTCCGGTCAGTTTCGTTGCGTATCCCAACTTCGGTTATTACGTTGATCGTTCAGGCTCCGGTCAGTTTCATTGGGTATCCAGACTCCGGTTTTTACGTTGAGTGTTCAGGCTCTGGTCAGTTTTGTTGGGTATCCAGGCTCCGGTTATTATGTTGAGCGTTCAGGCTCCGGTCAGTTTCATTGGGTATCCAGACTCCGGTTATTACGTTGAGCGTTCAGGCTCCGGTCAATTTAGTTAGGTATCCTAACTTCGGTTATTACTTTGAGCGTTCAAGCTCCGGTCAGTTTCGTTGGGTATCCAGACTCCGGTTATTACGTTGAGCGTTCAGGCTCCGGTCAGTTTCGTTGGGTATTCAGACTCAGGTTATTACGTTGAGCGTTCAGGCTCCGGTCAATTTCGTTGGGTATCCAGACTCCAGTTTTTACGTTGAGCGTTCAAGCTCCGGACAGTTTTGTTGGGTATCCAGACTCTGGTTTTTACGTTGAGCGTTCAGACTCCGGTCAGTTTTGTTGCGTATCCAGACTCCAGTTATTACGTTCAGCGTTCAGGCTCCGGTAAGTTTCGTTGGGTATCCAGACTCCGGTTATTACGTTGAGCGTTCAGGCTCCGGTCAGTTTAGTTGGGTATCCAAACTCTGGTTATTATGTTGAGCGTTCAGGCTCCGGTCAGTTTCGTTGGGTATCCAGACTCCGGTTATTACGTTGAGCGTTCAGGCTCCGGTCAGTTTCGTTGCGTATCCAAACTTCGGTTATTACGTTGATCGTTCAGGCTCCGGTCAGTTTCATTGGGTATCCAGACTCCAGTTTTTACGTTGAGTGTTCAGGCTCTGGTCAGTTTTGTTGGGTATCCATGCTCCGGTTATTATGTTGAGCGTTCAGGCTCCGGTCATTTTCTTTGAGCATCCAGACTCCAGTTATTATGTTGTTCGTTCAGGCTCCGGTCAGTTTCGTTGAGAATCCAGACTCCGGTTATTACGTTGAGCGTTCAGGCTCCGTTCAGTTTCGTTGGGTATCCAGACTCCGGTTATTACGTTAAGCGTTCAGGCTCCGGTCAGTTTCGTTGTGTATCCAGACTCCGGTTATTACATTGAGCGTTCAGGGTCCGGTAAGTTTCGTTGGGTATCCAGACTCTGGTTTTTATGTTGAGCGTTCATGCTCCGGTCAGTTTCGTTGGGTATCCAGACTCCGGTTATTACGTTGAGCGTTCATGCTCCGGTCAGTTTCGTTGGGTAGCCAGACTCAGGTTATTACATTGAGCGTTCAAGCTCCGGTCAGTTTCGTTTGGTATCCAGACTTCAGTTATTACGTTGAGCGTTCAGGCTCCGGTCAGTTTCGTTGGGTATCCAGACTCCGGTTTTTACATTGAGCGTTCAGGCTCCGGTAAGTTTCGTTGCGTATCCAGACTTCGGTTATTACGTTGATCGTTCAGGCTCAGGTCAGTTTCATTGGGTATCCAGATTCCGGTTTTTACGTTGAGCGTTCAGGCTCTGGTCAGTTTTGTTGGGTATCCAGACTCCGGTTATTACGTCGAGCGTTCAGGCTCCGGACAGTTTCATTGGGTATCCATACTCCGGTTATTACGTTGAGCGTTCAGGCTCCGGTCAGTTTCGTTGGGTATCCAGACTCCGGTTATTACGTTGATAGTTCAGGCTCCGGTCAGTTTCTTTGGGTGTCCAGACTCCGATTATTCTGTTGAGCGTTCAGGCTCCAGTCATTTTCGTTGCGCATCCAGACTCCAGTTATTACATTGTGCGTTCAGGCTCAGGTCAGTTTCGTTGAGTATCCCGACTCCGGTTATTACGTTGAGCGTTCAGGCTCCGTTCAGTTTTTTTGGGTATCCAGACTCCGGTTATTACGTTGAGCGTTCAGGCTCCGGTCAGTTTTGTTGGGTATCCTGACTCCGGTTTTTACGTTGAGCGTTCAGGCTCCGGTCAGTTTTGTTGGGTATCCTGACTCCGGTTATTACGTTGAGCGTTTAGACTCCGGTCAATTTCATTGGGTATCCAGCCTCCAGTTTTTACGTTGAGCGTTCAGGCTCCGGTCAGTTTTGTTGGGTATCCAGACTCCGGTTATTACGTTGAGCGTTCAGGCTCCGGTCAGTTTCGTTGGGTATCCAGACTCCGGTTTTTACGTTGAGCGTTCAGGCTCCGATCAATTTCGTTGGGTATCCAGACTCCGGTTATTACGTTGAGCGTTCAGGCTCCGGTCAGTTTCGTTGGGTATCCAGACTCCGTTTATTACGTTAAGCATTCAGGCTCCGGTCAGTTTCATTGGGTAACCAGACTCCGGTTATTACGTTGAGCGTTCAGACTTCGGTCAGTTTCGTTGGGTATCCAGATTCCGGTTATTACGTTTAGCGTTCAGGCTCTGGTCAGTTTCGTTGGGTATCCAGACTCCGGTTTTTACGTTGAGCGTTCAGGCTCCAGTCAGTTTCGTTAAGTATCCAGACTCCGGTTATTACGTTGAGCGTTCAGGCTCCGGACAGTTTCGTTGGGTATCCAGACTCCGGTTATTACATTAAGCGTTCAGGCTCCGGTCAGTTTCGTTGGGTATCCAGACTCTGGTCAGTTTTGTTGGGTATCTAGACTCTGGTTTTTACGTTGAGCGTTCAGGCTCCGGTCAGTTTTGTTGTGTATCCAGACTCCGGTTATTACGTTAAGCATTCAGGCTCTGGTCAGTTTCGTTGGGTATCCAGACTCCGGTTATTACGTTGAGAGTTCAGGCTCTGGTCAGTTTCGTTGGGTATCCAGACTCCGGTTTTTACGTTGAGCGTTTAGGCTCCGGTCAGTTTCGTTGGGTATCCAGACTCCGGTTATTACGTTGAGCGTTCAGGCTCCGGTCAGTTTCGTTGGGTATCCAGACTCCGGTTATTACGTTAAACGTTCAGGCTCCGTTCAGTTTGGTTGGGTGTCCAGACTCCGTTTATTACGTTGAGCGTTCAGGCTCCGGTCAATTTTGTTGGGTATCCAGACTCCGGTTATTATGTTGAGGATTCAGGCTCCGGTCAGCTTTGTTGGGTATCCAGACTTCGGTTATTATGTTGAGCGTTCAGGCTCCGTTCAGTTTCGTAGGGTATCCAGACTCCGGTTATTACGTTGATAGTTCAGGCTCCGGTCAGTTTCGTTGAGTATCCAGACTCCGGTTATTATGTTGAGCGTTCATGCTCCGATCAGTTTCATTGGGTATCCAGACATCCTGTTATTACGTTGAGCGTTCAGGCTCCGGTCAGTTTAGTTAGGTATCCTAACTTCGGTTTTTACTTTGAGCGTTCAAGCTCCGGTCAGTTTCGTTGGGTATCCAGACTCTGGTTATTACGTTGAGCGTTCAGGCTCCGGTCAGTTTCGTTGGGTATCCAGACTCCGGTTATTACGTTAAACGTTCAGGCTCCGGTCAGTTTTGTTGGATGTCCAGACTCCGGTTATTACGTTGAGCGTTCAAGCTCCGGTCATTTTCGTTGAGCATCCAGACTCCAGTTATTATGTTGTTCGTTCAGGCTCCGGTCAGTTTCGTTGAGTATCCAGACTCCGGTTATTACGTTGAGCGCTCAGGCTCCGTTCAGTTTCGTTGGGTATCCAGACTTCGGTTATTACGTTAAGCGTTAAGGCTCCGATCAGTTTCTGTGTGTATCCAGACTCCGGTTATTACATTGAGCGTTCAGGGTCCGGTCAGTTTCGTTGGGTATTCAGACTCCGGTTATCACGTTGAGCGTTCAGGCTCCGGTAAGTTTCGTTGCGTATCCAGACTTCGGTTATTACGTTGATCGTTCAGGCTCAGGTCAGTTTCATTGGGTATCCAGATTCCGGTTTTTACGTTGAGCGTTCAGGCTCCGGTCAGTTTTGTTGGGTATCCAGACTCCGGTTATTACGTCGAGCGTTCAGGCTCCGGACAATTTCATTGGGTATCCATACTCCGGTTATTACGTTGATAGTTCAGGCTCCGGTCAGTTTCGTTGGGTATCCAGACTCCGGTTATTACGTTGATAGTTCAGGCTCCGGTCAGTTTCTTTGGGTGTTCAGACTCCGATTATTCTTTTGAGCGTTCAGGCTCCAGTCATTTTCGTTGCGCATCCAGACTCCAGTTATTACATTGTGCGTTCAGGCTCCGGTCAGTTTCGTTGAGTATCCCGACTCCGGTTATTACGTTGAGCGTTCAGGCTCCGTTCAGTTTTTTTGGGTATCCAGACTCCGGTTATTACGTTGAGCGTTCAGGCTCCGGTCAGTTTTGTTGGGTATCCTGACTCCGGTTTTTACGTTGAGCGTTCAGGCTCCGGTCAGTTTTGTTGGGTATCCTGACTCCGGTTATTACGTTGAGCGTTTAGACTCCGGTCAATTTCATTGGGTATCCAGCCTCCAGTTTTTATGTTGAGCGTTCAGGCTCCGGTCAGTTTTGTTGGGTATCCAGACTCCGGTTATTACGTTGAGCGTTCAGGCTCCGGTCAGTTTCGTTGGGTATCCAGACTCCGGTTTTTACGTTGAGCGTTCAGGCTCCGATCAATTTCGTTGGGTATCCAGACTCCGGTTATTACGTTGAGCGTTCAGGCTCCGGTCAGTTTCGTTGGGTATCCAGACTCCGTTTATTACGTTAAGCATTCAGGCTCCGGTCAGTTTCATTGGGTAACCAGACTCCGGTTATTACGTTGAGCGTTCAGACTCCGGTCAGTTTCGTTGGGTATCCAGATTCCGGTTATTACGTTGAGCGTTCAGGCTCCGGTCAGTTTCGTTGGGTATCCAGACTCCGGTTTTTACGTTGAGCGTTCAGGCTCCAGTCAGTTTCGTTAAGTATCCAGACTCCGGTTATTACGTTGAGCGTTCAGGCTCCGGACAGTTTCGTTGGGTATCCAAACTCCGGTTATTACATTAAGCGTTCAGGCTCCGGTCAGTTTCGTTGGGTATCCAGACTCTGGTCAGTTTTGTTGGGTATCTAGACTCTGGTTTTTACGTTGAGCGTTCAGGCTCCGGTCAGTTTTGTTGTGTATCCAGACTCCGGTTATTACGTTAAGCATTCAGGCTCTGGTTAGTTTCGTTGGGTATCCAGACTCCGGTTATTACGTTGAGAGTTCAGGCTCTGGTCAGTTTCGTTGGGTATCCAGACTCCGGTTTTTACGTTGAGCGTTTAGGCTCCGGTCAGTTTCGTTGGGTATCCAGACTCCGGTTATTACGTTGAGCGTTCAGGCTCCGGTCAGTTTCGTTGGGTATCCAGACTCCGGTTATTACGTTAAACGTTCAGGCTCCGTTCAGTTTGGTTGGGTGTCCAGACTCCGTTTATTACGTTGAGCGTTCAGGCTCCGGTCAATTTTGTTGGGTATCCAGACTCCGGTTATTATGTTGAGGATTCAGGCTCCGGTCAGCTTTGTTGGGTATCCAGACTTCGGTTATTATGTTGAGCGTTCAGGCTCCGTTCAGTTTCGTAGGGTATCCAGACTCCGGTTATTACGTTGATAGTTCAGGCTCCGGTCAGTTTCGTTGAGTATCCAGACTCCGGTTATTATGTTGAGCGTTCATGCTCCGATCAGTTTCATTGGGTATCCAGACATCCTGTTATTACGTTGAGCGTTCAGGCTCCGGTCAGTTTAGTTAGGTATCCTAACTTCGGTTTTTACTTTGAGCGTTCAAGCTCCGGTCAGTTTCGTTGGGTATCCAGACTCTGGTTATTACGTTGAGCGTTCAGGCTCCGGTCAGTTTCGTTGGGTATCCAGACTCCGGTTATTACGTTAAACGTTCAGGCTCCGGTCAGTTTTGTTGGATGTCCAGACTCCGGTTATTACGTTGAGCGTTCAGGCTCCGGTCATTTTCGTTGAGCATCCAGACTCCAGTTATTATGTTGTTCGTTCAGGCTCCGGTCAGTTTCGTTGAGTATCCAGACTCCGGTTATTACGTTGAGCGCTCAGGCTCCGTTCAGTTTCGTTGGGTATCCAGACTTCGGTTATTACGTTAAGCGTTAAGGCTCCGATCAGTTTCTGTGTGTATCCAGACTCCGGTTATTACATTGAGCGTTCAGGGTCCGGTCAGTTTCGTTGGGTATTCAGACTCCGGTTATCACGTTGAGCGTTCAGGCTCCGGTAAGTTTCGTTGCGTATCCAGACTTCGGTTATTACGTTGATCGTTCAGGCTCAGGTCAGTTTCATTGGGTATCCAGATTCCGGTTTTTACGTTGAGCGTTCAGGCTCCGGTCAGTTTTGTTGGGTATCCAGACTCCGGTTATTACGTCGAGCGTTCAGGCTCCGGACAGTTTCATTGGGTATCCATACTCCGGTTATTACGTTGATAGTTCAGGCTCCGGTCAGTTTCGTTGGGTATCCAGACTCCGGTTATTACGTTGATAGTTCAGGCTCCGGTCAGTTTCTTTGGGTGTTCAGACTCCGATTATTCTTTTGAGCGTTCAGGCTCCAGTCATTTTCGTTGCGCATCCAGACTCCAGTTATTACATTGTGCGTTCAGGCTCCGGTCAGTTTTGTTGAGTATCCCGACTCCGGTTATTACGTTGAGCGTTCAGGCTCCGTTCAGTTTTTTTGGGTATCCAGACTCCGGTTATTACGTTGAGCGTTCAGGCTCCGGTCAGTTTTGTTGGGTATCCTGACTCCGGTTTTTACGTTGAGCGTTCAGGCTCCGGTCAGTTTTGTTGGGTATCCTGACTCCGGTTATTACGTTGAGCGTTTAGACTCCGGTCAATTTCATTGGGTATCCAGCCTCCAGTTTTTATGTTGAGCGTTCAGGCTCCGGTCAGTTTTGTTGGGTATCCAGACTCCGGTTATTACGTTGAGCGTTCAGGCTCCGGTCAGTTTCGTTGGGTATCCAGACTCCGGTTTTTACGTTGAGCGTTCAGGCTCCGATCAATTTCGTTGGGTATCCAGACTCCGGTTATTACGTTGAGCGTTCAGGCTCCGGTCAGTTTCGTTGGGTATCCAGACTCCGTTTATTACGTTAAGCATTCAGGCTCCGGTCAGTTTCATTGGGTAACCAGACTCCGGTTATTACGTTGAGCGTTCAGACTCCGGTCAGTTTCGTTGGGTATCCAGATTCCGGTTATTACGTTGAGCGTTCAGGCTCCGGTCAGTTTCGTTGGGTATCCAGACTCCGGTTTTTACGTTGAGCGTTCAGGCTCCAGTCAGTTTCGTTAAGTATCCAGACTCCGGTTATTACGTTGAGCGTTCAGGCTCCGGACAGTTTCGTTGGGTATCCAGACTCCGGTTATTACATTAAGCGTTCAGGCTCCGGTCAGTTTCGTTGGGTATCCAGACTCTGGTCAGTTTTGTTGGGTATCTAGACTCTGGTTTTTACGTTGAGTGTTCAGGCTCCGGTCAGTTTTGTTGTGTATCCAGACTCCGGTTATTACGTTAAGCATTCAGGCTCTGGTCAGTTTCGTTGGGTATCCAGACTCCGGTTATTACGTTGAGAGTTCAGGCTCTGGTCAGTTTCGTTGGGTATCCAGACTCCGGTTTTTACGTTGAGCGTTTAGGCTCCGGTCAGTTTCGTTGGGTATCCAGACTCCGGTTATTACGTTGAGCGTTCAGGCTCCGGTCAGTTTCGTTGGGTATCCAGACTCCGGTTATTACGTTAAACGTTCAGGCTCCGTCCAGTTTGGTTGGGTGTCCAGACTCAGTTTATTACGTTGAGCGTTCAGGCTCCGGTCAATTTTGTTGGGTATCCAGACTCCGGTTATTATGTTGAGGATTCAGGCTCCGGTCAGCTTTGTTGGGTATCCAGACTTCGGTTATTATGTTGAGCGTTCAGGCTCCGTTCAGTTTCGTAGGGTATCCAGACTCCGGTTATTACGTTGATAGTTCAGGCTCCGGTCAGTTTCGTTGAGTATCCAGACTCCGGTTATTATGTTGAGCGTTCATGCTCCGATCAGTTTCATTGGGTATCCAGACATCCTGTTATTACGTTGAGCGTTCAGGCTCCGGTCAGTTTAGTTAGGTATCCTAACTTCGGTTTTTACTTTGAGCGTTCAAGCTCCGGTCAGTTTCGTTGGGTATCCAGACTCTGGTTATTACGTTGAGCGTTCAGGCTCCGGTCAGTTTCGTTGGGTATCCAGACTCCGGTTATTACGTTAAACGTTCAGGCTCCGGTCAGTTTTGTTGGATGTCCAGACTCCGGTTATTACGTTGAGCGTTCAGGCTCCGGTCATTTTCGTTGAGCATCCAGACTCCAGTTATTATGTTGTTCGTTCAGGCTCCGGTCAGTTTCGTTGAGTATCCAGACTCCGGTTATTACGTTGAGCGCTCAGGCTCCGTTCAGTTTCGTTGGGTATCCAGACTTCGGTTATTACGTTAAGCGTTAAGGCTCCGATCAGTTTCTGTGTGTATCCAGACTCCGGTTATTACATTGAGCGTTCAGGGTCCGGTCAGTTTCGTTGGGTATTCAGACTCCGGTTATCACGTTGAGCGTTCAGGCTCCGGTAAGTTTCGTTGCGTATCCAGACTTCGGTTATTACGTTGATCGTTCAGGCCCAGGTCAGTTTCATTGGGTATCCAGATTCCGGTTTTTACGTTGAGCGTTCAGGCTCCGGTCAGTTTTGTTGGGTATCCAGACTCCGGTTATTACGTCGAGCGTTCAGGCTCCGGACAGTTTCATTGGGTATCCATACTCCGGTTATTACGTTGATAGTTCAGGCTCCGGTCAGTTTCGTTGGGTATCCAGACTCCGGTTATTACGTTGATAGTTCAGGCTCCGGTCAGTTTCTTTGGGTGTCCAGACTCCGATTATTCTGTTGAGCGTTCAGGCTCCAGTCATTTTCGTTGCGCATCCAGACTCCAGTTATTACATTGTGCGTTCAGGCTCCGGTCAGTTTCGTTGAGTATCCCGACTCCGGTTATTACGTTGAGCGTTCAGGCTCCGTTCAGTTTTTTTGGGTATCCAGACTCCGGTTATTACGTTGAGCGTTCAGGCTCCGGTCAGTTTTGTTGGGTATCCTGACTCCGGTTTTTACGTTGAGCGTTCAGGCTCCGGTCAGTTTTGTTGGGTATCCTGACTCCGGTTATTACGTTGAGCGTTTAGACTCCGGTCAATTTCATTGGGTATCCAGCCTCCAGTTTTTACGTTGAGCGTTCAGGCTCCGGTCAGTTTTGTTGGGTATCCAGACTCCGGTTATTACGTTGAGCGTTCAGGCTCCGGTCAGTTTCGTTGGGTATCCAGACTCCGGTTTTTACGTTGAGCGTTCAGGCTCCGATCAATTTCGTTGGGTATCCAGACTCCGGTTATTACGTTGAGCGTTCAGGCTCCGGTCAGTTTCGTTGGGTATCCAGACTCCGTTTATTACGTTAAGCATTCAGGCTCCGGTCAGTTTCATTGGGTAACCAGACTCCGGTTATTACGTTGAGCGTTCAGACTCCGGTCAGTTTCGTTGGGTATCCAGATTCCGGTTATTACGTTGAGCGTTCAGGCTCCGGTCAGTTTCGTTGGGTATCCAGACTCCGGTTTTTACGTTGAGCGTTCAGGCTCCAGTCAGTTTCGTTAAGTATCCAGACTCCGGTTATTACGTTGAGCGTTCAGGCTCCGGACAGTTTCGTTGGGTATCCAGACTCCGGTTATTACATTAAGCGTTCAGGCTCCGGTCAGTTTCGTTGGGTATCCAGACTCCGGTTATTACATTGAGCGTTCAGGCTCCGGTCAGTTTTGTTGGGTATCCAGACTCCAATTATTATGTTGAGGGTTTAGGCTCTGGTCAGTTTTGTTGGGTATCCAAACTTCGGTTATTATGTTGAGCGTTCAGGCTCCATTCAGTTTCGTAGGGTATCCAGATTACGGTTATTACGTTGAGCGTTCATGCTCCGGTCAGTTTCGTTGGGTATCCAGACTCCGGTTATTACGTTGAGCGTTCAGGCTCCGGTCAGTTTCGTTGGGTATTCAGACTCCGGTTATCACGTTGAGCGTTCAGGCTCCGGTAAGTTTCGTTGCGTATCCAGACTTCGGTTATTACGTTGATCGTTCAGGCTCAGGTCAGTTTCATTGGGTATCCAGATTCCGGTTTTTACGTTGAGCGTTCAGGCTCCGGTCAGTTTTGTTGGGTATCCAGACTCCGGTTATTACGTCGAGCGTTCAGGCTCCGGTCAGTTTCATTGGGTATCCATACTCCAGTTATTACGTTGAGCGTTCTGGCTCCGGTCAGTTTCGTTGGGTATCCAGACTCCGGTTATTACGTTGATAGTTCAGGCTCCGGTCAGTTTCTTTGGGTGTCCAGACTCCGATTAATCTGTTGAGCGTTCAGGCTCCAGTCATTTTCTTTGCGCATCCAGACTCCAGTTATTACGTTGTGCGTTCAGGCTCCGGTCAGTTTGGTTGAGTATCCCAACTCCGGTTATTACATTGAGCGTTCAGGCTCCGTTCAGTTTTTTTGGGTATCCAGACTCCGGTTATTACGTTGAGGGTTCAGGCTCCGGTCAGTTTTGTTGGGTATCCTGACTCCGGTTTTTACGTTGAGCGTTCAGGCTCCGGTCAGTTTTGTTGGGTATCCTGACTCCGGTTATTACGTTGAGCGTTTAGACTCCGGTCAGTTTCATTGGGTATCCAGACTCCAGTTTTTACATTGAGCGTTCAGGCTCCGGTCAGTTTTGTTGGGTATCCAGACTCCGGTTATTACGTTGAGCGTTCAGGCTCCGGTCAGTTTCGATGGGTATCCAGACTCCGATTTTTACGTTGAGCATTGAGGCTCCGATCAATTTCGTTGGGTATCCAGACTCCGGTTATTACGTTGAGCGTTCAGGCTCCGGTCAGTTTCGTTGGGTATCCAGACTCCGTTTATTACGTTAAGCATTCAGGCTCCGGTCAGTTTCATTGGGTAACCAGACTCCGGTTATTACGTTGAGCGTTCAGGCTCCGGTCAGTTTCGTTGGGTATCCAGATTCCGGTTATTACGTTGAGCGTTCAGGCTCCGGTCAGTTTCGTTGGGTATCCAGACTCCGGTTTTTACGTTGAGCGTTCAGGCTCCAGTCAGTTTCGTTGGGTATCCAGACTCCGGTTATTACGTTGAGCGTTCAGGCTCCGGACAGTTTCGTTGGGTATCCAGACTCCGGTTATTACATTAAGCGTTCAGGCTCCGGTCAGTTTCGTTGGGTATCCAGACTCCGGTTATTACATTGAGCGTTCAGGCTCCGGTCAGTTTTGTTGGGTATCCAGACTCCAATTATTATGTTGAGGGTTTAGGCTCTGGTCAGTTTTGTTGGGTATCCAAACTTCGGTTATTATGTTGAGCGTTCAGGCCCCATTCAGTTTCGTAGGGTATCCAGATTACGGTTATTACGTTGAGCGTTCATGCTCCGGTCAGTTTCGTTGGGTATCCAGACTCCGGTTATTACGTTGAGCGTTCAGGCTCCGGTCAGTTTCGTTGGGTATTCAGACTCCGGTTATCACGTTGAGCGTTCAAGCTCCGGTAAGTTTCGTTGCGTATCCAGACTTCGGTTATTACGTTGATCGTTCAGGCTCAGGTCAGTTTCATTGGGTATCCAGATTCCGGTTTTTACGTTGAGCGTTCAGGCTCCGGTCAGTTTTGTTGGGTATCCAGACTCCGGTTATTACGTCGAGCGTTCAGGCTCCGGTCAGTTTCATTGGGTATCCATACTCCAGTTATTACGTTGAGCGTTCTGGCTCCGGTCAGTTTCGTTGGGTATCCAGACTCCGGTTATTACGTTGATAGTTCAGGCTCCGGTCAATTTCTTTGGGTGTCCAGACTCCGATTAATCTGTTGAGCGTTCAGGCTCCAGTCATTTTCGTTGCGCATCCAGACTCCAGTTATTACGTTGTGCGTTCAGGCTCCGGTCAGTTTCGTTGAGTATCCCAACTCCGGTTATTACGTTGAGCGTTCAGGCTCCGTTCAGTTTTTTTGGGTATCCAGACTCCGGTTATTACGTTGAGGGTTCAGGCTCCGGTCAGTTTTGTTGGGTATCCTGACTCCGGTTTTTACGTTGAGCGTTCAGGCTCCGGTCAGTTTTGTTGGGTATCCTGACTCCGGTTATTACGTTGAGCGTTTAGACTCCGGTCAGTTTCATTGGGTATCCAGACTCCAGTTTTTACGTTGAGCGTTCAGGCTCCGGTCAGTTTTGTTGGGTATCCAGACTCCGGTTATTACGTTGAGCGTTCAGGCTCCGGTCAGTTTCGATGGGTATCCAGACTCCGGTTTTTACGTTGAGCGTTGAGGCTCCGATCAATTTCGTTGGGTATCCAGACTCCGGTTATTACGTTGAGCGTTCAGGCTCCGGTCAGTTTCGTTGGGTATCCAGACTCCCGTTATTACGTTAAGCGTTCAGGCTCCGGTCAGTTTCGTTGGGTAACCAGACTCCGGTTATTACGTTGAGCGTTTAGGCTCCAGTCAGTTTCGTTGGGTATCCAGACTCCGGTTATTACGTTGAGCGTTCAGGCTCCGGTCAGTTTCTTTGGGTAGTCAGACTCCGGTTATTACGTTAAGCGTTCAGGCTCCGGTCAGTTTCGTTGGGTATCCAGACTCCGGTGATTACATTGAGCGTTCAGGCTCCGGTCAGTTTTGTTGGGAATCCAGACTCCGGTTATTATGTTGAGGGTTCAGTCTCCGGTCAGTTTCGTTGGGTATCCAGACTTAGGTTATTACATTGAGCGTTCAGGCTCCGGTCATTTTCGTTTGGTATCTAGAATTCAGTTATTACGTTGAGCGTTTAGGCTCCGGTCAGTTTCGTTGGGTATCCAGACACCGGTTTTTACGTTGAGCGTTCAGGCTCCGGTCAGTTTTGTTGGGTATCTAGACTCTGGTTTTTACGTTGAGCGTTTAGGCTCCGGTCAGTTTTGTTGGGTATCCAGACTCCGGTTATTACGTTAAGCGTTCAGGCTCCGGTCAGTTTTGTTGGGTATCCAGACTCCGGTTATTACATTGAGCGTTCAGGCTCCGGTCAGTTTCGTTGGGTATCCAGACTCCGGTTTTTACGTTGAGCGTTCAGGCTCCAGTAAGTTTCGTTTGGTATCTAGACTCCGGTTATTACGTTGAGCGTTCAGGCTCCGGACAGTTTCGTTGGGTATCCAGACTCCGGTTATTACATTAAGCGTTCAGGCTCCGGTCAGTTTCGTTGGGTATCCAGACTCCGGTTATTACATTGAGCGTTCAGGCTCCGGTAAGTTTTGTTGGGTATCCAGACTCCGATTATTATGTTGAGGGTTCAGGCTCCGGTCAGTTTTGTTGGGTATCCAAACTTCGGTTATTATGTTGAGCGTTCAGGCTCCGTTCAGTTTCGTAGGGTATCCAGATTACGGTTATTACGTTGAGCGTTCATGCTCCGCTCAGTTTTGTTGGGTATCCAGACTCCGGTTATTACGTTGAGCGTTCAGGCTCCGGTCAGTTTCGTTGGGTATTCAGACTCCGGTTATCACGTTGAGCGTTCAGGCTCCGGTAAGTTTCGTTGTATATCCAGACTTCGGTTATTACGTTGATCGTTCAGGCTCAGGTCAGTTTCATTGGGTATCCAGATTCCGGTTTTTACGTTGAGCGTTCAGGCTCCGGTCAGTTTCGTTGGGTATCCAGACTTCGGTTATTACGTTGAGCATTCAAGCTTCGGTCAGTTTCGTTGGGTATCGAGACTCCGGTTATTACGTTGAGCGTTCAGGCTCCGGTCAGTTTCGTTGGGTATCCAGACTTTGGTTATTACGTTGATAGTTTAGGCTCCGGTCAGTTTCTTTGGGTGTCCAGACTCCGATTATTCTGTTGAGCGTTCAGGCTCCAGTCATTTTCGTTGCGCATCCAGACTCCAGTTATTACGTTGTGCGTTCAGGCTCCGGTCAGTTTCGTTGAGTATCCCGACTCCGGTTATTACGTTGAGCGTTCAGGCTCCGTTCAGTTTTTTTGGGTATCCAGACTCCGGTTATTACGTTGAGCGTTCAGGCTCCGGTCAGTTTTGTTGGGTATCCTGACTCCGGTTTTTACGTTGAGCGTTCAGGCTCCGGTCAGTTTTGTTGGGTATCCTGACTCCGGTTATTACGTTGAGCGTTTAGACTCCGGTCAGTTTCATTGGGTATCCAGACTCCAGTTTTTACGTTGAGCGTTCAGGCTCCGGTCAGTTTTGTTGGGTATCCAGATTCCGGTTTTTACGTTGAGCGTTCAGGCTCCGGTCAGTTTCGTTGGTTATCCAGACTTCGGTTATTACGTTGAGCATTCAAGCTTCGGTCAGTTTCGTTGGGTATCGAGACTCCGGTTATTACGTTGAGCGTTCAGACTCCGGTCAGTTTCGTTGGGTATCCAGACTCCGGTTATTACGTTGATAGTTCAGGCTCCGGTCTGTTTCTTTGGGTGTCCAGACTCCGATTATTCTGTTGAGCGTTCAAGCTCCAGTCATTTTCGTTGCGCATCCAGACTCCAGTTATTACGTTGTGCGTTCAGGCTCCGGTCAGTTTCGTTGAGTATCCCGACTCCGGTTATTACGTTGAGCGTTCAGGCTCCGTTCAGTTTTTTTGGGTATCCAGACTCCGGTTATTACGTTGAGCGTTCAGGCTCCGGTCAGTTTTGTTGGGTATCCTGACTCCGGTTTTTACGTTGAGCGTTCAGGCTCCGGTCAGTTTTGTTGGGTATCCTGACTCCGGTTATTACGTTGAGCGTTTAGATTCCGGTCAGTTTCATTGGGTATCCAGACTCCAGTTTTTACGTTGAGCGTTCAGGCTCGGATCAGTTTTGTTGGGTATCCAGACTCCGGTTATTACGTTGAGCGTTCAGGCTCCGGTCAATTTCGTTGGGTATCCAGACTCCGGTTTTTACGTTGAGCGTTCAGGCTCAGATCAATTTCGTTGGGTATCCAGACTCTGGTTATTACGTTGAGCATTCAGGCTCCGATCAGTTTCGTTGGGTATCCAGACTCCGGTTATTACGTTAAGCGTTCAGGCTCCGGTCAGCTTCGTTGGGTAACCAGACTCCAGTTATTACGTTGAGCGTTCAGGCTCCGGTCAGTTTCGTTTGGTATCCAGACTTCAGTTATTACGTTGAGCGTCCAGGCTCCGGTCAGTTTCGTTGGGTATCCAGACTCCGGTTATTACGTTGAGCGTTTAGGCTCCGGTCAGTTTCATTGGGTATCTAGACTCCAGTTTTTACATTGAGCGTTCAGGCTCCGGTCAGTTTTTTTGGGTATCCAGACTCCGGTTATTATGTTGAGGTTTCAGGCTCCGGTCAGTTTCGTAGGGTATCCAGACTCCGGGTTTTACGTTGAACGTTCAGGCTCCGATCAGTTTTGGTGGGTATCCAGACTCCGATTATTACGTTGAGCGTTCAGGCTCTAGTCAGTATCGTTGGGTATCCAGACTCCGGTTATTACATTGAGCGTTCAGGCTCTAGTCAGTTTCGTTAGGTATCCAGACTCAGGTTATTACGTTGAGCGTTCAGGCTCCGGTCAGTTTCGTTGGGTATCCAGACTTCGGTTATTACGTTGAGTATTCAAGCTCCGGTCAGTTTCGTTGGTTATCGAGACTCCGGTTATTACGTTGAGCGTTCAGGCTCCGGTCAGTTTCGTTGGGTATCCAGACTCCGGTTATTACGTTGATAGTTCAGGCTCCGGTCAGTTTCGTTGGGTGTCCAGACTCCGATTATTCTGTTGAGCGTTCAGGCTCCGGTCATTTTCGTTGCGCATCCAGACTCCAGTTATTACGTTGTGCGTTCAGGCTCCGGTCAGTTTCGTTGAGTATCCAGACTCCGGTTATTACGTTGAGCGTTCAGGCTCCATTCAGTTTTTTTGGGTATCCAGACTCCGCTATTACAAAGAGCGTTCAGGCTCCGGTCAGTTTCGTTGTGTATCCAGACTCCGGTTATTACGTTGAGCGTTCAGGCTCCGGTCAGTTTCATTGGGTATCCAGACTCCGGTTTTTACGTTGAGCGTTCAGGCTCCGGTCAGTTTTGTTGGGTATCCAGACTCTGGTTTTTACGTTGAGCGTTCAAGCTCCGGTCAATTTTGTTGGGTATCCAGACTCCGGTTATTACGTTAAGCGTTCAGGCTCCTGTCAGTTTCATTGGATATCCAGACTCCGATTATTACGTTGAGCGTTCAGGCTCCGGTCAGTTTCGTTGGGTATCCAGACTCCGGTTTTTCCGTTGAGCGTTCAGGCTCCAGTCAGTTTCGTTGGGTATCCAGACTCCGGTTATTACGTTGAGCGTTCAGGCTCCGGTCAGTTTCGTTTGGTATCCAGACTCCGGTTTTTACGTTAAGCGTTCAGACTCCGGTTAGTTTCGTTGGGTATCCAGACTCCGGTTATTACATTGAGCGTTCAGGCTCCAGTCAGTTTTGTTGGGTATCCAGACTCCGGTCAGTTTTGTTGGGTATCTAGACTCCGGTTATTATGTTGAGCGTTCAGGCTCCGGTCAGTTTCGTTGGGTATCTAGACTCCGGTTATTACATTGAACGTTCAGGCTCCGGTCAGTTTCGTTTGGTATCCAGACTTCAGTTATTACGTTGAGCGTTCAGGCTCCGGTCAGTTTCGTTGGGTATCCAGACTCTGGTTTTTACGTTGAGCGTTCAGGCTCCGGTCAGTTTTGTTGGGTATCTAGACTCTGGTTTTTACGTTGAGCGTTCAGGCTCCGATCAGTTTTGTTGGGTATCCAGACTCCGATTATTACGTTAAGCGTTCAGGCTCCGGTCAGTTTCGTTGGGTATCCAGACTCCGGTTATTACGTTGAGCGTTCAGGCTCCGGTCAGTTTCGTTGGGTATCCAGACTCCAGTTATTACGTTGAACGTTCAGGCTCCGGTCAGTTTCGTTGGATGTCTAGACTCCGGTTATTACGTTGAGCGTTCAGCCTCCGGTCATTTTCGTTGCGCATCCAGACTCCAGTTATTACGTTGTGCGTTCCGGCTCCGGTCAGTTTCATTGAGTATCCAGACTCCGGTTATTACGTTGAGCGTTCAGGCTTCGTTCAGTTTTTTTGGGTATCCAGACTCCGGTTATTACATTGAGCGTTCAGGCTCCGGTCAGTTTCGTTGTGTACCCAGACTCCGGTTATTACGTTGAGCGTTCAGGCTCTGGTCAGTTTCGTTGGGTATCCAGACTCCGGTTTTTACGTTGAGCGTTCAGGCTCCGGTCAGTTTCGTTGGGTATCCAGACTCCGGTTTTTATATTGAGCGTTCAGGCTCCGGTCAGTTTTGTTGGGTATCCAGACTCTGGTTTTTACGTTGAGCGTTCAGGCTCCGGTCAATTTTGTTGTGTATCCAGACTCCGGTTATTACGTTAAGCGTTCAAGCCTCTGTCAGTTTCGTTGGGTATCCAGACTCCGATTATTACATTGAGCGTTCAGGCTCCGGTCAGTTTTGTTGGGTATCCAGACTCCGGTTTTTACGTTGAGCGTTGAGGCTCCGGTCAGTTTAGTTGGGTATCCATACTCCGGTTATTACGTTGAGCGTTCAGGCTCCGGTCAGTTTCGTTGGGTATCCAGACTCCGGTTATTACGTTAAGCGTTCAGGCTCCGGTCAGTTTCGTTGGGTATCTAGACTCCGGTTATTACATTGAGCGTTCAGGCTCCGGTCAGTTTTGTTGGGTATCCAGACTCCGGTTATTATGTTGAGGGTTCAGGCTCCGATCAGTTTCGTTGGGTATCCAGACTCAGGTTATTACATTGAGCGTTCAGGCTCCGGTCAGTTTCGTTTGGTAGCCAGACTTCAGTTATTACGTTGAGCGTTCAGGCTCCGGTCAGTTTCGTTGGGTATCCAGACTCCGGTTTTTACGTTGAGCGTTCAGGCTCCGGTCAGTTTTCTTGGCTACCTAGACTCTGGTTTTTACGTTGAGCGTTTAGGCTCCGGTCAATTTTGTTGGTTATCCAGACTCCGGTTATTACGTTAAGCATTCAGGATCTGGTCAGTTTCGTTGGGTATCCAGACTCCGGTTATTACGTTGAGCATTCAGGCTCCGGTCAGTTTCGTTGGGTATCCAGACTCCGGTTATTGCGTTGAGCGTTCAGGCTCCGGACAGTTTCGTTGGGTATCCAGACTCCGGTTATTACGTTAAGCGTTCAGGCTCCGGTCAGTTTCGTTGGGTATCCAGACTCCGGTTATTACATTGAGCGTTCAGGCTCCGGTCAGTTTTGTTGGGTATCCAGACTCCGGTTATTATGTTGAGGGTTCAGGCTCCGGTCAGTTTTGTTGGGTATCCAGACTTCGGTTATTATGTTGACGTTCAGGCTCCGTTCAGTTTCGTAGGGTATCCAGATTCCGGTTATTACGTTGAGCGTTCATGCTCCGGTCAGTTTCGTTGGGTATCCAGACTCCGGTTATTACGTTGAGCGTTCAGGCTCCGGTCAGTTTCGTTGGTTATTCAGACTCCGGTTATCACGTTGAGCGTTCAGGCTCCGGTAAGTTTCGTTGTGTATCCAGACTTCGGTTATTACGTTGATCGTTCAGGCTCAGGTCAGTTTCAATGGGTATCCAGACTCCGGTTTTTACGTTGAGCGTTCAGGCTCCGGTCAGTTTCATTGGGTATCCATACTCCGGTTATTACGTTGAGCGTTCAGGATCCGGTCAGTTTCGTTGGGTATCCAGACTCCGGTTATTACGTTGAGCATTCAAGCTCCGGTCAGTTTCGTTGGGTATCGAGACTCCGGTTATTATGTTGAGCGTTCAGGCTCCGGTCAGTTTCGTTAGGTATCCAGACTCCGGTTATTACGTTGATAGTTCAGGCTCCGGTCAGTTTCTTTGGGTGTCCAGACTCCGATTATTCTGTTGAGCGTTCAGGCTCCGGTCATTTTTGTTGCACATCCAGACTCCAGTTATTACGTTGTACTTTCAGGCTCCGTTCAGTTTCGTTGAGTATCCCGACTCCGGTTATTACGTTGAGCGTTCAGGCTCCGTTCAGTTTTTTTGGGTATCCTGACTCCGGTTATTACGTTGAGCGTTCAGGCTCCGGTCAGTTTTGTTGGGTATCCTGACTCCGGTTTTTACGTTGAGCGTTCAGGCTCCGGTCAGTTATGTTGGGTATCCTGACTCCGGTTATTACGTTGAGCGTTTAGACTCCGGTCAGTTTCATTGGGTATCCAGACTCCAGTTTTTACGTTGAGCGTTCAGGCTCCAGTCAGTTTTGTTGGGTATCCAGACTCCGGTTATTACGTTGAGCGTTCAGGCTCCAGTCAGTTTCGTTGGGCGTCCAGACTCCGATTTTTACGTTGAGCGTTCAGGCTCCGATCAATTTCGTTGGGTATCCATACTCCGGTTATTACATTGAGCGTTCAGGCTCCGGTCAGTTTCGTTGGGTATCCAGACTCCGGTTATTACGTTAAGCGTTCAGGCTCCGGTCAGTTTCGTTGGGTATCTAGACTCCGGTTATTACATTGAGCGTCAGGCTCCGGTCAGTTTTGTTGGGTATCCAGACTCCGGTTATTATGTTGAGGGTTCAGGCTCCGGTCAGTTTCGTTGGGTATCCAGACTCAGGTTATTACATTGAGCGTTCAGGCTCCGGTCAGTTTCGTTTGGTATCCAGACTTCAGTTATTACGTTGAGCGTTCAGGCTCCGGTCAGTTTCGTTGGGTATCCAGACTCCGGTTTTTACGTTGAGCGTTCAGGCTCCGGTCAGTTTTCTTGGGTATCTAGACTCTGGTTTTTACGTTGAGCGTTTAGGCTCCGGTCAGTTTTGTTGGTTATCCAGACTCCGGTTATTAAGTTAAGCGTTCAGGCTCCGGTCAGTTTCGTTGGGTATCCAGACTCCGGTTATTACGTTGAGCGTTCAGGCTCCGGTCAGTTTCGTTGGGTATCTAGACTCCGATTATTGCGTTGAGCGTTCAGGCTCCGGACAGTTTCGTTGGGTATCCAGACTCCGGTTATTACGTTAAGCGTTCAGGCTCCGGTCAGTTTCGTTGGGTATCCAGACTCCGGTTATTACATTGAGCGTTCAGGCTCCGGTCAGTTTTGTTGGGTATCCAGACTCCGGTTATTATGTTGAGGGTTCAGGCTCCGGTCAGTTTTGTTGGGTATCCAGACTTTGGTTATTATGTTGACGTTCAGGCTCCGTTCAGTTTCGTAGGGTATCCAGATTCCGGTTATTATGTTGAGCGTTCATGCTCCGGTCAGTTTCGTTGGGTATCCAGACTCCGGTTATTACATTGAGCGTTCAGGCTCCGGTCAGTTTTGTTGGGTATCCAGACTCCGGTTATTATGTTGAGGGTTCAGGCTCCGGTCAGTTTTGTTGGGTATCCAGACTTTGGTTATTATGTTGACGTTCAGGCTCCGTTCAGTTTCGTAGGGTATCCAGATTCCGGTTATTATGTTGAGCGTTCATGCTCCGGTCAGTTTCGTTGGGTATCCAGACTCCGGTTATTACGTTGAGCGTTCAGGCTCCGGTCAGTTTCGTTGGGTATTCAGACTCCGGTTATCACGTTGAGCGTTCAGGCTCCGGTAAGTTTCGTTGTGTATCCAGACTTCGGTTATTACGTTGATCGTACAGGCTCAGGTCAGTTTCATTGGGTATCCAGACTCCGGTTTTTACGTTGACCGTTCAGGCTCCGGTCAGTTTCATTGGGTATCCAGACTCCGGTTATTACGTTGATAGTTCAGGCTCCGGTCAGTTTCTTTGGGTGTCCAGACTCCGATTATTCTGTTGAGCGTTCAGGCTCCGATCATTTTTGTTGCACATCCAGACTCCAGTTATTACGTTGTGCTTTCAGGCTCCGGTCAGTTTCGTTGAGTATCCCGACTCCGGTTATTACGTTGAGCGTTCAGGCTCCGTTCAGTTTTTTTGGGTATCCAGACTCCGGTTATTACGTTGAGCGTTCAGGCTCCGGTCAGTTTTGTTGGGTATCCTGACTCCGGTTTTTACGTTGAGCGTTCAGGCTCCAGTCAGTTTTGTTGGGTATCCTGACTCCGGTTATTACGTTGAGCGTTTAGACTCCGGTCAGTTTCATTGGGTATCCAGACTCCAGTTTTTACGTTGAGCGTTCAGGCTCCGGTCAGTTTTGTTGGGTATCCAGACTCCGGTTATTACGTTGAGCGTTCAGGCTCCAGTCAGTTTCGTTGGGTATCCAGACTCCGATTTTTACGTTGAGCGTTCAGGCTCCGATCAATTTCGTTGGGTATCCAGACTCCGGTTATTACGTTGAGCGTTCAGGCTCCGGTCAGTTTCGTTGGGTATCCAGACTCCGGTTATTACGTTAAGCGTTCAGGCTCCGGTCAGTTTCATTGGGTAACCAGAATCCGGTTATTACGTTGAGCGTTCAGGCTCCGGTCAGTTTCGTTTGGTATCCAGACTTCAGTTATTACGTTGAGCGTCCAGGCTCCGGTCAATTTCGTTGGGTATCCAGACTCCGGTTATTACGTTAAGCGTTTAGGCTCCGGTCAGTTTCATTGGGTATCTAGACTCCAGTTTTTACGTTGAGCGTTCAGGCTCCGGTCAGTTTTTTTGGGTATACAGGCTCCGGTTATTATGTTGAGGTTTCAGGCTCCGGTCAGTTTCGTAGGGTATCCAGACTCCGGGTTTTACGTTGAACGTTCAGGCTCCGGTCAGTTTTGGTGGGTATCCAGACTCCGATTATTACGTTGAGCGTTCAGGCTCTAGTCAGTATCGTTGGGTGTCCAGACTCCGGTTATTACGTTGAGCGTTCAGGCTCCAGTCAGTTTCGTTAGGTTTCCAGACTCAGGTTATTACGTTGAGCGTTCAGGCTCTGGTCAGTTTCGTTGGGTATCCAGACTTTGGTTATTACGTTGAGTATTCAAGCTCCGGTCAGTTTCGTTGGTTATCGAGACTCCGGTTATTACGTTGAGCATTCAGGCTCCGGTCAGTTTCGTTGGGTATCTAGACTCCGGTTATTACGTTGATAGTTCAGGCTCCGGTCAGTTTCGTTGGGTGTCCAGACTCCGATTATTCTGTTGAGCGTTCAGGCTCCGGTCATTTTCGTTGCGCATCCAGACTCCAGTTATTACGTTGTGCGTTCAGGCTCCGGTCAGTTTCGTTGAGTATCCAAACTCCGGTTATTACGTTGAGCGTTCAGGCTCCGTTCAGTTTCGTTGGGTATCCAGACTCCGGTTATTACTTTGAGCGTTCAGGCTCCGGTCAGTTTCGTTGTGTATCCAGACTCCGGTTATTATGTTTAGCGTTCAGGCTCCGGTCAGTTTCGTTGGGTATCCAGACTTCGGTTTTTACGTTGAGCGTTCAGGCTCCGGTCAGTTTTGTTGGGTATCCAGACTCCGGTTATTACGTTGAGCGTTTAGACTCCGGTCAGTTTCATTGGGTATTCAGACTCCAGTTTTTACGTTGAGCGTTCAGGCTCCGGTCAGTTTTGTTGGGTATCCAGACTCCGGTTATTACGTTGAGTGTTCAGGCTCCGGTCAGTTTCGTTGGGTATCCAGACTCCGGTTTGTTACGTTGAGCGATCAGGCTCCGATCAATTTCGTTGGGTATCCAGACTCCGTTTATTACGTTGAGCGTTCAGGCTCCGGTCAGTTTCGTTGGGTATCCAGACTCCAGTTATTACGTTAAGCGTTCAGGCTCCGGTCAGTTTCGTTGGGTAACCAGACTCCGGTTATTACAATGATCGTTCAGGCTCCGGTCAGTTTCGTTTGGTATCCAGACTTCAGTTATTACGTTGAGCGTCCAGGCTCCGGTCAGTTTCGTTGGGTATCCAGACTCCGGTTATTACGTTGAGCGTTTAGGCTCCGGTCAGTTTCATTGGGTATCTAGACTCCAGTTTTTACGTTGAGCGTTCGGGCTCCGGTCAGTTTTTTTGGGTATCCAGACTCCGGTTATTATATTGAGGTTTCAGGCTCCGGTCAGTTTCGTAGCGTATCCAGACTCCGGGTTTTACGTTGAGCGTTGAGGCTCCGGTCAGTTTTCGTGGGTATCCAGACTCCGATTATTACGTTGAGCGTTCAGGCTCCAGTAAGTTTTGTTGGGTATCCAGACTCCAGTTATTACGTTGAGCGTTCAGGCTCCAGTCAGTTTCGTTGGGTATCCAGACTCAGGTTATTACATTGAGCGTTCAGGCTACGGTCAGTTTCGTTTGGTATCCAGACTTCAGTTATTACGTTGAGCATTCAGTCTCCGGTCAGTTTCGTTGGGTATCCAGACTCCGGTTTTTACGTTGAGCGTTCAGGCTCCGGTCAGTTTTGTTGGGTTTCCAGACTCTGGTTTTTACGTTGAGCGTTCAAGCTCCGGTCAATTTTGTTGGGTATCCAGACTCCGGTTCTTAAGTTAAGCGTTAAGGCTCCGGTCAGTTTCGTTGGGTATCCAGACTCCGATTATTACGTTGAGCGTTCAGGCTCCGGTCAGTTTCGTTGGGTATCCAGACTCCTGTTTTTACGTTGAACGTTCAGGCTCCGGTCAGTTTCGTTGGGTATCCAGACTCCAGTTATTACGTTGATAGTTCAGGCTCCGGTCAGTTTCGTTGGGTGTCTAGACTCCGATTATTCTGTTGAGCGTTCAGGCTCCGGTCAGTTTCGTTGGGTATCCAGACTCCGGTTATTACATTGAGCGTTCAGGCTCCGGTCAGTTTTGTTGGGTATCCAGACTCCAGTTATTATGTTGAGGGTTCAGGCTCCGGTCAGTTTTGTTGGGTATCCAGACTTCGGTTATTATGTTGAGCGTTCAGGCTCCGTTCAGTTTGGTAGGGTATCCAGATACCGGTTATTACGTTGAGCGTTCAGGCTCCGGTCAATTTCATTGGGTATCCAGACTCCGGTTATTACGTTGAGCGTTCAGGCTCTGGTTAAGTTTCGTTGGGTATTCAGACTCCGGTTATTAGGTTGAATGTTCAGGCTCCGGTCAGTTTCGTTGCGTATCCAGACTTCGGTTATTACGTTGATCGTTCAGGCTCCGGTCAGTTTCATTGGGTATCCACACTACGGTTTTTACGTTGAGCATTCAGGCTCCGGTCAGTTTTGTTGGGTATCCAGACTCCGGTTATTACGTTGAGCGTTCAGGCTCCGGTCAGTTTCGTTGGGTATCCAGACTTCGGTTATTATGTTGAGCATTCAAGCTCCGGTCAGTTTCATTGGGTATCGAGACTCCGGTTATTACGTTGAGCGTTCAGGCTCCGGTCAGTTTCGTTGGGTATCCAGACTCCGGTTATTACGTTGATAGTTCAGGCTCCGGTCAGTTTCGTTGGGTGTCCAGACTCCGATTATTCTGTTGAGCGTTTAGGCTCTGGTCATTTTCGTTGCGCATCCAGACTCCAGTTATTACGTTGTGCGTTCAGGCTCCGGTCAGTTTCGTTGAGTATCCAGACTCCGGTTATTACGTTGAGCGTTGAGGCTCCGTTCAGTTTCGTTGGGTTTCCAGACTCCGATTATTACGTTGAGCGTTCAGGCTCCGGTCAGTTTCATTGGGTATCCAGACTCCAGTTTTTACGTTGAGCGTTCAGGCTCCGATCAGTTTTGTTGGGTATCCAGACTCCGGTTATTACGTAGAGCGTTCAGGCTCCGGTCAGTTTTGTTGGGTATCCAGACTCCGGTTTTTACGTTGAGCGTTCAGGCTCCGATCAATTTCGTTGGGTATCCAGACTCCGGTTATTACGTTGAGCATTCAGGCTCCGGTCAGTTTCGTTGGGTATCCAGACTCTGGTTTTTACGTTAAGCGTTCAGGCTCCGGTCAGTTTCGTTGGGTAACCAGACTCCGGTTATTACGTTGAGCGTTCAGGCTCCGGTCAGTTTCGTTTGGTATCCAGACTTCAGTTATTACGTTGAGCGTCCAGGCTCCGGTCAGTTTCGTTGGGTATCCAGACTCCGGTTATTACGTTGAGCGTTTAGGCTCCGGTCAGTTTCTTTGGGTATCTAGACCACAGTTTTTACGTTGAGCGTTCAGGCTCCGGTCAGTTTTTTTGGGTATTCAGACTCCGGTTATTATGTTGAGGTTTCAGGCTCCGGTCCGTTTCGTAGGGTATCCAGACTCCGGGTTTTACGTTGAGCGTTCAGGCTCCGGTCAGTTTTGGTGGGTATCCAGACTCCGGTTATTACGTTGAGCGTTCTGGCTCCGGTCAGTTTCGTTGGGTATCCAGACTCCGGTTATTACGTTGAGCGTTCAGGCTCCGGTCAGTTTCGTTAAGTATCCAGACTCCTGTTTTTACGTTGAGCGTTCAGGCTCCGGTCAGTTTTGTTGGGTATCCAGACTCCGGTTATTACGTTGAGCGTTCTGGCTCCGGTCAATTTCGTTGGGTATCCAGACTCCGGTTATTACGTTGAGCGTTCAGGCTCCGGTCAGTTTCGTTGGGTATCCAGACTCCGGTTATTACATTGAGCGTTCAGGCTCCAGTCAGTTTTGTTGGGTATCCAGACTCCGGTTATTATGTTGAGGGTTCAGGCTCCGGTCAGTTTTGTTAGGTATCCAGACTTCGGTTATTATGTTGAGCGTTCAGGCTCCGTTCAGTTTCGTAGGGTATCCAGATACCGGTTATTACGTTGAGCGTTCAGGCTCCGGTCAGTTTCATTGGGTATCCAGACTTCGGTTTTTACGTTGAGCGTTCAGGCTCTGGTCAGTTTTGTTGGGTATCCAGACTCCGGTTATTACGTTGAGCGTTCAGGCTCCGGTCAGTTTCATTGGGTATCCAGACTCCGGTTATTACGTTGAGCGTTCAGGCTCCGGTCAGTTTCGTTGGGTATCCAGACTTCGGTTATTACTTTGAGCATTCAAGCTCCGGTCAGTTGCGTTGGGTATCCAGACTCCGGTTATTACGTTGAGCGTTCAGGCTCCGGTCAGTTTCGTTGGGTATCCAGACTCCGGTTATTACGTTGAACGTTCAGGCTCCGGTCAGTTTCGTTGGGTGTCCAGACTCTGGTTATTACGTTTAGCATTCAGGCTCCGGTCATTTTCGTTGTGCATCCAGACTCCAATTATTACTTTGTGCGTTCCGGCTCCGGTCAGTTTCGTTGAGTATCCAGACTCCGGTTATTATGTTGAGCGTTCAGGCTCCGTTCAGTTTTTTTGGGTATCCAGACTCCGGCTATTACAAAGAGCGTTCAGGCTCCGGTCAGTTTCGTTGTGTATCCAGACTCCGGTTATTACGTTGAGCGTTCAGGCTCCGGTCAGTTTCGTTGGGTATCCAGACTCCGGTTTTTACGTTGAGCGTTCAGGCTCCGGTCAGTTTTGTTTGGTATCCAGACTCTGGTTTTTACGTTGAGCGTTCAGGCTCCGGTCAATTTTGTTGGGTATCCAGACTCCGGTTATTACGTTAAGCGTTCAGGCTCCTGTCAGTTTCATTGGGTATCCAGACTCCGATTATTACGTTGAGCGTTCAGGTTCCGGTCAGTTTCGTTGGGTATCCAGACTCCGGTTTTTCCGTTGAGCGTTCAGGCTCCAGTCAGTTTCGTTGGGTATCCAGACTCCGGTTATTACGTTGAGCGTTCCGGCTCCGGTCAGTTTCGTTGGGTATCCAGACTCCGGTTATTACATTGAACGTTCAGGCTCCGGTCAGTTTCGTTGGGTGTCCAGACTCCGGTAATTACGTTGAGCTTTCAGGCTCCGGTCAGTTTTGTTGGGTATCCAGACTCCGGTTATTATGTTGAGGGTTCAGGCTCCGGTCAGTTTCGTTGGGTATCCAGACTCAGGTTATTACATTGAGCGTTCACGCTCCGGTCAGTTTCGTTTGGTATCCAGACTTCAGTTATTACGTTGATCGTTCAGGCTCCGGTCAGTTTCGTTGGGTATCCAGACTCTGGTTTTTACGTTGAGCGTTCAGGCTCCGGTCAGTTTTGTTGGGTATCCAGACTCCGATTATTACGTTAAGCGTTTAGGCTCCGGTCAGTTTCGTTGGGTATCCAGACTCCGGTTATTACGTTGAGCGTTCAGGCTCCGGTCAGTTTTGTTGGGTATCCAGACTCCAGTTATTACGTTGAACGTTCAGGTTCCGGTCAGTTTCGTTGGGTGTCTAGACTCCGATTATTACATTGAGCGTTCAGCCTCCGGTCATTTTCGTTGCGCATCCAGACTCCAGTTATTACGTTGTGCGTTCCGGCTCCGGTCAGTTTCGTTGAGTATCCAGACTCCGGTTATTACGTTGAGCGTTCAGGCTCCGTTCAGTTTTTTGGGTATCCAGACTCCGGTTATTACATTGAGCGTTCAGGCTCCGGTCAGTTTCGTTGTGTATCCAGACTCCGGTTATTACGTTGAGCGTTCAGGCTCCGGTCAGTTTCATTGGGTATCCAGACTCCGGTTATTACGTTGAGCGTTCAGGCTCCGATCAGTTTCGTTGGGTATCCAGACTTCGGTTATTACTTTGAGCATTCAAGCTCCGGTCAGTTTCGTTGGGTATCCAGACTCCGGTTATTACGTTGAGCGTTCAGGCTCCGGTCAGTTTCGTTGGGTATCCAGACTCCGGTTATTACGTTGAACGTTCAGGCTCCGATCAGTTTCGTTGGGTGTCCAGACTCTGGTTATTACATTTAGCATTCAGGCTCCGGTCATTTTCGTTGCGCATCCAGACTCCAATTATTACGTTGTGCGTTCCGGCTCCGGTCAGTTTCGTTGAGTATCCAGACTCCGGTTATTATGTTGAGCGTTCAGGCTCCGTTCAGTTTTTTTGGGTATCCAGACTCCGGCTATTACAAAGAGCGTTCAGGCTCCGGTCAGTTTCGTTGTGTATCCAGACTCCGGTTATTACGTTGAGCGTTCAGGCTCCGGTCAGTTTCGTTGGGTATCCAGACTCCGGTTTTTACGTTGAGCGTTCAGGCTCCGGTCAGTTTTGTTGGTTATCCAGACTCTGGTTTTTACGTTGAGCGTTCAGGCTCCGGTCAATTTTGTTGGGTATCCAGACTCCGGTTATTACGTTAAGCGTTCAGGCTCCTGTCAGTTTCATTGGGTATCCAGACTCCGATTATTACGTTGAGCGTTCAGGTTCCGGTCAGTTTCGTTGGGTATCCAGACTCCGGTTTTTCCGTTGAGCGTTCAGGCTCCAGTCAGTTTCGTTGGGTATCCAGACTCCGGTTATTACGTTGAGTGTTCCGGCTCCGGTCAGTTTCGTTGGGTATCCAGACTCCGGTTATTACATTGAACGTTCAGGCTCCGGTCAGTTTCGTTGGGTGTCCAGACTCCGGTTATTACGTTGAGCTTTTAGGCTCCGGTCAGTTTTGTTGGGTATCCAGACTCCGGTTATTATGTTGAGGGTTCAGGCTCCGGTCAGTTTCGTTGGGTATCCAGACTCAGGTTATTACATTGAGCGTTCAGGCTCTGGTCAGTTTCGTTTGGTATCCAGACTTCAGTTATTACGTTGATCGTTCAGGCTCCGGTCAGTTTCGTTGGGTATCCAGACTCTGGTTTTTACGTTGAGCGTTCAGGCTTCGGTCAGTTTTGTTGGGTATCCAGACTCCGATTATTACGTTAAGCATTTAGGCTCCGGTCAGTTTCGTTGGGTATCCAGACTCCGGTTATTACGTTGAGCGTTCAGGCTCCGGTCAGTTTTGTTGGGTATCCAGACTCCAGTTATTACGTTGAACGTTCAGGCTCCGGTCAGTTTCGTTGGGTGTCTAGACTCCGATTATTACATTGAGCGTTCAGCCTCCGGTCATTTTCGTTGCGCATCCAGACTCCAGTTATTACGTTGTGCGTTCCGGCTCCGGTCAGTTTCGTTGAGTATCCAGACTCCGGTTATTACGTTGAGCGTTCAGGCTCCGTTCAGTTTTTTGGGTATCCAAACTCCGGTTATTACATTGAGCGTTCAGGCTCCGGTCAGTTTCGTTGTGTATCCAGACTCCGGTTATTACGTTGAGCGTTCAGGCTCCGGTCAGTTTCGTTGGGTATCCAGACTCCGGTTTTTACGTTGAGCGTTCAGGCTCCGGTCAGTTTCGTTGGGTATCCAGACTCCGGTTTTTACGTTGAGCGTTCAGGCTCCAGTCAGTTTTGTTGGGTATCCAGACTCTGGTTTTTACGTAGACCGTTCAGGCTCCGGTCAATTTTGTTGTGTATCCAGACTCCGGTTATTACGTTAAGCGTTCAGGCTCCTGTCAGTTTCGTTGGGTATCCAGACTCCGATTATTACCTTGAGCGTTCAGGCTCCGGTCAGTTTCGTTTGGTATCCAGACTTCAGTTATTACGTTGAGCGTTCAGGCTCCGGTCAGTTTCGTTAGGTATCCAGACTCCAGTTTTTACGTTGAGCGTTCAGGCTCCGGTCAGTTTTGTTGGGTATCTAGACTCTGGTTTTTACGTTGAGCGTTTAGGCTCCGGTCAGTTTTGTTGGGTATCCAGACTCCGGTTATTACGTTAAGCGTTCTGGCTCCGGTCAGTTTCGTTAGGTATCCAGACTCCGGTTATTACGTTGAGCGTTCAGGCTCCGGTCAGTTTCGTTGGGTATCCAAACTCCGGTTTTTACGTTGAGCGATCAGGCTCCAGTCAGTTTCGTTGGGTATCCAGACTCTGGTTATTACGTTGAGCATTCAGGCTCCGGATAGTTTCGTTGGGTATCCAGACTCCGGTTATTACGTTAAGCGTTCAGGCTCCGGTCAGTTTCGTTGGGTATCCAGACTCCGGTTATTACATTGAGCGTTCAGGCTCCGGTCAGTTTTGTTGGGTATCCAGACTCCGGTTATTATGTTGAGGGTTCAGGCTCCGGTCAGTTTTGTTGGGTATCCAGACTTCGGTTATTATGTTGAGTGTTTAGGCTCCGTTCAGTTTCGTAGGGTATCCAGATTCCGGTTATTACGTTGAGCGTTCATGCTCCGGTCAGTTTCGTTGGGTATCCAGACTTCGGTTATTACGTTGATCGTTCAGGCTCAGGTCAGTTTCATTGGGTATCCAGACTCCGGTTTTTACGTTGAGCGTTCAGGCTCCGGTCAGTTTTGTTGGGTATCCAGACTCCGGTTATTACGTCGAGCGTTCAGGCTCCGGTCAGTTTCATTGGCTATCCATACTCCAGTTATTACGTTGAGCGTTCAGGCTCCGGTCAGTTTCGTTGGGTATCCAGACTTCGGTTATTACGTTGAGCATTCAAGCTCTGGTCAGTTTCGTTGGGTATCGAGACTCCGGTTATTACGTTGAGCGTTCAGGCTCCGGTCAGTTTTGTTGGGTATCCAGACTCCGGTTATTACGTTGATAGTTCAGGCTCCGGTCAGTTTCGTTGGGTGTCCAGACTCCGATTATTCTGTTGAGCGTTCAGGCTACGGTCATTTTCGTTGCACATCCAGACTCCAGTTATTACGTTGTGCGTTCAGGCTCCGGTCAGTTTCGTTGAGTATCCCGACTCCGGTTATTACGTTGAGCGTTCAGGCTCCGTTCAGTTTTTTTGGGTATCCAGACTCCGGTTATTACGTTCAGCGTTCAGGCTCCGGTCAGTTTTGTTGGGTATCCTGACTCCGGTTTTTCATTGAGCGTTCAGGCTCCGGTCAGTTTTGTTGGGTATCCTGACTCCGGTTATTACGTTGAGCGTTTAGACTCCGGTCAGTTTCATTGGGTATCCAGACTCCAGTTTTTACGTTGAGCGTTCAGGCTACGGTCAGTTTTGTTGGGTATCCAGACTCCGGTTATTACGTTGAGCGTTCAGGCTCCGGTCAGTTTCGTTGGGTATCCAGACTCCGGTTTTTACGTTGAGCGTTCAGGCTCCGATCAATTTCGTTGGGTATCCAGACTCCGGTTATTACGTTGAGCGTTCAGGCTCCGGTCAGTTTCGTTGGGTATCCAGACTCCGGTTATTACGTTAAGCGTTCAGGCTCTGGTCAGTTTCATTGGGTAACCAGACTCCGGTTATTTCGTTGAGCGTTCAGGCTCCGGTCAGTTTCGTTTGGTATCCAGACTTCAATTATTACGTTGAGCGTCCAGGCTCCGGTCAGTTTCGTTGGGTATCCAGACTCCGGTTATTACGTTAAGCGTTTAGGCTCCGGTCAGTTTCATTGGGTATCTAGACTCCAGTTTTTACGTTGAGCGTTCAGGCTCCGGTCAGTTTTTTTGGGTATCCAGACTCCGGTTATTATGTTGAGGTTTCAGGCTCCGGTCAGTTTCGTAGGGTATCCAGACTATGGGTTTTACGTTGAACGTTCAGGCTCCGGTCAGTTTTGGTGGGTATCCAGACTCCGATTATTACGTTGAGCGTTCAGGCTCCAGTCAGTATCGTTGGGTATCCAGACTCCGGTTATTACGTTGAGCGTTCAGGCTCCAGTCAGTTTCGTTAGGTATCCAGACTCAGGTTATTACGTTGAGCGTTCAGGCTCCGGTCAGTTTCGTTGGGTGTCCAGACTTCGGTTATTACGTTGAGTATTCAAGCTCCGGTCAGTTTCGTTGGTTATCGAGACTCCGGTTATTACGTTGAGCGTTCAGGCTCCGGTCAGTTTCGTTGGGTATCCAGACTCCGGTTATTACGTTGATAGTTCAGGCTCCGGTCAGTTTCGTTGGGTGTCCAGACTCCGATTATTCTGTTGAGCGTTCAGGCTCTGGTCATTTTCGTTGCGCATCCAGACTCCAGTTATTACATTGTGCGTTCAGGCTCCGGTCAGTTTCGTTAAGTATCCAGGCTTCGGTTATTACGTTGAGCGTTCAGGCTCCGTTCAGTTTCGTTGGGTATCCAGACTCCGGTTATTACGTTGAGCGTTCAGGCTCCGGTCAGTTTCGTTGTGTATCCAGACTCTGGTTATTATGTTTATGGTTCAGGCTCCGGTCAATTTCGTTGGGTATCCTGACTCCGGTTTTTACGTTGAGCGTTCAGGCTCCGGTCAGTTTTGTTGGGTATCCAGACTCCGGTTATTACGTTGAGCGTTTAGACTCCAGTCAGTTTCATTGGGTATCCAGACTCCAGTTTTTACGTTGAGCGTTCAGGCTCCGGTCAGTTTTGTTGGGTATCCAGACTCCGGTTATTACGTTGAGCGTTCAGGCTCCGGTCAGTTTCGTTGGGTATCCAGACTCCGGTTTGTTACGTTGAGCGTTCAGGCTCCGATCAATTTCGTTGGGTATCCAGACTGCGGTTATTACGTTGAGCGTTCAGGCTCCGGTCAGTTTCGTTGGGTATCCAGACTCCAGTTATTACGTTAAGCGTTCAGGCTCCGGTCAGTTTCATTATGTAACCAGACTCCGGTTATTACAATGAGCGTTCAGGCTCCGGTCAGTTTCGTTTGGTATCCAGACTTCAGTTATTACGTTGAGCGTCCAGGCTCCGGTCAGTTTCGTTGGGTATCCAGACTCTGGTTATTACGTTGAGCGTTTAGGCTCCGGTCAGTTTCATTGGGTATCTAGACTCCAGTTTTTACGTTGAGCGTTTAGGCTCCGGTCAGTTTTTTTGGGTATCCAGACTCCGGTTATTATGTTGAGGTTTCAGGCTCCGGTCAGTTTCGTAGCGTATCCAGACTCCGGGTTTTACATTGAGCGTTGAGGCTCCGGTCAATTTTGGTGGGTATCCAGACTCCGATTATTACGTTGAGCGTTCAGGCTCCAGTCAGTTTTGTTGGGTATCCAGACTCCAGTTATTACGTTGAGCGTTCAAGCTCCAGTCAGTTTCGTTGGGTATCCAGACTCAGGTTATTACATTGAGCGTTCAGGCTGCGGTCAGTTTCGTTTGGTATCCAGACTTCAGTTATTACGTTGAGCATTCAGTCTCCGGTCAGTTTCGTTGGGTATCCAGACTCCGGTTTTTACGTTGAGCGTTCAGGCTCCGGTCAGTTTTGTTGGGTATCCAGACTCTGGTTTTTACGTTGAGCGTTCAAGCTCCGGTCAATTTTGTTGGCTATCCAGACTCTGGTTCTTACGTTAAGCGTTCAGGCTCCGGTCAGTTTCGTTGGGTATCCAGACTCCGATTATTACGTTGAGCGTTCAGGCTCCGGTCAGTTTCGTTGGGTATCCAGACTCCTGTTTTTACGTTGAACGTTCAGGCTCCGGTCAGTTTCGTTGGGTATCCAGACTCCGGTTATTATGTTGATAAATCATGCTCCGGTCAGTTTCGTTGGGTGTCTAGACTCCGATTATTCTGTTGAGCGTTCAGGCTCCGGTCAGTTTCGTTGGGTATCCAAACTCCGGTTATTACATTGAGCGTTCAGGCTCCTGTCAGTTTTGTTGGGTATCCAGACTCCAGTTATTATGTTGAGGGTTCAGGCTCCGGTCAGTTTTGTTGGGTATCCAGACTTTGGTTATTATGTTGAGCGTTCAGGCTCCGTTCAGTTTGGTAGGGTATCCAGATACCGGTTATTACGTTGAGCGTTCAGGCTCCGGTCAATTTCATTGGGTATCCAGACTCCGGTTATTACGTTGAGCGTTCAGGCTCCGGTTAGTTTCGTTGGGTATTCAGACTCCGGTTATTAGGTTGAACATTCAGCCTCCGGTCAGTTTCGTTGTGTATCCAGACTTCGGTTATTACGTTGATCGTTCAGGCTCCGGTCAGTTTCATAGGGTATCCAGACTACGGTTTTTACGTTGAGCGTTCAGGCTCCGGTCAGTTTTGTTGGGTATCCAGACTCCGGTTATTACGTTGAGCGTTTAGGCTTCGGTCAGTTTCATTGGGTATCCAGACTCCGGTTATTACGTTGAGCGTTCAGGCTCCGGTCAGTTTTGTTGGGTATCCAGACTTCGGTTATTACGTTGAGCACTCAAGCTCCGGTCAGTTTCGTTGGGTATCGAGACTCCGGTTATTACGTTGAGCGTTCAGGCTCCGGTTAGTTTCGTTGGGTATCCAGACTCTGGTTATTACGTTGAGCGTTCAGGCTCCGGTCAGTTTCGTTTGGTATCCAGACTTCAATTATTACGTTGAGCGTCCAGGCTCCGGTCAGTTTTGTTGGGTATCCAGACTCCGGTTATTACGTTAAGCGTTTAGGCTCCGGTCAGTTTCATTGGGTATCTAGACTCCAGTTTTTACGTTGAGCGTTCAGGCTCCGGTCAGTTTTTTTGGGTATCCAGGCTTCGGTTATTATGTTGAGCGTTCAGGCTCCGTTCAGTTTCGTAGGGTATCCAGATACCGGATATTACGTTGAACGTTCAGGCTCCGGTCAGTTTTGGTGGGTATCCAGACTCCGATTATTACGTTGAGCGTTCAGGCTCCAGTCAGTATCGTTGGGTATCCAGACTCCGGTTATTACGTTGAGCGTTCAGGCTCCAGTCAGTTTCGTTAGGTATCCAGACTCAGGTTATTACGTTGAGCGTTCAGGCTCCGGTCAGTTTCGTTGGGTGTCCAGACTTCGGTTATTACGTTGAGTATTCAAGCTCCGGTCAGTTTCGTTGGTTATCGAGACTCCGGTTATTACGTTGAGCGTTCAGGCTCCGGTCAGTTTCGTTGGGTATCCAGACTCCGGTTATTACGTTGATAGTTCAGGCTCTGGTCAGTTTCGTTGGGTGTCCAGACTCCGATTATTCTGTTGAGCGTTCAGGCTCTGGTCATTTTCGTTGCGCATCCAGACTCCAGTTATTACATTGTGCGTTCAGGCTCCGGTCAGTTTCGTTAAGTATCCAGGCTTCGGTTATTACGTTGAGCGTTCAGGCTCCGTTCAGTTTCGTTGGGTATCCAGACTCCGGTTATTACGTTGAGCGTTCAGGCTCCGGTCAGTTTCGTTGTGTATCCAGACTCTGGTTATTATGTTTATGGTTCAGGCTCCGGTCAGTTTCGTTGGGTATCCTGACTCCTGTTTTTACGTTGAGCGTTCAGGCTCCGGTCAGTTTTGTTGGGTATCCAGACTCCGGTTATTACGTTGAGCGTTTAGACTCCAGTCAGTTTCATTGGGTATCCAGACTCCAGTTTTTACATTGAGCGTTCAGGCTCCGGTCAGTTTTGTTGGGTATCCAGACTCCGGTTATTACGTTGAGCGTTCAGGCTCCGGTCAGTTTCGTTGGGTATCCAGACTCCGGTTTGTTACGTTGAGCGTTCAGGCTCCGATGAATTTCGTTGGGTATCCAGACTCCGGTTATTACGTTGAGCGTTCAGGCTCCGGTCAGTTTCGTTGGGTATCCAGACTCCAGTTATTACGTTAAGCGTTCAGGATCCGGTCAGTTTCATTATGTAACCAGACTCCGGTTATTACAATGAGCGTTCAGGCTCCGGTCAGTTTCGTTTGGTATCCAGACTTCAGTTATTACGTTGAGCGTCCAGGCTCCGGTCAGTTTCGTTGGGTATCCAGACTCCGGTTATTACGTTGAGCGTTTAGGCTCTGGTCAGTTTCATTGGGTATCTAGACTCCAGTTTTTACGTTGAGCGTTCAGGCTCCGGTCAGTTTTTTTGGGTATCCAGACTCCGGTTATTATGTTGAGGTTTCAGGCTCCGGTTAGTTTCGTAGCGTATCCAGACTCCGGGTTTTACATTGAGCGTTGAGGCTCCGGTCAGTTTTGGTGGGTATCCAGATTCCGATTATTACGTTGAGCGTTCAGGCTCCAGTCAGTTTTGTTGGGTATCCAGACTCCAGTTATTACATTGAGCGTTCAAGCTCCAGTCAGTTTCGTTGGGTATCCAGACTCAGGTTATTACATTGAGCGTTCAGGCTGCGGTCAGTTTCGTTTGGTATCCAGACTTCAGTTATTACGTTGAGCATTCAGTCTCCGGTCAGTTTCGTTGGGTATCCAGACTCCGGTTTTTACGTTGAGCGTTCAGGCTCCGGTCAGTTTTGTTGGGTATCCAGACTCTGGTTTTTACGTTGAGCGTTCAAGCTCCGGTCAATTTTGTTGGCTATCCAGACTAAGGTTCTTACGTTAAGCGTTCAGGCTCCGGTCAGTTTCGTTGGGTATCCAGACTCCGATTATTACGTTGAGCGTTCAGGCTCCGGTCAGTTTCGTTGGGTATCCAGACTCCTGTTTTTACGTTGAACGTTCAGGCTTCGGTCAGTTTCGTTGGGTATCCAGACTCCGGTTATTATGTTGATAGTTCATGCTCCGGTCAGTTTCGTTGGGTGTCTAGACTCCGATTATTCTGTTGAGCGTTCAGGCTCCGGTCAGTTTCGTTGGGTATCCAAACTCCGGTTATTACATTGAGCGTTCAGGCTCCTGTCAGTTTTGTTGGGTATCCAGACTTCGGTTATTATGTTGAGGGTTCAGGCTCCGTTCAGCTTCGTAGGGTATCCAGATACCGGTTATTACGTTGAGCGTTCAGGCTTCGGTCAATTTCATTGGGTATCCAGACTCCGGTTATTACGTTGAGCGTTCAGGCTCCGGTTAGTTTCGTTGGGTATTCAGACTCCGGTTATTAGGTTGAACATTCAGCCTCCGGTCAGTTTCGTTGTGTATCCAGACTTCGGTTATTACGTTGATCGTTCAGGCTCCGGTCAGTTTCATAGGCTATCCAGACTACGGTTTTTACGTTGAGCGTTCAGGCTCCGGTCAGTTTTGTTGGGTATCCAGACTCCGGTTATTACGTTGAGCGTTCAGGCTTCGGTCAGTTTCATTGGGTATCCAGACTCCGGTTATTACGTTGAGCGTTCAGGCTCCGGTCAGTTTTGTTGGGTATCCAGACTTCGGTTATTACGTTGAGCACTCAAGCTCCGGTCAGTTTCGTTGGGTATCGAGACTCCGGTTATTACGTTGAGCGTTCAGGCTCCGGTCAGTTTCGTTGGGTATCCAGACTCTGGTTATTACGTTGATAGTTCAGGCTCCGGTCAGTTTCGTTGGATGTCCAGACTCCGATTATTCTGTTGAGCGTTCAGGCTCCGGTCATTTTCGTTGCGCATCCAGACTCCAGTTATTACGTTGTGCGTTCAGGCTCCGGTCAGTTTCGTTGAGTATCTAGACTCTGGTTATTACATTGAGCGTTCAGGCTCCGTTCAGTTTCGTTGGGTATCCAGACTCCGGTTATTACGTTGAGCGTTCAGGCTCCGGTCAGTTTCGTTGTGTATCCTGACTCCGGTTATTACGTTGAGCGTTCAGGCTCCGGTCAGTTTTGTTGGGTATCCTGACTCCGGTTATTAGGTTGAGCGTTTAGACTCCGGTCAGTTTCGTTGGGTATCCAGACTTCGGTTATTACGTTGAGCGTTCAGGCTCCGGTCAGTTTTGTTGGGTATCCAGACTCCGGTTATTACGTTGAGCGTTCAGGCTCCGGTCAGTTTCGTTGGGAATCCAGACTCCGGTTTTTACGTTGAGCGTTCAGGCTCCGATCAATTTCGTTGGGTATCCAGACTCCGGTTATTACGTTGAGCATTCAGGCTCCGTTCTGTTTCGTTGGGTATCCAGACTCCGGTTATTACGTTAAGCATTCAGGCTCCGGTCAGTTTCGTTGGGTAACCAGACTCCGGTTATTACGTTGAGCGTTCAGGCTCCGGTCTGTTTCGTTTGGTATCCAGACTTCAGTTATTACGTTGAGCGTCCAGGCTCCGGTTAGTTTCGTTGGGTATCCAGACACCGGTTATTACGTTGAGCGATTAGGCGCCGTTCAGTTTCTTTGGGTATCTAGACCCCAGTTTTTACGTTGAGCGTTCAGGCTCCGGTCAGTTTTTTGGGTATCCAGACTCCGGTTATTATGTTGAGGTTTCAGGCTCCGGTCAGTTTCGTAGGGTATCCAGACTCCGGGTTTTACGTTGAGCGTTCAGGCTCTGGTCAGTTTTGGTGGGTATCCAGACTCCGATTATTACGTTGAGCGTTCAGGCTCCAGTCAGTTTCGTTGGGTATCCAGACTCCGGTTATTACGTTGAGCGTTCAGGCTCCAGTCAGTTTCGTTGGGTATCCAGACTCAGGTTATTACGTTGAGCGTTCAGGCTCCGGTCAGTTTCGTTGGGTATACAGACTTCGGTTATTACGTTGAGTATTCAAGCTCCGGTCAGTTTCGTTGGGTATCGAGACTCCGGTTATTACGTTGAGCGTTCAGGCTCCGGTCAGTTTCGTTGGGTATCCTGACTCCGGTTATTACGTTGATAATTCAGGCTCCGGTCAGTTTTGTTGTGTATCCAGACTCCGGTTATTATGTTGAGCATTCAGGCTCCGGTCAGTTTCGTTGGGTATCCAGACTCCGGTTTTTACGTTGAGCGTTCAGGCTCCGGTCAGTTTTGTTGGGTATCCAGACTCCGGTTATTAAGTTGAGCGTTTAGACTCCGGTCAGTTTCATTGGGTATCCAGACTCCAGTTTTTATGTTGAGCGTTCAGGCTCCGGTCAGTTTTGTTGGGTATCCAGACTCCGGTTATTACGTTGAGCGTTCAGGCTCCAGTCAGTTCCGTTGGTTATCCAGACTCAGGTTATTACATTGAGCGTTCAGGCTGCGGTCAGTTTCGTTTGGTATCCAGACTTCAGTTATTACGTTAAGCGTTCAGTCTCCGGTCAGTTTCGTTGGGAATCCAGACTCCGGTTTTTACGTTGAGCGTTCAGGCTCCGGTCAGTTTTGTTGGTTATCCATACTCCAGTTTTTACGTTGAGCGTTCAAGCTCCGGTCAGTTTTGTTGGGTATCCAGACTCCGGTTATTACGTTAAGCGTTCAGGCTCCGGTCAGTTTCGTTGGGTATCCAGACTTCGATTATTACGTTGAGCGTTCAGGCTCCGGTCAGTTTCGTTAGGTATCCAGACTCCTGTTTTTACGTTGAGCATTCAGGCTCCGGTCAGTTTCGTTGGGTATCCAGACTCCGGTTATTACGTTGATAGTTCAGGCTCCGGTCAGTTTCGTTGGGTGTCCAGACTCCGATTATTCTGTTGAGCGTTCAGGCTCTGGTCAATTTCATTGGGTATCAAGACTCTGGTTATTACGTTGAGCGTTCAGGCTCCGGTCAGTTTCGTTGGGTATTCAGACTCCGGTTATTAGGTTGAGCGTTCAGGCTCCGGTCAGTTTCGTTGCGTATCCAGACTTCGGTTATTACGTTGATCGTTCAAGCTCCGGTCAGTTTCATTGGGTATCCAGACTACGGTTTTTACGTTGAGCGTTCAGGCTCTGGTCAGTTTTGTTGGGTATCCAGACTCAGATTATTACGTTGAGCGTTCAGGCTCCGGTCAGTTTCATTGGGTATCCAGACTCAGGTTATTACGTTGAGCGTTCAGGCTCCGGTGAGTTTCGTTGGGTATCCAGACTCCGGTTATTACGTTGAGCGTTCAGGCTCCGGTCAGAGTCGTTGGGTGTCAAGACTCAGGTTATTACGTTGAGCGTTCAGGCTCCGGTCATTTTCGTTGCGCATCCAGACTCCAGTTATTACGTTGTGCGTTCCGGCTCCGGTCAGTTTTTTTGGGTATCTAGACTCCGGTTATTACATTGAGCGTTCAGGCTCCGGTCAGTTTCGTTGTGTATCCAGACTCCGGTTATTACATTGAGCGTTCAGGCTCCGGTTAGTATCGTTGGGTATCCAGACTCCGGTTTTTACGTTGAGCGTTCAGGCTCCGGTCAGTTTCGTTGGGTATCCAGACTCCGGTTTTTACGTTGAGCGTTCAGGTTCCGGTCAGTTTTGGTGGGTATCCAGACTTCTGTTATTACGTTGAGTATTCTAGCTCCGGTCAGTTTCGTTGGGTATCGAGACTCCGATTATTACGTTGAGCGTTCAGGCTCCGGTCAGTTTCGTTGGGTATCCATACTCCGGTTATTACGTTGATAGTTTAGGCTCCAGTCAGTTTCGTTGGGTGTCCAGACTCTGATTATTCTGTTGAGCGTTCAGGCTCCGGTCATTTTTGTTCCGCATCCAGACTCCAGTTATTACGTTGAGCGTTCAGGCTCCGGTCAGTTTCGTTGAGTATCCAGACTCCGGTTATTACGTTGAGCGTTCAGGCTCCGTTCAGTTTCATTGGGTATCCAGACTCCGGTTATTACATTGAGCGTTCAGGCTCCGATCAGTTTCGTTGTGTATCCAGACTCCGGTTATTATGTTGAGCGTTCCGGCTCCGGTCAGTTTCGTTGGGTATCCAGACTCCGGTCAGTTTTGTTGGGTATCCATACTCCGGTTATTACGTTGAGCGTTTAGACTCCGGTCAGTTTCATTGGGTATCCAGACTCCAGTTTTTACGTTGAGCGTTCAGGCTCTGGTCAGTTTTGTTGGGTATCCAGACTCCGGTTATTACGTTGAGCGTTCAGGCTCTGGTAAGTTTCGTTGGGTATCCAGACTCCAGTTTTTACGTTGAGCATTCAGGCTCCGATCAATTTCGTTGGGTATCCAGACTCCGGTTATTACGTTGAGCGTTTAGGCTCCGGTCAGTTTTGTTGGGTATCCAGACTCCGGTTATTACGTTAAGCGTTCAGGCTCCGGTCAGTTTCGTTGGGTAACCAGACTCTGGTTATTACGTTGAGCGTTCAGGCTCCGGTCAGTTTCGTTTGGTATCCAGACTTCAGTTATTACGATGAGCGTCCAGGCTCCGGGCAGTTTCGTTGGGTATCCAGACTCCGGTTATTACGTTGAGCGTTTAGGCTCCGGTCAGTTTCATTGGGTATCTAGACTCCAGTTTTTACGTTGAGCGTTCAGGCTCCGGTCAGTTTTTTTGGGTATCCAGACTCCGGTTATTATGTTGAGGTTTCAGGCTCCGGTCAGTTTCGTAGGGTATCCAGACTCCGGGTTTTACGTTGAGCGTTCAGGCTCTGGTCAGATTTGGTGGGTATCCAGACTCCGATTATTACGTTGAGCGTTCAGGCTCCAGTCAGTTTCGTTGGGTATCCAGACTCTGGTTATTACGTTGATAGTTCAGGCTCCGGTCAGTTTCGTTGGATGTCCAGACTCCGATTATTCTGTTGAGCGTTCAGGCTCCGGTCATTTTCGTTGCGCATCCAGACTCCAGTTATTACGTTGTGCGTTCAGGCTCCGGTCAGTTTCGTTGAGTATCTAGACTCTGGTTATTACATTGAGCGTTCAGGCTCCGTTCAGTTTCGTTGGGTATCCAGACTCTGGTTTTTACGTTGAGCGTTCAAGCTCCGGTCAATTTTGTTGGGTATCCAGACTCCGGTTATTACGTTGAGCGTTCAGGCTCCGGTCAGTTTCGTTGGGTATCCAGACTCCGATTATTACGTTGAGCGTTCAGGCTCTGGTCAGTTTCGTTGGGTATCCAGACTCCTGTTCTTACGTTGAGCGTTCAGGCTCCTGTCAGTTTCGTTGGGTATCCAGACTCCGGTTATTACGTTGATAGTTCAGGCTCCGGTCAGTTTCGTTGGGTGTCCAGACTCCGATTATTCTGTTGAGCGTTCAGGCTCCGGTCAGTTTCGTTGGGTATCCAGACTCCGGTTATTACATTGAGCGCTCAGGCTCCGGTCAGGTTTATTGGGTATCCAGACTCCGGTTATTATGTTGAGGATTCAGGCTCCGGTCAATTTTGTTGGGTATCCAGACTCCGGTTATTACGTTAAGCGTTCAGGCTCCGGTCAGTTTCGTTGGGTATCCAGACTCCGATTATTACGTTGAGCGTTCAGGCTTCGATCAGTTTCGTTGGGTATGCAGACTCCTGTTTTTACATTGAGCGTTCAGGCTCCGGTCAGTTTCGTTGGGTGTCCAGACTCCGGTTATTACGTTGATAGTTCAGGCTCCGGTCAGTTTCGTTGGGTGTCAAGACTCCGGTTATTACGTTGTGCGTTCAGGCTCCGGTCAGTTTCGTTGAGTATCCAGACTCCGGTTATTACGTTGAGCGTTCAGGCTCCGTTCAGTTACGTTGGGTATCCAGACTCCGGTTATTACGTTGAGCGTTCAGGCTCCGGTCAGTTTCGTTGTGTATCCAGACTTCGGTTATTATGTTGAGCGTTCAGGCTCCGGTCAGTTTCGTTGGGTATCCAGACTCCGGTTTTTACGTTGAGCATTCAGGCTCCGGTCAGTTTTGTTGGGTATCCAGACTCCGGTTATTACGTTGAGCGTTTAGACTCCGGTCAGTTTCATTGGGTATCCAGACTCCAGTTTTTACGTTGAGCGTTTAGGCTCTGGTCAGTTTTGTTGGGTATCCAGACTCCGGTTATTACGTTGAGCGTTCAGGCTCTGGTCAGTTTCGTTGGGTATCCAGACTCCGGTTTTTACGTTGAGCGTTCAGGCTCCGGTCAGTTTCGTTGGGTATCCAGACTCCGGTTTTTACGTTGAGCGTTCAGGCTCCGGTCAGTTTCGTTGGGTATCCAGACTCCGGTTATTACGTTAAGCGTTCAGGCTCCGGTCAGTTTCGTTGGGTAACCAGACTCTGGTTATTACGTTGAGCGTTCAGGCTCCGGTCAGTTTCGTTTGGTATCCAGACTTCAGTTATTACGATGAGCGTCCAGGCTCCGGTCAGTTTCGTTGGGTATCCAGACTCCGGTTATTACGTTGAGCGTTTAGGCTCCGGTCAGTTTCATTGGGTATCTAGATTCCAGTTTTTACATTGAGCGTTCAGGCTCCGGTCAGTTTTTTTGGGTATCCAGACTCCGGTTATTATGTTGAGGTTTCAGGCTCGGTCAGTTTCGTAGGGTATCCAAACTCCGGGTTTTACGTTGAGCGTCCAGGCTCTGGTCAGATTTGGTGGGTATCCAGACTCCGATTATTACGTTGAGCGTTCAGGCTCCAGTCAGTTTTGTTGGGTATCCAGACTCTGGTTTTTACGTTGAGCGTTCAGGCTCCAGTCAGTTTCGTTGGGTATCCAGACTCAGGTTATTAAATTGAGCGTTCAGGCTGCGGTCAGTTTTGTTTGGTATCCAGACTTCAATTATTACGTTGAGCGTTCAGTCTCCGGTCAGTTTCGTTGGGTATCCAGACTCCGGTTTTTACGTTGAGCGTTCAGGCTTCGGTCAGTTTTGTTGGGTATCCAGACTCTGGTTTTTACGTTGAGCGTTCAAGCTCCGGTCAATTTTGTTGGGTATCCAGACTCCGGTTATTACGTTGAGCGTTCAGGCTCCAGTCAGTTTCGTTGGGTATCCAGACTCCGATTATTACGTTGAGCGTTCAGGCTCCGGTCAGTTTCGTTGGGTATCCAAACTCCTGTTTTTACGTTGAGCGTTCAGGCTCCGGTCAGTTTCGTTGGGTATCCAGGCTCCGGTTATTACGTTGATAGTTCAGGCTCCGGTCAGTTTCGTTGGGTGTCCAGCCTCCGATTATTCTGTTGAGCGTTCAGGCTCCGGTCAGTTTCGTTGGGTATCCAGACTCCGGTTATTACATTCAGCGTTTAGGCTCCGGTCAGTTTTGTTGGGTATCCAGACTCCGGTTATTATGTTGAGGGTTCAGGCTCCGGTCAATTTTGTTGGGTATCCAGACTCCGGTTATTACGTTAAGCGTTCAGGCTCCGGTCAGTTTCGTTGGGTATCCAGACTCCGATTATTATGTTGAGCGTTCAGGCTCCGATCAGTTTCGTTGGGTATTCAGACTCCGATTATTACGTTGATAGTTCAGGCTCCGGTCAGTTTCGTTGGGTGTCCAGACTCCGATTATTCTGTTGAGCGTTCAGGCTTCGGTCAGTTTCGTTGGGTATCCAGACTCCGGTTATTACATTGAGCGTTCAGGCTCCGGTCAGTTTTGTTGGGTATCCAGACTCCGGTTATTATGTTCAGGGTTCAGGCTCCGGTCAGTTTTGTTGGGTATCCAGACTCCGGTTATTATGTTGAGGGTTCAGGCTCCGATCAGTTTTTTTGGGTATCCAGACTTCGGTTATTATGTTGAGCGTTCAAGCTCCGTTCAGTTTCGTAGGGTATCCAGATACCGGTTATTACGTTGAGCGTTCAGGCTTCGGTCAATTTCATTGGGTATCCAGACTCCGGTTATTACGTTGAGCGTTCAGGCTCCGGTCAGTTTCGTTGGGTATTCAGACTCTGGTTATTAGGTTGAGCGTTCAGGCTCCAGTCAGTTTCGTTGCGTATCCAGACTTCGGTTATTACGTTGATCGTTCAGGCTCCGGTCAGTTTCATTGGGTATCCAGACTACGGTTTTTACGTTAGGCGTTCAGGCTCCGGTCAGTTTTGTTGGGTATCCAGACTCAGATTATTACGTTGAATGTTCAGGCTCCGGTCAGTTTCATTGGATATCCAGACTCCGGTTATTACGTTGAGCGTTCAGGCTCCGGTCAGTTTCGTTGGGTATCCAGACTTCAGTTATTACGTTGAGCATTCAAGCTCCGGTCAGTTTCGTTGGGTATCCAGACTCCGGTTATTACGTTGAGCGTTCAGGCTCCGGTCAGTTTCGTTGGGTATCCAGACTCCGGTTATTACGTTGAACTTTCAGGCTCCGGTCCGTTTCGTTGGGTGTCCAGACTCTGGTTATTACGTTGAGCGTTCAGGCTCCGGTCATTTTCGTTGCGCATCCAGACTCCAGTTATTACGTTGTGCGTTCCGGCTCCGGTCAGTTTTTTTGGGTATCCAGACTCCGGTTATTACATTGAGCGTTCAGGCTCCGGTCAGTTTCGTTGTGTATCCAGACTCCGGTTATTATGTTGAGCGTTCAGGCTCCGGTCAGTTTCGTTGGGTATCCATACTCCAGTTTTTACGTTGAGCGTTCAGGCTCCGGTCAGTTTCGTTGGGTATCCAGACTCCGGTTTTTACGTTGAGCGTTCAGGTTCCGGTCAGTTTTGGTGGGTATCCAGACTCCGATTATTACGTTGAGCGTTCAGGCTCCAGTCAGTTTCGTTGGGTATCCAGACTCCGATTATTACGTTGAGCGTTCAGGCTCCGGTCAGTTTCGTTGGGTATCCAAACTTCGGTTATTACATTGAGCATTCAAGCTCCGGTCAGTTTCGTTGGGTATCCAGACTCCGGTTATTACGTTGAGCGTTCAGGCTCCGGTCAGTTTGTTGGGTATCCAGACTCCGGTTATTACGTTGAACGTTCAGGCTCCGTTCAGTTTCGTTGGGTGTCCAGACTCCGGTTATTACGTTGAGCGTTCAGGCTCCGGTCATTTTCGTTGCGCATCCAGACTCCAGTTATTACGTTGTGCGTTCCGGCTCCGGTCAGTTTTTTTGGGTATCCAGACTCCGGTTATTACATTGAGCGTTCAGGCTCAGGTCAGTTTCGTTGTGTATCCAGACTCCGATTATTACGCTGAGCGTTCAGGCTCCGGTCAGTTTCGTTGGGTATCCATACTCCGGTTTTTACGTTGAGCGTTCAGGCTCCGGTCAGTTTCATTGGGTATCCAGACTCCGGTTTTTACGTTGAGCGTTCAGGTTCCGGTCAGTTTTGGTGGGTATCCAGACTCCGATTATTACGTTGAGCGTTCAGGCTCCAGTCAGTTTCGTTGGGTATCCAGACTCCGGTTATTACGTTGAGCGTTCAGGCTCCGGTCAGTTTCGTTGGGTATCCAGACTTCGGTTATTACGTTGAGCATTCAAGCTCCGGTCAGTTTCGTTGGGTATCCAGACTCTGGTTATTACGTTGAGCGTTCAGGCTCCGGTCAGTTTCGTTGGGTATCCAGACTCCGGTTATTACGTTGAACGTTCAGGCTCCGGCCAGTTTCGTTGGGTGTCCAGACTCCGGTTATTACATTGAGCGTTCAAGCTCCGGTCAATTTTGTTGGGTATCCAGACTTCGGTTATTACGTAAAGCGTTCACGCTCCGGTCAGTTTCGTTGGGTATCCAGACTCCGGTTATTACGTTGAGCGTTCAGGCTCCGGTCAGTTTTGTTGGGTATCCAGACTCCTGTCTTTATGTTGAGCGTTCAGGCTCCGGTCAGTTTCGTTGGGTATCCAGACTCCGGTTATTACGTTGAGCGTTTAGGCTCCGGTCAATTTCATTGGGTATCCAGACTCCGGTTATTACGTTGAGCGTTCAGGCTCCGGTCAGTTTCGTTGGGTATTCAGACTCCGGTTATTAGGTTGAGTGTTCAGGCTCCGGTCAGTTTCGTTGCGTATCCAGACTTCGGTTGTTACGTTGATCGTTCAGGCTCCGGTCATTTTCGTTGGTTATCCAGACTCCGGTTACTACGTTGAGCGTTCAGGCTCCGGTCAGTTTCGTTGGGTATTCAGACTCCGGTTATTAGGTTGAGTGTTCAGGCTCCGGTCAGTTTCGTTGCGTATCCAGACTTCGGTTATTACGTTGATCGTTCAGGCTCCGGTCATTTTCGTTGGGTATCCAGACTTCGGTTATTACGTTGATCGTTCAGGCTCCGGTCAGTTTCGTTGGGTATCCAGACTTCGGTTATTACGTTGAGCATTCAAGCTCCGGTGAGTTTCGTTGGGTATCCAGACTCCGGTTATTACATTGAGCGTTCAGGCTCCGGTCAGTTTTGTTGTGTATCCAGACTCCGGTTATTACGTTGAGCGTTCAGGCTCCGGTCAGTTTCGTTGGGTATCCATACTCCAGTTTTTACGTTGAGCGTTCAGGCTCCGGTCAGTTTCGTTGGGTATCCAGACTCCGGTTTTTACGTTGAGCGTTCAGGTTCCGGTCAGTTTTGGTGGGTATCCAGACTCCGATTATTACGTTGAGCGTTCAGGCTCCAGTCAGTTTCGTTGGGTATCCAGACTCCGATTATTACGTTGAGCGTTCAGGCTCCGGTCAGTTTCGTTGGGTATCCAAACTTTGGTTATTACATTGAGCATTCAAGCTCCGGTCAGTTTCGTTGGGTATCCAGACTCCGGTTATTACGTTGAGCGTTCAGGCTCCGGTCAGTTTGTTGGGTATCCAGACTCCGGTTATTACGTTGAACGTTCAGGCTCCGTTCAGTTTCGTTGGGTGTCCAGACTCCGGTTATTACGTTGAGCGTTCAGGCTCCGGTCATTTTCGTTGCGCATCCAGACTCCAGTTATTACGTTGTGCGTTCCGGCTCCGGTCAGTTTTTTTGGGTATCCAGACTCCGGTTATTACATTGAGCGTTCAGGCTCAGGTCAGTTTCGTTGTGTATCCAGACTCCGGTTATTACGCTGAGCGTTCAGGCTCCGGTCAGTTTCGTTGGGTATCCATACTCCGGTTTTTACGTTGAGCGTTCAGGCTCCGGTCAGTTTCATTGGGTATCCAGACTCCGGTTTTTACGTTGAGCGTTCAGGTTCCGGTCAGTTTTGGTGGGTATCCAGACTCCGATTATTACGTTGAGCGTTCAGGCTCCAGTCAGTTTCGTTGGGTATCCAGACTCCGGTTATTACGTTGAGCGTTCAGGCTCCGGTCAGTTTCGTTGGGTATCCAGACTTCGGTTATTACGTTGAGCATTCAAGCTCCGGTCAGTTTCGTTGGGTATCCAGACTCTGGTTATTACGTTGAGCGTTCAGGCTCCGGTCAGTTTCGTTGGGTATCCAGACTCCGGTTATTACGTTGAACGTTCAGGCTCCGGTCAGTTTCGTTGGGTGTCCAGACTCCGGTTATTACGTTGAGCGTTCAAGCTCCGGTCAATTTTGTTGGGTATCCAGACTTCGGTTATTACGTAAAGCGTTCACGCTCCGGTCAGTTTCGTTGGGTATCCAGACTCCGGTTATTACGTTGAGCGTTCAGGCTCCGGTCAGTTTTGTTGGGTATCCAGACTCCTGTCTTTATGTTGAGCGTTCAGGCTCCGGTCAGTTTCGTTGGGTATCCAGACTCCGGTTATTACGTTGAGCGTTTAGGCTCCGGTCAATTTCATTGGGTATCCAGACTCCGGTTATTACGTTGAGCGTTCAGGCTCCGGTCAGTTTCGTTGGGTATTCAGACTCCGGTTATTAGGTTGAGTGTTCAGGCTCCGGTCAGTTTCGTTGCGTATCCAGACTTCGGTTGTTACGTTGATCGTTCAGGCTCTGGTCATTTTCGTTGGTTATCCAGACTCCGGTTATTACGTTGAGCGTTCAGGCTCCGGTCAGTTTCGTTGGGTATTCAGACTCCGGTTATTAGGTTGAGTGTTCAGGCTCCGGTCAGTTTCGTTGCGTATCCAGACTTCGGTTATTACGTTGATCGTTCAGGCTCCGGTCATTTTCGTTGCGTATCCAGACTTCGGTTATTACGTTGATCGTTCAGGCTCCGGTCAGTTTCGTTGGGTATCCAGACTTCGGTTATTACGTTGAGCATTCAAGCTCCGGTGAGTTTCGTTGGGTGTCCAGACTTCGGTTATTACGTTGAGCGTTCAGGCTCCGGTCAGTTTCGTTGGGTATCCAGACTCCGGTTATTACGTTGAACGTTCAGGCTCCTATCAGTTTCGTTGGGTGTCCAGACTCCGGTTATTACGTTGACCGTTCAGGCTCCGGTCATTTTCGTTGTGCATCCAGACTCCAGTTATTACGTTGTGCGTTCCGGCTCCGGTCAGTTTTTTTGGGTATCCAGACTCCGGTTATTACATTGAGCGTTCAGGCTCCGGTCAGTTTCGTTGTGTATCCAGACTCCAGTTATTACGTTGAGCGTTCAGGGTCCGGTCAGTTTCGTTGGGTATCCATACTCCGGTTTTTACGTTGAGCGTTCAGGCTCCGGTCAGTTTCGTTGGGTATCCAGACTCCGGTTTTTACGTTGAGCGTTCAGGTTCCGGTCTGTTTTGGTGGGTATCCAGACTCCGATTATTACGTTGAGCGTTCAGGCTCCAGTCAGTTTCATTGGGTATCCAGACTCCGGTTATTACGTTGAGCGTTTAGGCTCCGGTCAGTTTCGTTGGGTATCCAGACTTCGGTTATTACGTTGAGCATTCAAGCTCCGGTCAGTTTCGTTGGGTATCCAGACTCCGGTTATTACGTTGAGCGTTCAGGCTCCGGTCAGTTTCGTTGGGTATCCAGACTCCGGTTATTACGTTGAACGTTCAGGCTCCGGTCAGTTTCGTTGGGTGTCCAGACTCCGGTTATTACGTTGAGCGTTCAGGCTCCGGTCATTTTCGTTGCGCATCCAGACTCCAGTTATTACGTTGTGCGTTCCGGCTCCGGTCAGTTTTTTTCGGTATCCAGACTCCGGTTATTACATTGAGCGTTCAGGCTCCGGTCAGTTTCGTTGTGTATCCAGACTCCGGTTATTACGTTGAGCGTTCAGGCTCCGTTCAGTTTCGTTGGGTATCCAGACTCCGGTTTTTACGTTGAGCGTTCAGGCTCCGGTCAGTTTCGTTGGGTATCCAGACTCCGGTTTTTACGTTGAGCGTTCAGGTTCTGGTCAGTTTTGGTGGTTATCCAGACTCCGATTATTACGTTGAGCGTTCAGGCTCCAGTCAGTTTCGTTGGGTATCCAGACCCCGGTTATTACGTTGAGCGTTCAGGCTCCAGTCAGTTTCGTTGGGTATCCAGACTCAGGTTATTACATTGAGCGTTCAGGTTGCGGTCAGTTTCTTTTGGTATCCAGAATTCAGTTAATACGTTGAGCGTTCAGTCTCCGGTCAGTTTCGTTGGGTATCCAGACTCCGGTTTTTACGTTGAGCGTTCAGGATCCGGTCAGTTTTGTTGGGTATCCAGACTCTGGTTTTTACGTTGAGCGTTGAAGCTCCGGTCAATTTTGTTGGGTATCTAGACTCCGGTTATTACGTTAAGCGTTCAGGCTCCGGTCAGTATCGTTGGGTAACCAGACTCCGGTTATTACGTTGAGCGTTCAGGCTCCGGTCAGTTTCGTTGGGTATCCAGACTCCTGTTTTTACGTTGAGCGTTCAGGCTCCGGTCAGTTTCGTTGGGTATCCAGAACCCGGTTATTACGTTGAGCGTTCAGGCTCCGGTCAGTTTCGTTGGGTATCCAGACTCCGATTATTACGTTAAGCGTTCAGGCTCCGATCAGTTTCGTTGGGTATCCAGACTCCGGTTATTACATTGAGCGTTCAGGCTCCGGTCAGTTTTGTTGGGTATCCAGACTCCGGTTATTATGTTGAGGGTTCAGGCTCCGGTCAAATTTGTTGGGTATCCAGACTTCGGTTATTATGTTGAGCGTTCAGGCTCCGTTCAGTTACGTAGGGTATCCAGATACCGGATATTACGTTGAGCGTTCAGGCTCCGGTCAATTTCATTGGGTATCCAGACTCCGGTTATTACATTGAGCGTTCAGGCTCCGGTCAGTTTCGTTGGGTATTCAGACTCCGGTTATTAGGTTGAGCGTTCAGGCTCCAGTCAGTTTCGTTGGGTATCCAGACTCCGGTTATTACGTTGAGCGTTCAGGCTCCAGTCAGTTTCATTTGGTATCCAGACTTCAGTTATTACGTTGAGCATTCAGTCTCCGGTCAGTTTCGTTGGGTATCCAGACTCCGGTTTTTACGTTGAGCGTTCAGGCTCCAGTCAGTTTTGTTGGGTATCCAGACTCCGGTTTTTACGTTGAGCGTTCAGGTTCCGGTCAGTTTCGTTGGGTATCCAGAACCCGGTTATTACATTGAGCGTTCAGGCTCCGGTCATTTTCGTTGGGTATCCAGACTCCGGTTATTACGTTAAGCGTTCAGGCTCCGGTCAGTTTCGTTGGGTATCCAGACTCCGGTTATTACATTGAGCGTTCAGGCTCCGGTCAGTTTTGTTGGGTATCCAGACTCCGGTTATTATGTTGAGGGTTCAGGCTCCGGTCAAATTTGTTGGGTATCCAGACTTCGCTTATTATGTTGAGCGTTCAGGCTCCGTTCAGTTTCGTAGGGTATCCAGATACCGGATATTACGTTGAGCGTTCAGGCTCCAGTCAATTTCATTGGGTATCCAGACTCCGGTTATTACGTTGAGCGTTCAGGCTCCGGTCAGTTTCGTTGGGTATTCAGACTCCGGTTATTAGGTTAAGCGTTCAGGCTCCAGTCAGTTTCGTTGGGTATCCAGACTCCGGTTATTACGTTGAGCGTTCAGGCTCCAGTCAGTTTCATTTGGTATCCAGACTTCAGTTATTACGTTGAGCATTCAGTCTCCGGTCAATTTCGTTGGGTATCCAGACTCCGGTTTTTACGTTGAGCGTTCAGGCTCCGGTCAATTTTGTTGGGTATCCAGACTTCGGTTATTACGTAAAGCGTTCACGCTGCGGTCAGTTTCGTTGGGTATCCAGACTCCGGTTATTACGTTGAGCGTTCAGGCTCCGGTCAGTTTTGTTGGGTATCCAGACTCCTGTCTTTATGTTGAGCGTTCAGGCTCCGGTCAGTTTCGTTGGGTATCCAGACTCCGGTTATTACGTTGAGCGTTTAGGCTCCGGTCAATTTCATTGGGTATCCAGACTCCGGTTATTACGTTGAGCGTTCAGGCTCCGGTCAGTTTCGTTGGGTATTCAGACTCCGGTTATTAGGTTGAGTGTTCAGGCTCCGGTCAGTTTCGTTGCGTATCCAGACTCCGGTTATTACGTTGAGCGTTCAGGTTCCGGTCAGTTTCGTTGGGTATCCAGACTACGGTTATTACGTTGAACGTTCAGGCTCCGGTCAGTTTCGTTGGGTGTCCAGACTCCGGTTATTTCGTTAAGCGTTCAGGCTCCGGTCATTTTTGTTGCGCATCCAGACTCCACTTATTACGTTGTGCGTTCCGGCTCCGGTCAGTTTCGTTGAGTATCCAGACTCCGGTTATTACGTTGAGCGTTCAGGCTCCGTTCAGTTTTTTTGGGTATCCAGACTCCGGTTATTACATTGAGCATTCAGGCTCCGGTCAGTTTCGTTGTGTATCCAGACTCCGGTTATTACGCTGAGCGTTCAGGCTCCGGTCAGTTTCGTTAGGTATCCAGACTCCGGTATTTACGTTGAGCGTTCAGGCTCCGGTCAGTTTCGTTGGGTATCCAGACTCCGGTTTTTACGTTGAGCGTTCATGCTCCGGTCAGTTTTGTTGGGTATCCAGACTCTGGTTTTTACGTTGAGCGTTCAGGCTCCGGTCAATTTTGTTGGGTATCCAGACTCCGGTTATTACGTTAAGCGTTCAGGCTCCGGTCAGTTTCGTAGGGTATCCAGACTCCGATTATTACGTTGAGCGTTCAGGCTCCGGTCAGTTTCGTTGTGTATCCAGACTCCAGTTTTTACGTTGAGCATTCAGGCTCCGGTCAGATTCGTTGGGTATCCAGACTCCGGTTATTACGTTGAGCGTTCAGGCTCTGGTCAGTTTCGTTGGGTATCCAGACTCCGGTTATTACGTTAAGCGTTAAGGCTCCGGTCAGTTTCGTTGGGTATCCAGACTAAGGTTATTACATTGAGCGTTCAGGCTCCGGTCAGTTTTGTTGGGTATCCAGACTCCGGTTATTATGTTGAGGGTTCAAGCTCCGGTCAGTTTTGTTGGGTATCCAGACTTCGGTTATTATTTTGAGCGTTCAGTTTCCGTTCAGTTTCGTAGGGTATCCAGATTCTGGTTATTACGTTGAGCGTTCAGGCTCCGGTCAGTTTCATTGGGTATCCAGACTCCGGTTATTACGTTGAGCGTTAAGGCTCCGGTCAGTTTCGTTGGGTATTCACACTCCGGTTATTACGTTGAGAGTTCAGGCTGTGGTCAGTTTCGTTGCGTATCCAGACTTCGGTTATTACGTTGATCGTTCAGGCTCCGGTCAGTTTCATTGGGTATCGAGACTCCGGTTTTTACGTTGAGCGTTTAGGCTCCGGTCAGTTTCGTTGGGTATCCAGAATCCGGTTATTACGTTGAGCTTTCAGGCTCCGGTCAGTTTCGTTGGGTATCCAGACTCTGGTTATTACATTGAGCGTTCAGGCTCCGTTCAGTTTTGTTGGGTATCCAGACTCCGATTATTATGTTGAGGGTTCAGGCTCCGGTCAGTTTCATTGGGTATCCAGACTCAGGTTATTACATTGAGCGTTCAGGCTCCGTTTAGTTTCGTTTGGTATCCAGACTTCAGTTATTACGTTGAGCGTTCAGGCTCCGGTCAGTTTCGTTGGGTATCCAGATCCGGTTTTTACGTTGAGCGTTCAGGCTCCGGTCAGTTTCGTTGGGTATCCAGACTCCGGTTATTACGTTGAGCGTTCCGGCTCCGGTCAATTTCGTTGGGTATCCAGACTCCGGTTATTACATTGAACGTTCAGGCTCCGGTCAGTTTCGTTGGGTGTCCAAACTCCGGTTATTACGTTGAGCGTTCAGGCTCCGATCATTTTTGTTGCGCATTCACACTCCAGTTATTACGTTGTGCGTTCAGGCTCCGGTCAGTTTCGTTGAGTATCCAGACTCCGGTTATTACGTTGAGCATTCAGGCTCCGTTCAGTTTTTTTGGGTATCCAGACTCCGGTTATTACGTTGAGCGTTCAGGCTCCGGTCAGTTTCGTTGCGTATCCAGACTCCGGTTATTACATTGAGCGTTCAGGCTCCCGGCAGTTTCGTTGGGTATCCAAACTCCGGTTTTTACGTTGAGCGTTCAGGCTCCGGTCAGTTTTGTTGGGTATCCAGACTCCGGTTATTACGTTGAGCGTTTAGGCTCCGGTCAGTTTCATTGGGTAACCAGACTCCAGTTTTTACGTTGAGCGTTCAGGCTCCGGTCAGTTTTGTTGGGTATCCAGACTCCGGAGATTATGTTGAGGTTTCAGGCTCCGGTCAGTTTCGTTGGGTATCCAGACTCCGGTTTTTACGTTGAGCGTTCAGGCTCCGGTCAGTTTTGATGGGTAACCAGACTCCGGTTATTACATTGAGCGTTCAAAGGTTATTACGTTGAGCGTTCAAACTCCGGTCAGTTTCGTTTGGTATCCAGACTCCGGTTATTACATTGAGCGTTCAGGCTCCGGTCATTTTTGTTGGGTATCCAGACTCCGGTTATTACGTTGAGCGTTCAGGCTCCGGTCAGTTCCGTTGGGTATCCAGACTGCGGTTTTTACGTTGAGCGTTCAGGCTCCAATCAATTTCGTTGGGTATCCAGACTCCGGTTTTTACGTTGAGCGTTCAGGCTCAGGTCAATTTTGTTGGGTATCCAGACTCTGGTTTTTACGTTGAGCGTTCAGGCTTCGGTCAATTTTGTTGGGTATCCAGACTCCGGTTATTACGCTAAGCAGTAAGGCTCTGGTCAGTTTCGTTGGGTATCCAGACTCCGATTATTACGTTGAGCGTTCAGGCTCCGGTCAGTTTCGTTGGGTATCTAGACTCCGGTTATTACGTTGAGCGTTCAGGCTCCGGTCAGTTTCGTTGGGTATTTAGACTCCAGTTATTAGGTTGAGCGTTCAGGCTCCGGTCAGTCTCGTTGCGTATCAAGACTTCGGTTATTACGTTGATCGTTCAGGCTCCGGTCAGTTTCATAGGGTATCCAGACTCCGGATTTTACGTTGAGCGTTCAGGCTCCGGTCAGTTTTGTTGGGTATCCAGACTCCGGTTATTACGTTGAGCGTTCAGGCTCCGGTCAGTTTTATTGGGTATCCAGACTCCGGTTATTACGTTGAGCGTTCAGGCTCCGGTCAGTTTCGTTGGGTATCCATACTTCGGTTATTACGTTGAGCATTCAAGCTCCGATCAGTTTCGTTGGGTATCCAGACTCCGGTTATTACGTTGAGCGTTCAGGCTCCGGTCAGTTTCGTTGGGTATCCAGACTCCGGTTATTACGTTGAACGTTCAGGCTCCGGTTAGTTTCGTTGGGTGTCCAGACTCCGGTTATTACGTTGAGCGTTCAGGCTCCGGTCAGTTTTGTTGGGTATCCAGACTCCGGTTATTACGTTGAGCGTTCAGGCTCCGGTCAGTTTCATTGGGTATCCAGACTCTGGTTATTACGTTGAGCGTTCAGGCTCCGGTCAGTTTCGTTGGGTATCCATACTTCGGTTATTACGTTGAGCATTCAAGCTCCGATCAGTTTCGTTGGGTATCCAGACTCCGGTTATTACGTTGAGCGTTCAGGCTCCGGTCAGTTTCGTTGGGTATTCAGACTCCGGTTATTAGGTTGAGCGTTCAAGTTCCGGTCAATTTCGTTGCGTATCAAGACTTCGGTTATTACGTTGAGCGTTCAGGCTCCGGTCAGTTTCGTTGCGTATCCAGACTCCGGTTTTTACGTTGAGCGTTCAGGCTCCGGTCAGTTTCGTTGGGTATCCAAACTCCGGTTTTTACGTTGAGCGTTCAGGCTCCGGTCAGTTTTGTTGGGTATCCAGACTCCGGTTATTACGTTGAGCGTTTAGGCTCCGGTCAGTTTCATTGGGTAACCAGACTCCAGTTTTTACGTTGAGCGTTCAGGCTCCGGTGAGTTTTGTTGGGTATCCAGACTCCGGTTATTATGTTGAGGTTTCATGCTCCGGTCAGTTTCGTTGGGTATCCAGACTCCGGTTTTTACGTTGAGCGTTCAGGCTCCGGTCAGTTTTGATGGGTAACCAAACTCCGGTTATTACGTTGAGCGTTCAAAGGTTATTACATTGAGCGTTCAAACTCTGGTCAGTTTCGTTTGGTATCCAGACTCCGGTTATTACATTGAGCGTTCAGGCTCCGGTCAGTTTTGTTGGGTATCCAGACTCCGGTTATTACGTTGAGCGTTCAGGCTCCGGTCAGTTTCGTTGGGTATCGAGACTGCGGTTTTTACGTTGAGCGTTCAGGCTCCGGTCAATTTCGTTGGGTATCCAGACTCCGGTTTTTACGTTGAGCGTTCAGGCTCAGGTCAGTTTTGTTGGGTATCCAGACTCTGGTTTTTACGTTGAGCGTTCAGGCTCCGGTCAATTTTGTTGGGTATCCAGACTCCGGTTATTACGTTAAGCAGTCAGGCTCTGGTCAGTTTCGTTGGGTATCCAGACTCCGATTATTACGTTGAGCGTTCAGGCTCCGGTCAGTTTTGTTGGGTATCTAGACTCCGGTTATTACGTTGAGCGTTCATGCTCCGGTCAGTTTCGTTGGGTATTCAGACTCCGGTTCTTAGGTTGAGCGTTCAGGCTCCGGTCAGTTTCGTTGCGTATCCAGACTTCGGTTATTACGTTGATCGTTCAGGCTCCGGTCAGTTTCATTGGGTATCCAGACTCCGGTTTTTACGTTGAGCGTTTAGGCTCCGGTCAGTTTTTTTGGGTATCCAGACTCCGGTTATTACGTTGAGCGTTCAAGCTCCGGTCAGTTTCATTGGGTATCCAGACTCCGGTTATTACGTTGAGCGTTCAGGCTCCGGTCAGTTTCGTTGGGTATCCATACTTCGGTTATTACGTTGAGCATTCAAGCTCCGGTCAGTTTCGTTGGGTATCCAGACTTCGGTTATTACGTTGAGCGTTCAGGCTCCGGTCAGTTTCGTTCGGTATCCAGACTCCGGTTATTACGTTGAACGTTCAGGCTCCGGTTAGTTTCGTTGGGTGTCCAGACTCCGGTTATTACGTTGAGCGTTCAGGCTCCAGTCATTTTTGTTGCGCATCTACACTCCAGTTATTACGTTGTGCGTTCCGGCTCCGGTCAGTTTCGTTCGGTATCCAGACTCCGGTTATTACGTTGAACGTTCAGGCTCTGGTCAGTTTCGTTGGGTATCCAGACTCCGGTTTTTACGTTGAGCGTTCAGGCTCAGGTCAGTTTTGTTGGGTATCCAGACTCTGGTTTTTACGTTGAGCGTTCAGGCTCCGGTCAATTTTGTTGGGTATCCAGACTCCGGTTATTACGTTAAGCAGTCAGGCTCTGGTCAGTTTCGTTGAGTATCCAGACACCGGTTATTACGTTGAGCGTTCAGGCTCCGTTCAGTTTTTTTGGGTATCCAGACTCCGGTTATTACATTGAGCGTTCAGGCTCCGGTTAGTTTCGTTGTGTATCCAGACTCCGGTTATTACGTTGAGCGTTCAGGCTCCGGTCAGTTTCGTTGGGTATCCAGACTCCGGTTTTTACGTTGAGCGTTCAGGCTCCGGTCAGTTTCGTTGGGTATTCAGACTCCGGTTCTTAGGTTGAGCGTTCAGGCTCCGGTCAGTTTCGTTGCGTATCCAGACTCCGGTTATTACGTTGATCGTTCAGGCTTCGGTCAGTTTCGTTGGGTATCCAGACTCCGGTTATTACGTTGAACGTTCAGGCTCCGGTTAGTTTCGTTGGGTGTCCAGACTCCGGTTATTACGTTGAGCGTTCAGGCTCCGGTCATTTTCGTTGCGCATCTAGAACCCAATTATTAGGTTGTGCGTTCCGGCTCCGGTCAGTTTCGTTGAGTATCCAGACACCGGTTATTACGTTGAGCGTTCAGGCTCCGTTCAGTTTTTTTGGGTATCCAGACTCCGGTTATTACATTGAGCGTTCAGGCTCTGGTCAGTTTCGTTGTGTATCCAGACTCCGGTTATTACGTTGAGCGTTCAGGCTCCGGTCAGTTTCGTTGGGTATCCAGACTCCGGTTTTTACGTTGAGCGTTCAGGCTCCGGTCAGTTTCGTGGGGCATCCATACTTCGGTTATTACGTTGAGCATTCAAGCTCCGGTCAGTTTCGTTGGGTATCCAGACTCCGGTTATTATGTTGAGCGTTCAGGCTCCGGTCAGTTTCGTTGGGTATCCAGACTCCGGTTATTACGTTCAACGTTCAGGCTCCGGTTAGTTTCGTTGGGTGTCCAGACTCCGGTTATTACGTTGAGCGTTCAGGCTCCGGTCATTTTCGTTGCACATCTAGAACCCAATTATTAGGTTGTGCGTTCCGGCTCCGGTCAGTTTCGTTGAGTATCCAGACACCGGTTATTACGTTGAGCGTTCAGGCTCCGTTCAGTTTTTTTGGGTATCCAGACTCCGGTTATTACATTGAGCGTTCAGGCTCTGGTCAGTTTCGTTGTGTATCCAGACTCCGGTTATTACGTTGAGCGTTCAGGCTCCGGTCAGTTTCATTGGGTATCCAGACTCCGGTTTTTACGTTGAGCGTTTAGGCTCCGGTCAGTTTTTTTTGGTATCCAGACTCCGGTTATTACGTTGAGCGTTCAAGCTCCGGTCAGTTTCATTGGGTATCCAGACTCCGGTTATTACGTTGAGCGTTCAGGCTCCGGTCAGTTTCGTTGGGTATCCATACTTCGGTTATTACGTTGAGCATTCAAGCTCCGGTCAGTTTCGTTGGGTATCCAGACTTCGGTTATTACGTTGAGCGTTCAGGCTCCGGTCAGTTTCGTTCGGTATCCAGACTCCGGTTATTACGTTGAACGTTCAGGCTCCGGTTAGTTTCGTTGGGTGTCCAGACTCCGGTTATTACGTTGAGCGTTCAGGCTCCAGTCATTTTTGTTGCGCATCTACACTCCAGTTATTACGTTGTGCGTTCCGGCTCCGGTCAGTTTCGTTGAGTATCCAGACACCGGTTATTACGTTGAGCGTTCAGGCTCCGTTCAGTTTTTTTGGGTATCCAGACTCCGGTTATTACATTGAGCGTTCAGGCTCCGGTTAGTTTCGTTGTGTATCCAGACTCCGGTTATTACGTTGAGCGTTCAGGCTCCGGTCAGTTTCGTTGGGTATCCAGACTCCGGTTTTTACGTTGAGCGTTCAGGCTCCGGTCAGTTTCGTTGGGTATTCAGACTCCGGTTCTTAGGTTGAGCGTTCTGGCTCCGGTCAGTTTCGTTGCGTATCCAGACTCCGGTTATTACGTTGATCGTTCAGGCTCCGGTCAATTTCGTTGGGTATCCAGACTCCGGTTATTACGTTGAACGTTCAGGCTCCGGTTAGTTTCGTTGGGTGTCCAGACTCCGGTTATTACGTTGAGCGTTCAGGCTCCGGTCATTTTCGTTGCGCATCTAGAACCCAATTATTAGGTTGTGCGTTCCGGCTCCGGTCAGTTTCGTTGAGTATCCAGACACCGGTTATTACGTTGAGCGTTCAGGCTCCGTTCAGTTTTTTTGGGTATCCAGACTCCGGTTATTACATTGAGCGTTCAGGCTCTGGTCAGTTTCGTTGTGTATCCAGACTCCGGTTATTACGTTGAGCGTTCAGGCTCCGGTCAGTTTCGTTGGGTATCCAGACTCCGGTTTTTACGTTGAGCGTTCAGGCTCCGGTCAGTTTCGTGGGGCATCCATACTTCGGTTATTACGTTGAGCATTCAAGCTCCGGTCAGTTTCGTTGGGTATCCAGACTCCGGTTATTACGTTGAGCGTTCAGGCTCCGGTCAGTTTCGTTGGGTATCCAGACTCCGGTTATTACGTTGAACGTTCAGGCTCCGGTTAGTTTCGTTGGGTGTCCAGACTCCGGTTATTACGTTGAGCGTTCAGGCTCCGGTCATTTTCGTTGCACATCTAGAACCCAATTATTAGGTTGTGCGTTCCGGCTCCGGTCAGTTTCGTTGAGTATCCAGACACCGGTTATTACGTTGAGCGTTCAGGCTCCGTTCAGTTTTTTTGGGTATCCAGACTCCGGTTATTACATTGAGCGTTCAGGCTCTGGTCAGTTTCGTTGTGTATCCAGACTCCGGTTATTACGTTGAGCGTTCAGACTCCGGTCAGTTTCGTTGGGTATCCAGACTCCGGTTTTTACGTTGAGCGTTCAGGCTCCGGTCAGTTTCGCTGGGTATCAAGACAAATTACATTGAGCGTTCAGGCTCCGGTCAGTTTTGTTGGGTATCCAGACTCCGGTTATTATGTTGAGGGTTCAGGCTCCGGTCAGTTTTGTTGGGTATCCAGACTTCGGTTATTATTTTGAGCGTTCAGGCTCCGTTCAGTTTCGTAGGGTATCCAGATTCTAGTTATTACGTTGAGCGTTCAGACTCCGGTCAGTTTCATTGGGTATCCAGACTCCGGTTATCACGTTGAGCGTTCAGGCTCCGGTCAGTTTCGTTGGGTATTCAGACTCTGGTTATTACGTTGAGAGTTCAGGCTCTGGTCAGTTTCGGTGCGTATCCAGACTTCGGTTATTACGTTGATCGTTCAGGCTCCGGTCAGTTTCATTGGGTATCCAGACTCCGGTTTTTACGTTGGGCGTTTAGGCTCTGGTCAGTTTCGTTGGGTATCCAGACTCCGGTTTATACGTTGAGCATTCAGTCTCCGGTCAGTTTCGTTGGGTATCCAGACTCCGGTTATTACATTGAGCGTTCAGGCTGCAGTCAGTTTTGTTGGGTATCCATACTCCGATTATTATGTTGAGGGTTCAGGCTCCGTTCAGTTTCGTTTGGTATCCAGACTTCAGGTATTACGTTGAGCGTTCAGGCTCCGGTCAGTTTTGTTGGGTATCCAGTCTCCGGTTTTTACATTGAGCGTTCAGGCTCCGGTCAGTTTTGGTGGGTATCTAGACTCTGGTTTTTACGTTGAGCGTTCAGGCTCCGGTCAGTTTCGTTGGGTATCCAGACTCCGGTTATTACGTTGAGCGTTCCGGCTCCGGTTAGTTTCGTTGGGTATCCAGACTCCGGTTATTACGTTGAACGTTCAGGCTCCGGTCAGTTTCGTTGGGTTTCCAGACTCCGGTTATTACGTTGAGCGTTCAGGCTCCGGTCATTTTCGTTGCGCATTCACACTCCAGTTATTACGTTGTGCGTTCAGGCTCCGGTCAGTTTCGTTGAGTATCCAGACTCCGGTTATTACGTTAAGCGTTCAGGCTCCGTTCAGTTTTTTTGGGTATCCAGACTGCGGTTATTACGTTGATCGTTCAGGCTCCGGTCAGTTTCGTTGTGTATCCAGACTCCGGTTATTACATTGAGCGTTCAGGCTCCGGTCAGTTTCGTTGGGTATCCAAACTCCGGTTTTTACGTTGAGCGTTCAGGCTCCGGTCAGTTTTGTTGGGTATCCAGACTCCGGTTATTACGTTGAGCGTTTAGGCTCCAGTCAGTTTCATTGGGTAACCAGACTCCAGTTTTTACGTTGAGCGTTCAGGCTCCGGTCAGTTTTGTTGGGTATCCAGACTCCGGTTATTATGTTGAGGTTTCAGGCTCCGGTCAGTTTCGTTGGGTATCCAGACTCCGATTTTTATGTTGAGCATTCAGGCTCCGGTCAGTTTTGATGGGTAACCAAACTCAGGTTATTACGTTGAGCGTTCAAAGGTTATTACGTTGAGCGTTCAAACTCCGGTCAGTTTCGTTTGGTATCCAGACTCCGGTTATTACATTGAGCGTTCAGGCTCCGGTCAGTTTTGTTGGGTATCCAGACTCCGGTTATTACGTTGAGCGTTCAGGCTACGGTCAGTTTCGTTGGGTATCGAGACTGCGGTTTTTACGTTGAGCATTAAGGCTCCGGTCAATTTCATTGAGTATCCAGACTCCGGTTTTTACGTTGAGTGTTCAGGCTCAGGTCAGTTTTGTTGGGTATCCAGACTCTGATTTTTATGTTGAGCGTTCAGGCTCCGGTCAATTTTGTTGGGTATCCAGACTCCGGTTATTACGTTAAGCAGTCAGGCTCTGGTCAGTTTCGTTGGGTATCCAGACTCCTATTATTACGTTGAGCGTTCAGGCTCTTGTCAGTTTCGTTGGGTATCCAGACTCCGGTTATTACGTTGAGCATTCAGGCTCCCGTCACTTTCGTTAGGTATTCAGACTCCAGTTATTAGGTTGAGCGTTCAGGCTCCGGTCAGTTTCGTTGCGTATCCAGACTTCGGTTATTACGTTGATCGTTCAAGCTCCGGTCAGTTTCATTGGGTATCCATACTCCGGTTTTTACGTTGAGCGTCCAGGCTCTGGTCAGTTTTGTTGGGTATCCAGACTCCGGTTATTACTTTGAGCGTTCAGGCTCCGGTCAGTTTCATTGGGTATCCAGACTCCGGTTATTACGTTGAGCGTTCAGGCTCCGGTCAGTTTCGTTGGGTATCCATACTTCGGTTATTACGGTTACCATTCAAGCTCCGGTCAGTTTCGTTGGGTATCCAGACTCCGGTTATTACGTTGAGCGTTCAGGCTCCGGTCAGTTTCGTTGGGTATCCAGACTCCGGTTATTATATTGAACGTTCAGGCTCCGGTTAGTTTCGTTGGGTGTCCAGACTCCGGTTATTACGTTGAGCGTTCAGGCTCCGGTCATTTTCGTTGCGCATCTAGACTCCAGTTATTGCGTTGTGCGTTCCGGCTCCGGTCAGTTTCGTTGAGTATCCAGACACCGGTTATTACGTTGAGCGTTCAGGCTCCGTTCAGTTTTTTTGGGTATCCAGACTCCAGTTATTACATTGAGCGTTCAGGCTCCGGTCAGTTTCGTTGTGTATCCAGACTCCGGTTATTACGTTGAGCGTTCAGGCTCCGGTCAGTTTCGTTGGGTATCCAGTCTCCGGTTTTTACGTTGAGCGTTCAGGCTCCGGTCAGTTTTGTTGGGTATCCAGACTCTGGTTTTTACGTTGAGCGTTCAGGCTCCGGTCAATTTTGTTGGGTATCCTGACTCCGGTTATTACGTTAAGCGTTCAGGCTCCGGTCAGTTTCGTTGGGTATCCAGACTCCGATTATTACGTTGAGCGTTCAGGCTCCGGTCAGTTTTGTTGGGTATCCAAACTCCGGTTTTTACGTTGAGCGTTCAGGCTCCGGTCAGTTTCGTTGGGTATCCAGACTCCGGTTATAACGTTGAGCCTTCAGGCTCCGGTCAGTTTCGTTGGGTATCCAGACTCCGGTTATTACATTGAGCGTTCAGGCTCCGGTCAATTTTGTTGGGTATCCAGACTCCGGTTATTATGTTGAGGGTTCAGGCTCTGGTCAGTTTTGTTGAGTATCCAGACTTCGGTTATTATGTTGAGCGTTTAGGCTCCGTTCAGTTTCGTTGCGTATCCAGACTTCGGTTATTACGTTGATCGTTAAGGCTCCGGTCAGTTTCATTGGGTATCCAGACTCTGGTTTTTACGTTGAGCGTTCAAGCTCCGGTCAGTTTTGTTGGGTATCCAGACTTCGGTTATTACGTTGAGTGTTCAGGCTCCGGTCAGTTTCATTGGGTATCCAGACTCTGGTTATTACGTTGAGCGTTCAGGCTCCGGTCAGTTTCGTTGGGTATCCAGACTCCGGTTATTACGTTGAGCGTTCAGGTTCCGGTCAGTTTTGTTGGGTATCCAGACTACGGTTATTACGTTGAGCGTTCAGGCTCCGGTCAGTTTCATTGGGTATCCAGACTCTGGTTATTACGTTGAGCGTTCAGGCTCCGGTCAGTTTTGTTGGGTGCCCAGACTTCGGTTATGACGTTGAGCATTCAAGCTCCGGTCAGTTTCTTTGGGTATCCAAACTCCGGTTATTACGTTGAGCGTTTAGGCTCCGGTCAGTTTCGTTGGGTATCCAGACTCCGGTTATTACGTTGAACGTTCACGCTCCGGTCAGTTTCGTTGGGTGTCCAGACTCCGGTTATTACGTTGAGCGTTCAGGCTCCGTTCAGTTTTTTTGGGTATCCAGACTCCGGTTATTACGTTGAGCGTTCAGGCTCCGGTTAGTTTCGTTGCGTATCCATACTCCGGTTATTACATTGAGCGTTCAGGCTCCGGTCACTTTCGTTGGGTATCCAAACTCCGGTTTTTACGTTGAGCGTTCAGGCTCCAGTCAATTTTGTTGGGTATCCAGACTCCGGTTATTACGTTGAGCGTTTAGGCTCCGGTCAGTTTCATTGGGTAACCAGACTCCAGTTTTTATATTGAGCGTTCAGGCTCCAGTCAGTTTTGTTGGGTATCCAGACTCCGGTTATTATGTTCAGGTTTCAGGCTCCGGTCAGTTTCGTTGGATATCCAGACTCCGGTTTTTACGTTGAGCGTTCAGGCTCCGGTCAGTTTCGTTGGGTATCCATACTCCGATTATTACGTTGATCGTTTAGGTTCCGGTCAGTTTTGTTGGGTATCCAGACTCCGGTTTTTACGTTGAGGGTTCAGGCTCCGGTCAGTTTGGTTGGGTATCCAGACTCCGGTTATAACGTTGAGCCTTCAGGCTCCGGTCAGTTTCGTTGGGTATCCAGACTCCGGTTATTACGTTAAGCGTTCAGGCTCCGGTCAGTTTCGTTGGGTATCCAGACTCCGGTTATTACATTGAGCGTTCAGGCTCCGGTCAGTTTTGTTGGGTATCCAGACTCCGGTTATTATGTTGAGGGTTCAGGCTCTGGTCAGTTTTATTGGGTATCCAGACTCCGGTTATTATGTTGAGCGTTCAGGCTCCGTTCAGTTTCGTAGGGTATCCAGATTCCGGTTATTAAATTGAGCGTTCAGGCTCCGGTCAGTTCCATTGGATATCCAGACTCTGGTTATTACGTTGAGCGTTCAGGCTCTGGTCAGTTTCGTTGGGTATCCAGACTCCGGTTATTACGTTGAGCGTTCAGGCTCTGGTCAGTTTCGTTGCGTATCCAGACTCCGGTTATTACGTTGATTGTTCAGGCTCCGGTTAGTTTCATTGGGTATCCAGACTCCGGTTTTTACGTTGAGCGTTCAGGTTCCGGTCAGTTTTGTTGGGTATCCAGACTACGGTTATTACGTTGAGCGTTCAGGCTCCGGTCAGTTTCATTGGGTATCCAGACTCTGGTTATTACGTTGAGCGTTTAGGCTCCGGTCAGTTTTGTTGGGTATCCAGACTTCGGTTATTACGTTGAGCATTCAAGCTCCGGTCAGTTTCTTTGGGTATCCAGACTCCGGTCATTACGTTGAGCGTTCAGGCTCCGGTCAGTTTCGTTGGGTATCCAGACTCCGGTTCTTACGTTGAACGTTCAGGCTCCGGTCAGTTTCGTTGGGTGTCCAGACTCCGGTTATTACGTTGAGTGTTCAGGCTCCGGTCATTTTCGTTGCGCATTCAGACTCCAATTATTACGTTGTGCGTTCAGGCTCCGGTCAGTTTCGTTGAGTATCAAGACTCCGGTTATTACATTGAGCGTTGAGGCTCCGTTCAGTTTTTTTGGGTATCCAGACTCCGGTTATTACGTTGAGCGTTCAGGCTCCGGTCAGTTTCGTTGCGTATCCAGACTCCGGTTATTACATTGAGCGTTCAGGCTCCGGTCAGTTTCGTTGGGTATCCAAACTCCAGTTTTTACGTTGAGCGTTCAGGCTCCGGTCAGTTTTGTTGGGTATCCAGACTCCGGTTATTACGTTGAGCGTTTAGGCTCCGGTCAGTTTCATTGGGTAACCAGACTCCAGTTTTTATGTTGAGCGTTCAGGCTCCGGTCAGTTTTGTTGGGTATCCAGACTTCGGTTATTATGTTCAGGTTTCAGGCTCCGGCCAGTTTCGTTGGGTATCCAGACTCCGGTTTTTACGTTGAGCGTTCAGGCTTCGGTCAGTGTTGTTGGGTAACTAGACTCCGGTTATTACGTTGAGCGTTCAAACTCCGGTCAGATTCGTTTGGTATCCAGACTCCGGTTATTACGTTGAGCATTCAGGCTCCGGTCAGTTTTGTTGGGTATCCAGACTCCGGTTATTACGTTGAGTGTTCAGGCTCTGGTCAATTTTGTTGGGTATCCAGACTCCGGTTATTATGTTAAGCGTTCAGGCTCCGGTCAGTTTCGTTGGGTATCCAGACTCCGGTTATTATGTTGAGGGTTCAGGCTTCGGTCAGTTTTGTTGGGTATCCAGACTTCGGTTATTATGTTGAGCGTTCAGGCTCCGTTCAGTTTCGTAGGGTATCCAGATTCCGGTTATTACATTGAGCGTTCAGGCTCCGGTGAGTTTCATTGGGTATCCAGACTCCGGTTATTACGTTGAGCGTTCAGGCTCTGGTCATTTTCGTTGGGTATTCAGACTCCGGTTATTACGTTGAGAGTTCAGGCTCTGGTCAGTTTCGTTGCGTATCCAGACTTCGGTTATTACGTTGAGCGTTCAGGCTCCGGTCAGTTTCATTGGGTATTCAGACTCTGGTTATTACGTTGAGCGTTCAGGCTCCGGTCAGTTTCGTTGGGTATCCAGAATTCGGTTATTACGTTGAGCATTCAAGCTCCGGTCAGTTTCTTTGGGTATCCAGACTCCGGTTATTACGTTGAGCGTTCAGGCTCCGGTCAGTTTCGTTGGGTGTCCAGACTCCAGTTATTACGTTGAACGTTCAGGCTCCGGTCAGTTTCGTTGGGTGTCCAGACTCCGGTTATTATGTTGAGCGTTCAGGCTCCGGTCATTTTCGTTGCGCATTCAGGCACCAGTTATTACGTTGTGCGTTCAGGCTCCGGTCAGTTTAGTTGAGTATCCAGACTCCGGTTATTACGTTGAGCGTTCAGGCTCCGTTCTGTTTTTTTGGGTATCCAGACTCCGGTTATTACGTTGAGCGTTCAGGCTCCTGTCAGTTTCGTTGCGTATCCAGACTCCGGTTATTACATTGAGCGTTCAGGCTCCTGTCAGTTTCGTTGGGTATCCAAACTCCGGTTTTTACGTTGAGCGTTCAGGCTCCGGTCATTTTGTTGGGTATCCAGACTCCGGTTATTACGTTGAGCCTTTAGGCACCGGTCAGTTTCATTGGGTAACCAGACTCCAGTTTTTACGTTGAGCGTTCAGGCTCAGGTCAGTTTTGTTGGGTATCCAGACTCCGGTTATTATGTTGAGGTTTTAGGCTCCGGTCAGTTTCGTTGGGTATCCAGACTCTGGTTTTTACGTTGATCGTTCAGGCTCCGGTCATTTTTGTTTGGTAACCAGACTCCGGTTATTACGTTGAGCGTTCAAAGGTTATTACGTTGAGTGTTCAAACTCTGGTCAGTTTCGTTTGGTATCCAGACTCCGGTTATCACGTTTAGCGTTCAGGCTCCGGTCAGTTTTGTTGGGTATCCAGACTCCGGTTATTACGTTGAGCGTTCAGGCTCCGGTCAGTTTCGTTGGGTATCCAGACTCCGGTTTTTACGTTGAGCGTTCAGGCTCCGGTCAATTTCGTTGGGTATCCAGACTCCGGTTTTTACGTTGAGCGTTCAGGCTCCGGTCAGATTTGTTGGGTATCCAGACTCTGGTTTTTACGTTGAGCGTTCAGGCTCCAGTCAATTTTGTTGGGTATCCAGACTCCGGTTATTACGTTAAGCATTCAGGCTCCGGTCAGTTTCGTTGGGTATCCAGACTCCGATTATTACGTTGAGCGTTCAGGCTCTGGTCAGTTTCGTTTGGTATCCAGACTCCGGTTTTTACGTTGAGCGTTCAGACTCCGGTCAGTTTCGTTGGGTATCCAGACTCCGGTTATTACGTTGAGCGTTCAGGCTCCGGTCAGTTTCGTTGGGTATCCAGACTCCGGTTATTAAGTTAAGCGTTCAGGCTCCGGTCAGTTTCCTTGTGTATCCAGACTCCGGTTATTACATTGAGCGTTCAGGCTCCGGTCAGTTTTGTTGGGTATCCAGACTCCGGTTATTATGTTTAGGGTTCAGGCTCCGGTCAGTTTTGTTGGTTATCCAGACTTCGGTTATTATGTTGAGCATTCAGGCTCCGTTCAGTTTCGTTGTGTATCCAGATTCCGGTTATTACGTTGAGCGTTCAGGCTCCGGTCAGTTTCATTGGGTATCCAGACTCCGGTTATTACGTTGAGCATGCAGGCTCCGGTCAGTTTCGTTGGTTATTCAGACTCCGGTTATTACGTTGAGAGTCAGGCTCCGGTCAGTTTTGTTGCGTATCCAGACTTCGGTTATTACGTTGATCGTTCAGGCTCCGGTTGTAACACCCCCTTTCTATACCCCCAAATTAATACATTTAATCAATTAGGCACTTAGAAAATTTATTTCATCAGAGTTTAATTAAAACATGGTATATAAGAGGCGCATCACATTATCATGAAATTAAACACATACGATACCTGCTCAAAATAGATATGCAACAATGGGTAACCCACATCTCAATATTTAGAATAAAAGCGGAAACATCCAAGTATTGAATCGATCACATTCATAAAAGTATATACAACCATTCAATCAATTCATGCTTTACAACCATATCCACAACGGATACATACACAGATGTATCACAAGGAATCAAAACAAATGTAACTCCAAAAGAGTCAAAAGCTTCCTAACTACCCAGATGTTACATATCAGATCCATTGACCAAAAAGAATGAAGACATCGCTTCACAAAAAGAACCTCCAGCTTCCTACTGTGCAATGCCTCATAGAGCATTATAAAACAGCAGAAGGGTGAGAAACAATATCATAACAATTAATGCATAAAATTGTATATATACATATACTCATATTTGTACAAGTTATACTCAAATTATGTTCTCACCACATTAAGCATATACAATTAATCATGCCTCTACACATGCTCATGAACATTCACTATATGTTCCTCCAAACAATCATATATAACATACACAGTTACATTCATACAACTAATGCATCATACACAGATGACTCATGCAACTCATAGAGACCGACACACGACTCTATGCAGATGCAAATGCGGTACCGACTCATTTCAACAGATTCTCTAAGGAATCGAGTATTCAGCAGATTCTCCACGGAATCAAGTATTCAGCAGATTCTCCACGGAATCAAATATTCATCAGATTCTCCACGGAATCGAATATTCATCAGATTCTCCACGGAATCAAATACTCAGCAGATTCTCCATGGAATCAAATACTCTAGTCAATCCTCCAAGGGATTACATGTTATGACCGATTCTCCGAGGAATCACACAATGCAACCGATTCTCCAAGGAATCTAATGTAACCATCGTATCATGCGAGGTTCTGCAAATCCTCCGAGGGATCATTCAACACAAAAATGCATACTAAGATGCTACACAATGCTAATCCTCCGAGGGATTGATCAACACAGAATGCATACTATGTTCACAAACATACTCATTGCACTTATCACATACATCGCATATATCTATCATGCATTCACATTATGCACCATTTCACACATGGTTTACACACATATCAGCCTATCAATGCGTTTCTATTCAATTCAAGCAAATACACAAGATTATCAAACGTTCAAGATTCACCATTGGCTCTACGATCTAGGATTCACGCCTTTCGGCCACCCACAGCACGACATGTCAAAACAGTTCACACATCAATCATTCATATAGGCATTAATCATAATTGAATCGGCCAAAAATCATGCTATGAACAAACAGCAAAACAAATAACACTGTCAGGTTCGCCAACCTTCGCCTGGCGAAGCCACACAGCGAATGCTCGCTGGCCTTCGCCTGGCGAACTTCCCAGCGAAGTCCACTGGGAGTAATTCTGGAATTACTCGCTGAGGCTCGCTACACACTCGCCTGGCGAACCTTCGCCAACTAACCTCGCCTGGCGAACTTGCCAGCGAATACAGGGTGTTGCTTCTGACTTGCTTCGCTGCAGCTCGCTGGGCTTCGCCTGGCGAAGCTTCGCTGCCATTCGCCTGGCGAGCCTGCGAAGACAGAACTTCCATGGCTGTCTCAAGAGCCCAAACTCCACAAAATCAACCGATTAAATCCAAACCAGTCTCAGTGGCACAACCCTACCATCACCCGACTAAACTACATCGTCTAATCCGAGTTCTAACCGATTAAAACCTCATTCTACTCACAAAACCAACTTCTAACCTAAGTGGAAAAAGAGTAGAAACTCTACAAAATCCAAACACATACACATACAATCATATACATTAAAGAGATGATGGAGTTTCACACCCTTACCGATCGATTGCAAGCTTTGGTGATGATCCCTTGATGATTCTAGGTTTTCCTCTCCACTTTCTCTTCTCTTTCTCTTCTCCTCTTTTCTTTCTCTTATTTTTCTTCTTATGTTACTATCTTTCTTTCTTTTACTCTCTTATTCTATTTCTATCTCTATTTCTTTCCTCTCAAATTCTTTCCAACAATTACCAATCAATTCTCACACTAAATTGCTAAATGTCTAAAATGCCCTTTTTACTCTAATTCCCCGAAAACTCTCCGAATCGGTAAAAATAGATAAAATAAGCAAACACCACATAGTAATATATAATTTCTTAATTTAAAACAAACATCAATTAAATAAATTAAAAGACTCAACAATTAATGGGAATTCAGAATCGGGGCTTTACAACTCTCCCCTACTTTAGAAATTTTCGTCCTCGAATATACCACCTGATTCAAACAACTCTGGATGCGATTCTCGCATCTTGCTCTCCAATTCCCAAGTCATGTTGCCTTCCGCGGTACCTCCCCAGGACACTTTCACAAGCGCAATATCCTTGCCTCTTAGTTCCTTAACTTCACGGTCCAAAATACTAACCGGTAAAACTTCAACTGTAAGGTTATCTCTTACTTCAACTTCATCCATCGGGATCACATGTGACGGATCCGGAACATACTTCCGAAGTTGCGAGACATGGAATACATCATGCAAATTCGAAAGGTTCGGAGGTAACGCCACATGATAAGCCACAGCACCAACTCGTGCGACAATCTGATACGGGCCAATAAAATAAGAAGTCAACTTTCTCGACTTCAAAGCACGACCCACACCCGTAACCGGTGTAACTCTCAAAAACACATGGTCGCCCTCTTGAAACTCGAGATCCTTTCTCCTTTTATCATGATAACTTTTCTGTCTACTCTGAGAAGCTCTCATCTTTTCCCGAATAAATTTCACCTTTTCCGTCGTTTGCTGTACCATTTCCGGACCAACTACCGACTTTTCACATGTCTCATGCCAACACAGAGGTGTTCGACATCTCTGACCATATAAAGCCTCAAATGGCGCCATACCAATACTCGAATAGAAACTGTTACTATAGGTGAACTCAATCAACGCTAAATAACCGTCCCACGCACCACCTTGTTCAAGCACACAAGCACACAACAAATCTTCTAACGATTGAATCGTCCTCTCGGTTTGACCATCTGTTTGCGGATGATATGTCGAACTCAATCTCAACTTAGAACCCAAGGCACCTTGCAAACTCTCCCAAAATCTTGAAGTAAATCTAGGATCTCTATCCGACACAATACTCTTAGGAACTCCATGAAGCTTCACAATAGTGCCAACCTAAATCTCGGCCAACCTTTCCAAAGAATAAGTAATATCAATCGGAATAAAGTGAGCCGATTTAGTAAGCCTATCAACAATCACCCAAATAGCATTATGTCCTCTTTGCGTATTCGGCAATCCCGTAACAAAATCCATCGATATACTATCCCATTTCCATTCCGGAATATCCAACGGTTGCATCAATCCACTAGGCTTCTGATGCTCCACCTTAGACTTCTAGCAAGTCAAACACGAGTACACAAAACGAGCAACATCGCTTTTCAATCCAGACCACCAAAAGATCTTCTTCAAATCCTGATACATCTTATTCGCTCCCGGATGAATACTCAAGTTACTCCGATGTCCCTCTTCCAATATCATCTTTTTCAAATCCGCATCATCGGGAATACAAATACCACCTCGAAACCTCAAAACTCCTAATTCATCAACTTTGAAATCTTCATTTCCATTCGTCATCAAATCCAAAAATTTCAAATCCAACTTTTTCTTTTCACATACCGTAGCAAGGAAATCATTCGTGACATGCAACATACCCAGCTTCACACTACTCGGTGTTAACTCACAAACCAAACTCAAATCTCTAAAGTTCTCCAAGAGTTCCCACTCTCTAACCATCAAAGTAGACACGTGCAATGACTTCCGACTTAAGGCATCGGCTACCACATTCGCCTTACCTGGATGATAATTTAAACCAAAATCATAGTCCTTCAAAAGTTCTAGCCATCTCCTTTGCCTCATATTCAATTCTTTTTGATCAAACAAATACTTCAAACTTTTGTGATCGCTAAAAACTTCAAATCTTGCACCATAAAGATAGTGCCTCCAAATTTTCAAAACGAACACTACGGCCGCTAACTCCAAATCATGAGTAGGATAATTCTTTTCATGTACTCTCAACTGTCTAGAAGCATACGCCACGACCTTCCCATCTTGCATCAATACACCACCCAATCCTGACAAAGAAGCATCGCAATAAACCACAAAAGGTTCCGTAGGATTCGGCAAAATCAAAACTGGCGCTGTCGTTAACCTTCTCTTTAATTCCATGAAACTCTCTTCACAATTAACATCCCAAATAAAAGCCTTTCCTTTACAAGTCAACTGCGTTAACGGAAGTGCTAACTTTGAAAATCCTTTGATAAACCTCCGGTAGTAACCGACCAAGCCCAAAAAGCTTCGAATTTCCGTAACTGATCTTGGAGTCTCCCATTGCATTACCGCATCGATCTTGGATGGATCCACACTAATACCATTGCCGAAAATAATATGCCCAAGAAAACTCACCTCCGACAACCAAAACTCACACTTAGACAATTTTAGGTACAATTTCTTCTCTTTCAAAATCTGCAACACAATCCTTAAATGTTCTTCGTGTTCCTCTCGAGACTTAGACTAAATCAAAATGTCATCGATAAACACTACCACAAAACGATCCAACTGCTCGTGGAAGATACAGTTCATATATTCCATGAAAACACCCGGCGCATTAGAAACTCCGAATGGCATCACCGTATACTCATAGTGACCATATCGTGTTCTAAAAGCCGTCTTCGAAATATCTTCTTCCTTAACCCGAATCTGGTGATAACCGGATCTCAAATCAATCTTACTAAAAACACGGGCTCCAACTAATTGATCCATCAAATCATCGATTCTTGGAAGCGGATACTTGTTCTTAATTGTCACCTTATTCAACTGCCGATAATCAATACACAATCGCATACTACCATCCTTCTTCTTTACCAACAATACCGGCGCACCCCAAGGAGAAACACTTGGTCTTACAAATCTCTTATCCAACAAATCATTCAACTGCTTCTTCAATTCCACCAACTCCGATGTCGACATCCGATACGGGGCCATCGAAATCGGTCTAGTACCCGGAACTAGATCAATAGAAAATTCAACCTCTCTCTTTGGCGGCACATCCGCAACATCTTCCAGAAACACATCAGGAAATTCACAAACCACAGGAAACACGTCGAGCACAACTTTGCTCTCCACCGACAACGATGCAAACAAACCAAACAACTGAGCTTCGTCCGCTAAAAGTTTCTTCAACTCTTTAGTGGAAAGAAAACTCTCGTTTTCACCATCTTCCAAAGAAGGAAACCTTATTAACTTGTGATAGCAATCCAGATGAACTCTATTAAATTGCAACCAGTTCATACCCAAGATTACGTCCAAACCTTCCAACGGCAAACACACTAAATCCATAACGAAGTCCTTACCATACATGGTCAAAGGACAACTTGCACATACCAAAGAAGTAGTTACCGACCCCGAAGCGGGAGTTCCAATAACCATACCACTACTCAAAGAAACCATACACAAATCCAACCGCTTAGCACACGCAAGAGAAATGAACGAGTGAGTCGCTCCAGTATCAATAATAGCAACTAAAGGCATATCATTAATAAAGCATGTACCTTTAATCAAACGATCCGCCGCATTAGTAGCGTCTGAACCTGCTAATGCGAAAACTTTTTCGCCCGCCTGAGCTTGCTTCGGTTTGGTACAATTCGGGCTAATGTGACCCACCTCGCCACAATTAAAACACTTCACAGCATTCTTTCTACACTCTGCTGCATCATGACCAAGGAGCCCACAGTTGGAACACTTCGCTTTGAACTTTCCACAATCATAAGACTTGTGGCCCATCACGCCACACTTAAAACATTTGATCGCACCGGAACCTCCTCCGGGTCTCCTATCAAAGTTTCCCCTATGTTTGCCCTTATCAGCAGGCGTCACATAAGGTCCGCTTCGTACTTGCTGCTTCCCTCTCCTCTCGCTCAAACCCTTATAATGAGTAGAACGAGCTCTACTGTCTTCTTCATAAATTCTACAACACTCGGTCAAATCCGAAAATCTTCGTATTCTTTGATAACCCACCGCTTGCTTTATCTCAGGACACAAGCCGTTCTCATACTTGATACATTTGGAAAATTCCGCCGTAACCGCATCATAGTGAGGGTGAAACTTCACTAACTCAGTAAACTTAGCGGTGTAGTCCACCACCGACATATTACCTTGTTTCAACTCCAGAAATTCCATTTCTCTCTTCCCTTTAACACTTTCGGGATAATACTTCCTTAGAAACTCAGTACGAAATAAATCCCACGTAATCTCCTCATCGTCGACCTCAAGAACTTGCCTCACGCTGACCCACCAGTCATCAGCCTCTTCTCTCAGCATGTGAGTCCCTAGTCTCACCTTGTTCCCTTCAGCATAATCCATCACCCTAAAGATCCTCTCAACTTCCTTTAACCATATCTGAGCACCATCCGGATCAAATCTCCCTTTGAACACCGGTGGTTGGTTCTTCCTGAACTCATCATTCGCATTCACGTTAGGTGCACCCTGCACAGCTCTGGCCATAGCCTCTAACGCCGCTGCCATAGCATTGTCATTACGACCTGCCATATTCTGAGGATTCCTAAAAATAACAACAAGGTTAAACAACCGTTCAACCAACACAACAACAAGACAGACACGACTGACTCAACACTGGCTCTGATACCACTTAATGTAACACCCCCTTTCTATACCCCCAAATTAATACATTTAATCAATTAGGCACTTAGAAAATTTATTTCATCAGAGTTTAATTAAAACATGGTATATAAGAGGCGCATCACATTATCATGAAATTAAACACATACGATACCTGCTCAAAATAGATATGCAACAATGGGTAACCCACATCTCAATATTTAGAATAAAAGCGGAAACATCCAAATATTGAATCGATCACATTCATAAAAGTATATACAACCATTCAATCAATTCATGCTTTACAACCATATCCACAGTGGATACATACACAGATGTATCACAAGGAATCAAAACAAATGTAACTCCAAAAGAGTCAAAAGCTTCCTAACTACCCAGATGTTACATATCAGAGCCATTGACCAAAAAGAATGAAGACATCGCTTCACAAAAAGAACCTCCAGCTTCCTACTCTACAATGCCTCATAGAGCATTATAAAACAGCAGAAGGGTGAGAAACAATATCATAACAATTAATGCATAAAATTGTATATATACATATACTCATATTTGTACAAGTTATACTCAAATTATGTTCTCACCACATTAAGCATATACAATTAATCATGCCTCTACACATGCTCATGAACATTCACTATATGTTCCTCCAAACAATCATATATAACATACACAGTTACATTCATACAACTAATGCATCATACACAAATGACTCATGCAACTCATAGAGACCGACACACGACTCTATGCAGATGCAAATGCGGTACCGACTCATTTCAACAGATTCTCTAAGGAATCGAGTATTCAGCAAATTCTCCACGGAATCAAGTATTCAGCAGATTCTCCACGGAATCAAATATTCATCAGATTCTCCACGGAATCGAATATTCAGCAGATTCTCCACGGAATCAAATACTCAGCAGATTCTCCACGGAATCAAATACTCTAGTCAATCCTCCAAGGGATTACATGTTATGACCGATTCTCCGAGGAATCACACAATGCAACCGATTCTCCAAGGAATCTAATGTAACCATCGTATCATGCGAGGTTCTGCAAATCCTCCGAGGGATCATTCAACACAAAAATGCATACTAAGATGCTACACAATGCTAATCCTCCGAGGGATTGATCAACACAGAATGCATACTATGTTCACAAACATACTCATTGCATTTATCACATACATCGCATATATCTATCATGCATTCACATTATGCACCATTTTACACATGGTTTACACACATATCATCCTATCAATGCGTTTCTATTCAATTCAAGCAAATACACAAGATTATCAAACGTTCAAGATTCACCATTGGCTCTACGATCTAGGATTCACGCCTTTCGGCCACCCACAGCACGACATGTCAAAACAGTCCACACATCAATCATTCATATAGGCATTAATCATAATTGAATCGGCCAAAAATCATGCTATGAACAAACAGCAAAACAAATAACACTGTCAGGTTCGCCAACCTTCGCCTGGCGAAGCCACGCAGCGAATGCTCGCTGGCCTTCGCCTGGCGAACTTCCCAGCGAAGTCCACTGGGAGTAATTCTAGAATTACTCGTTGAGGCTCGCTACACACTCGCTTGGCGAACCTTCGCCAACTAACCTCGCCTGGCGAACTTGCCAGCGAATACAGGGTGTTGCTTCTGACTTGCTTCGCTGCAGCTCGCTGGGCTTCGCCTGGCGAAGCTTCGCTGCCATTCGCCTGGCGAGCCTGCGAAGACAGAACTTCCATGGCTGTCTCAAGAGCCCAAACTCCACAAAATCAACCGATTAAATCCAAACCAGTCTCAGTGGCACAACCCTACCATCACCCGACTAAACTACATCGTCTAATCCGAGTTCTAACCGATTAAAACCTCATTCTACTCACAAAACCAACTTCTAACCTAAGTGGAAAAAGAGTAGACACTCTACAAAATCCAAACACATACACATACAATCATATAAATTAAAGAGATGATGGAGTTTCACACCCTTACCGATCGATTGAAAGCTTTGGTGATGATCCCTTGATGATTCTAGGTTTTCCTCTCCACTTTCTCTTCTCTTTCTCTTCTCCTCTTTTCTTTCTCTTGTTTTTCTTCTTATGTTACTATCTTTCTTTCTTTTCCTCTCTTATTCTATTTCTATCTCTATTTCTTTCCTCTCAAATTCTTTCCAACACTTACCAATCAATTCTCACACTAAATTGCTAAATGTCTAAAATGCCCGTTTTACTCTAATTCCCCGAAAACTCTCTGAATCGGTAAAAATAGATAAAATAAGCAAACACCACATAGTAATATATAATTTCTCAATTTAAAACAAACATCAATTAACTAAATTAAAAGACTCAACAATTAATGGGAATTCAGAATCGGGGCGTTACACCGGTCAGTTTCATTGGGTATCCAGACTCCGGTTTTTATGTTGAGCGTTCAGGCTCCGGTCAGTTTTGTTGGGTATCCAGACTCCGGTTATTACGTTGAGCGTTCAAGCTCTGGTCAGTTTCATTGGGTATCCAGACTCCGGTTATTACGTTGAGCGTTCAGGCTCCGGTCAGTTTCGTAGGGTATCCAGATTCCGGTTATTACGTTGAGCGTTCAGGCTCCGGTCAGTTTCATTGGGTATCCAGACTCTGGTTATTACGTTGAGCGTTCAGACTCTGATCAGTTTCGTTGGGTATTCAGACTCCGGTTATTACGTTGAGAGTTCAGGCTCCGGTCAGTTTCGTTGCGTATCTAGACTCCGGTTACTATGTTGATCGTTCAGGCTCTGGTCATTTTCGTTGCGCATTCAGACTCCAGTTATTACGTTGTGCGTTCAGGCTCCGGTCAATTTCGTTGAGTATCCAGACTCTGGTTATTACGTTGAGCGTTATGACTCCGGTCAGTTTCATTGGGTATCCAGACTCCGGTTATTACGTTGAGCGTTCAGGCTCCGGTCAGTTTCGTTGGGTATCCAGACTTCAGTTATTACGTTGAGCATTCAAGTTCCGGTCAGTTTCGTTGGGTATCCAGACTCTGGTTATTACATTGAGAGTTCAGGCTCCGGTCAGTTTCGTTGGGTGTCCAGACTCCGGTTATTACGTTGAGCGTTCAGGCTCCGGTCATTTTCGTTGCGCATTCAGACTCCAGTTATTACGTTGAGCGTTCAGGCTCCGGTCAGTTTCGTTGGTTATTACATTGAACGTTCAGGCTCCGGTCAATTTCGTTGGGTGTCCAGACTCCGGTTATTACGTTGAGCGTTCAGGCTCCGGTCATTTTCGTTGCGCATTTAGACTCCAGTTATTACGTTGTGCGTTCAGGCTCTGGTCAGTTTCGTTGAGTATCTAGAGTCCGGTTTTTATGTTGAGCGTTCAGGCTCCGTTCAGTTTTTTTGGGTATCCAGACTCCGGTTATTACGTTGAGCGTTCAGGCACCAGTCAGTTTCGTTGTGTATCCAGACTCCGGTTATTTCGTTGAGCGTTTAGGCTCCGGTCAGTTTCGTTGGGTATCCAGACTCCGGTTTTATGTTGAGCGTTCAGGCTCCGGTCAGTTTTATTGGGTATCCAGACTCCGGTTATTACGTTGAGCGTTTAGGCTCCGATCAGTTTCATTGGGTAACCAGACTCTAGTTTTTACGTTGAGCATTCAGGCTCCGGTCAGTTTTGTTGGGTATCCAGACTCCGGTTATTATGTTGAGGTTTCAGGCTCCGGTCAGTTTCGTTGGGTATTCAGACTCCGGTTTTTACGTTGAGCATTCAGGCTCCGGTCAGTTTTGTTGGGTATCCAGACTCCGGTTATTACGTTGGGCGTTCAAAGGTTATTACGTTGAGCGTTCAAGCTCCGGTCAGTTTCGTTTGGTATCCAGACTCCGGTTATTACGTTGAGCGTTCAGGCTCCGGTCAGTTTTGTTGGGTATCCAGACTCCGGTTTTTATGTTGAGGTTTCAGGCTCCGGTCAGTTTCGTTGGGTATCCAAACTCCGGTTTTTACGTTGAGCGTTCAGGCTCCGGTCAGTTTTGTTGCGCATCCAGACTCCGGTTATTACGTTGAGCGTTCAGGCTCCGGTCAGTTTCGATGGGTATCCAGACTCCGGTTATTACGTTGAACGTTCAGGCTCCGGTCAGTTTCGTTGGGTGTCCAGACTCCGGTTATTACGTTGAGCGTTCCGGCTCCGGTCAGTTTTCGTTCCGCATCCAGACTCCAGTTATTACGTTGTGCGTTCCGGCTCCGGTCAGTTTCGTTGAGTATCCAGACTCCGGTTATTACGTTGAGCGTTCAGGCTCCGTTCAGTTTTTTTGGGTATCCAGACTCCGGTTATTACATTGAGCGTTCAGGCTCCGGTCAGTTTTGTTGGGTATCCAGACTCCAGTTATTACGTTGAGCGTTCAGGCTCCGGTCAGTTTCTTTGGGTATCGCGACTCCGGTTATTACGTTGAGCGTTCAGGCTCCGGTCAGTTTCGTTGGGTATCCAGACTCCAGTTATTACGTTGAACATTCAGGCTCCGGTCAGTTTCGTTGGGTGTCCAGACTCCGGTTATTACGTTGAGCGTTCAGGCTCCGGTCATTTTCGTTGTGCATTCAGACTCCAGTTATTACATTGTGCGTTCAGGCTCCGGTCAGTTTCGTTAAGTATCCAGACTCCGGTTATTAAGTTGAGCGTTCAGGCTCCGTTCAGTTTTTTTGGGTATCCAGACTCCGGTTATTACATTGAGCGTTCAGGCTCCGGTCAGTTTCGTTGCGTATCCAGACTCCGGTTATTACATTGAGCGTTCAGGCTCCAGTCAGTTTCGTTGGGTATCCAGACTTCGGTTATTACGTTGAGCGTTCAGGCTCCGGTCAGTTTTGTTGGGTATCCAGACTCCGGTTATTATGTTGAGCGTTTAGGCTCCGGTCAGTTTCATTGGGTAACCAGACTCCAGTTTTTACATTGAGCGTTCAGGCTCCGGTCATTTTTGTTGGGTATCCAGACTCCGGTTATTATGTTGAGGTTTCAGGCTCCGGTCAGTTTTTGTTGCGCATCCAGACTCCAGTTATTACGTTGTACGTTCCGGCTCCGGTCAATTTTGTTGGGTAACCAGACTCCGGTTATTACGTTGAGCGTTCAAAGGTTATTACGTTGAGCGTTCAAACTCCGGTCAGTTTCGTTTGGTATCCAGACTCCGATTATTACGTTGAGCGTTCAGGCTCCGGTCAGTTTCGTTGGGTATCCAGACTCCGGTTTTTACGTTGAGCGTTCAGGCTCTGGTCAATTTCGTTGGGTATCCAGACTCTGGTTTTTACGTTGAGCGTTCAGGCTCCGGTCAGTTTTGTTGGGTATCCAGACTTTGGTGTTTACATTGAGCGTTCAGGCTCCGGTCAGTTTTGTTGGGTATCCAGACTGCGGTTTTTATGTTGAGGGTTCAGGCTCCGGTCAGTTTCGTTGGGTATCCAGACTTCGGTTATTATGTTGAATGTTCAGGCTCCGTTCAGTTTTGTTGGGTATCCTGACTCCGGTTATTATGTTGAGGGTTCAGGCTCCGGTCAGTTTTGTTGGGTATCCAAACTTCGGTTATTATGTTGAGCGTTCAGGCTCCGTTCAGTTTCGTTGGGTATCCAGATTCCGGTTATTACGTTGAGCGTTCAGGCTCCGGTCAGTTTCATTGGGTATCCAGACTCCGGTTATTACGTTGAGCGTTCAGGCTCCGGTCAGTTTCGTTGGGTATTCAGACTTCGGTTATTACGTTGAGAGTTCAGGCTCCGGTCAGTTTCGTTGCGTATCCAGACTTCGGTTATTACGTTGATCGTTCAGGCTCCGGTCAGTTTCATTGGGTATCCAGACTCCAGTTTTTACGTATAGCGTTCAGGCTCCGGTCAGTTTTGTTGGGTATCCAGACTCCGGTTATTACGTTGAGCGTTCAGGCTCCGGTCAGTTTCATTGGGTATCCAGACTCCGGTTATTACGTTGAGCGTTCAGGCTCCGGTCAGTTTCGTTGGATATCCAGACTTCGGTTATTACGTTGAGCATTCAAGCTTCGGTCAGTTTCGTTGGGTATCCAGACTCCGGTTATTACGTTGAGCGTTCAGGCTCCGGTCAGTTTCGTTGGGTATCCAGACTCCGGTTATTACGTTGAACGTTCAGGCTCCGGTCAATTTCGTTGGGTGTCCAGACTCCGGTTATTACGTTGAGCGTTCAGGCTCCGGTCATTTTCGTTGCGCATTCAGACCCCAGTTATTACGTTGTGCGTTCAGGCTCCGGTCAGTTTCGTTGAGTATCCAGACTCCGGTTTTTACGTTGAGCGTTCAGGCTCCGTTCAGTTTTTTTAGGTATCCAGACACCGGTTATTACGTTGAGCGTTCAGGCACCGGTCAGTTTCGTTGTGTATCCAGACTTCGGTTATTACGTTGAGCGTTCAGGCTCCGGTCAATTTCGTTGGGTATCCAGACTCCGGTTTTTACATTGAGCGTTCAGGCTCCGGTCAGTTTTGGTGGGTATCCAGACTCCGGTTATTACGTTGAGCGTTCAAAGGTTATTACGTTGAGCGTTCAAACTCCGGTCAGTTTCGTTGGGTATCCAAACTCCGGTTTTTACGTTGAGCGTTCAGGCTCCGGTCAATTTCGTTGGGTATCCAGACTCTGGTTTTTACGTTGAGCGTTCAGGCTCCGGTCAGTTTTGTTGGGTATCCAGACTCTGGTGTTTACATTGAGCGTTCAGGCTCCGGTCAGTTTTGTTGGGTATCCAGACTGCGGTTTTTATGTTGAGGGTTCAGGCTCCGGTCAGTTTCGTTGGGTATCCAGACTTCGGTTATTATGTTGAGCGTTCAGGCTCCGTTCAGTTTTGTTGGGTATCCTGACTCCGGTTATTATGTTGAGGGTTCAGGCTCCGGTCAGTTTTTTTGGGTATCCAAACTTCGGTTATTATGTTGAGCGTTCAGGCTCCGTTCAGTTTCGTTGGGTATCCAGATTCCGGTTATTACGTTGAGCGTTCAGGCTCCGGTCAGTTTCATTGGGTATCCAGACTCCGGTTATTACGTTGAACGTTCAGGCTCCGGTCAGTTTCGTTGGGTGTCCAGACTCCGGTTATTACGTTGAGCGTTCAGGCTCCGGTAAGTTTCGTTGCGTATCCAGACTTCGGTTATTACGTTGATCGTTCAGGCTCCGGTCAGTTTCATTGGGTATCCAGACTCCGGTTTTTACGTTGAGCGTTCAGGCTCCGGTCAGTTTTGTTGGGTATCCAGACTCCGGTTATTACGTTGAGCGTTCAGGCTCCGGTCAGTTTCATTGGGTATCTAGACTCCGGTTATTACGTTGAGCGTTCAGGCTCCGGTCAGTTTCGTTGGGTATCCAGACTCCGGTTATTACGTTAAGCGTTCAAGCTCCGGTCAGTTTCGTTGGGTATCCAGACTCCAGTTATTACATTGAGCGTTCAGGCTCCGGTCAGTTTTGTTGGGTATCCAGATTCCGGTTATTATGTTGAGGGTTCAGGCTCCGGTCAGTTTTGTTGGGTATCCAGATTCCGGTTATTACGTTGAGCATTCAGGCTCCGGTCAGTTTCATTGGGTATCCAGACTCCGGTTATTACGTTGAGCATTCAGGCTCCGGTCAGTTTCGTTGGGTATTCAGACTCCGGTTATTACGTTGAGAGTTCAGGCTCCGGTCAGTTTCGTTGCGTATCCAGACTTCGGTTATTACGGTGATCGTTCAGGCTCCTGTCAGTTTCATTGGGTAACCAGACTCCGGTTTTTACGTTGAGCGTTTAGGCTCCGGTTAGTTTCATTGGGTATCCAGACTCCGGTTATTACGTTGAACGTTCAAGCTCCGGTCAGTTTCGTTGGGTATCCAGACTTCGGTTATTATGTTGAGCATTCAAGCTTCGGTCAGTTTCGTTGGGTATCCAGACTCCGGTTATTACGTTGAGCGTTCAGGCTCCGGTCAGTTTTGTTGGGTATCCAGACTCCGGTTATTACGTTGAACGTTCAGGCTACGGTCAATTTCGTTGAGTATCCAGACTCCGGTTATTACGTTGAGCGTTCAGGCTCCGGTCATTTTCGTTACGCATTCAGACTCCAGTTATTACGTTGTGCGTTCAGGCTCCGGTCAGTTTCGTTGAGTATCCAGACTCCGGTTTTTACGTTGAGCGTTCAGGCTCCGTACAGTTTTTTTTGGTATCCAGACTCCGGTTATTACGTTGAGCGTTCAGGCTCCGGTCTGTTTCGTTGTGTATCCAGACTCCGGTTATTACATTGAGCGTTCAGGCTCTGGTCAGTTTCGTTGGGTATCCAGACTCCGGTTTTTACGTTGAGCATTCAGGCTCCAGTCAGTTTTGTTGGGTATCCAGACTCCGGTTATTACGTTGAGCGTTCAAAGGTTATTACGTTGAGCGTTCAGGCTCCGGTCAGTTTCGTTGGGTATCCAGACTCCGGTTATTACGTTGAGTGTTCAGGCTCCGGTCAATTTCGTTGGGTGTCCAGACTCCGGTTATTACGTTGAGCGTTCAGGCTCCGGTCATTTTCGTTGCGCATTCAGACCCCAGTTATTACGTTGTGCGTTCAGGCTCCGGTCAGTTTCGTTGAGTATCCATACTCCGGTTTTAACGTTGAGCGTTCAGGCTCCGTTCAGTTTTTTTAGGTATCCAGACACCGGTTATTACGTTGAGCGTTCAGGCACCGGTCAGTTTCGTTGTGTATCCAGACTCCGGTTATTACGTTGAGCGTTCAGGCTCCGGTCAATTTCGTTGGGTATCCAGACTCCGGTTTTTACATTGAGCGTTCAGGCTCCGGTCAGTTTTGGTGGGTATCCAGACTCCGGTTATTACGTTGAGCATTTAGGCTCCGGTCAGTTTCATTGGGTAACCAGACTCCAGTTTTTACGTTGAGCGTTCAGGCTCCGTTCAGTTTTATTGGGTATCCAGACTCCGGTTATTATGTTGAGGTTTCAGGCTCCGGTCAGTTTCGTTGGGTATCCAGACTCCGGTTTTTACGTTGAGCTTTCAGGCTCCGGTCAGTTTTGTTGGGTATCTAGACTCCGGTTATTAAGTTGAGCGTTCAAAGGTTATTACGTTGAGCGTTCAAACTCCGGTCAGTTTCGTTTGGTATCCAGACTCTGGTTATTACGTTGAGTGTTCAGGCTTCGGTCAGTTTTGTTGGGTATCGAGACTCCGGTTATTACGTTGAGCGTTCAGGCACCGGTCAGTTTCATTGGGTATCCAGACTCCGGTTATTACGTTGAGCGTTCAGGCTCCGGTCAGTTTTGTTGGGTATCCAGACTTCGGTTATTACGTTAAGCATTCAAGCTCCGGTCAGTTTCATTGTGTATCCTAACTCCGGTTATTACGTTGAGCGTTCAGGCTCCGGTCAGTTTTGTTGGGTATCCAGACTCCGGTTATTGCGTTGAGCGTTCAGGCTCCGGTCAGTTTCATTGGGTATCCAGACTCCGGTTTTTACGTTGAGCGTTCAGGCTCCAGTCAATTTTGTTGGGTATCGAGACTCCGGTTATTACGTTAAGCGTTCAGGCTCCAGTCAGTTTCGTTGGGTATCCAGACTCCGATTATTACGTTGAGCATTCAGGCTCTAGTCAGTTTCGTTGGGTATCCAGACTCCGGTTTTTACGTTGAGCATTCAGGCTCCGGTCAGTTTCGTTGGGTATCCAGACTCCGATTATTACGTTGAGCGTTCAGGCTCCGGTCAGTTTCGTTGGGTATCCAGACTCCGGTTATTACGTTAAGCGTTCAGGCTCCGGTCAGTTTCGTTGGGTATCCAGACTCCAGTTATTACATTGAGCGTTCAGGCTCCGGTCAGTTTTGTTGGGTATCCAGATTCCGGTTATTATGTTGAGGGTTCAGGCTCCGGTCAGTTTTGTTGGGTATCCAGATTCCGGTTATTACGTTGAGCATTCAGGCTCCGGTCAGTTTCATTGGGTATCCAGACTCCGGTTATTACGTTGAGCATTCAGGCTCCGGTCAGTTTCGTTGGGTATTCAGACTCCGGTTATTACGTTGAGAGTTCAGGCTCCGGTCAGTTTTGTTGCGTATCCAGACTTCGGTTATTACGGTGATCGTTCAGGCTCCTGTCAGTTTCATTGGGTATCCAGACTCCGGTTTTTACGTTGAGCGTTTAGGCTCCGGTTAGTTTCATTGGGTATCCAGACTCCGGTTATTACGTTGAACGTTCAAGCTCCGGTCAGTTTCGTTGGGTATCCAGACTTCGGTTATTATGTTGAGCATTCAAGCTTCGGTCAGTTTCGTTGGGTATCCAGACTCCGGTTATTACGTTGAGCGTTCAGGCTCCGGTCAGTTTTGTTGGGTATCCAGACTCCGGTTATTACGTTGAACGTTCAGGCTCCGGTCAATTTCGTTGGGTGTCCAGACTCCGGTTATTACGTTGAGCATTCAGGCTCCGGTCATTTTCGTTACGCATTCAGACTCCAGTTATTACGTTGTGCGTTCAGGCTCCGGTCAGTTTCGTTGAGTATCCAGACTCCGGTTTTTACGTTGAGCGTTCAGGCTCCGTACAGTTTTTTTGGGTATCCAGACTCCGGTTATTACGTTGAGCGTTCAGGCACCGGTCTGTTTCGTTGTGTATCCAGACTCCAGTTATTACATTGAGCGTTCAGGCTCCGGTCAGTTTCGTTGGGTATCCAGACTCCGGTTTTTACGTTGAGCATTCAGGCTCCAGTCAGTTTTGTTGGGTATCCAGACTCCGGTTATTACGTTGAGCGTTCAAACTCCGGTCAGTTTCGTTTGGTATCCAGACTCCGGTTATTACGTTGAGTGTTCATGCTCCGGTCAGCTTTGTTGGGTATCGAGACTCCGTTTATTACGTTGAGCGTTCAGGCACCGGTTAGTTTCATTGGGTATCCAGACTCCGGTTATTACGTTGAGCGTTCAGGCTCTGGTCAGTTTTGTTGGGTATCCAGACTCCGGTTATTACGTTGAGCGTTCAGGCTCTGGTCAGTTTCATTGGGTATCCAGACTCCGGTTTTTACGTTGAGCGTTCAAACTCCGGTCAGTTTCATTTGGTATCCAGACTCCAGTTATTACGTTGAGCGTTCAGGCTCCGGTCAGTTTTGTTGGGTATCCAGACTCTGGTTTTTACGTTGAGCATTCAGGCTCTAGTCAATTTTGATGGGTATCCAGACTCCGGTTATTACGTTGAGCGTTCAGGCTCTGGTCAGTTTCGTTGGGTATTCAGACTCCGGTTATTACGTTGAGAGTTCAGGCTCCGGTCAGTTTCGTTGCGTATCTAGACTCTGGTTATTACGTTGATCGTTCAGGCTCCGGTCATTTTCGTTGCGCATTCAGACTCCAGTTATTACGTTGTGCGTTCAGGCTCCGGTCAATTTCGTTGAGTATCCAGACTCCGGTTATTACGTTGAGCGTTATGACTCCGGTCAGTTTCATTGGGTATCCAGACTCCGGTTATTACGTTGAGCGTTCAGGCTCGGTCAGTTTCGTTGGGTATCCAGACTTCAGTTATTACGTTGAGCATTCAAGCTCCGGTCAGTTTCGTTGGGTATCCAGACTCCGGTTATTACTTTGAGCGTTCAGGCTCCGGTCAGTTTCGTTGGGTATCCAGACTCCGGTTATTACGTTGAACGTTCAGGCTCCGGTCAATTTCGTTGGGTGTCCAGACTTCGGTTATTACGTTGAGCGTTCAGGCTCCGGTCATTTTCGTTGCGCATTCAGACTCCAGTTATTACGTTGTGCGTTCAGGCTCCGGTCAGTTTCGTTGAGTATCTAGAGTCCGGTTTTTACGTTGAGCGTTCAGGCTCCGTTAAGTTTTTTTGGGTATCCAGACTCCGGTTATTACGTTGAGCGTTCAGGCACCGGTCAGTTTCGTTGTGTATCCAGACTCCGGTTATTACATTGAGCGTTCAGGCTCCGGTCAGTTTCGTTGGGTATCCAGACTCCGGTTTTTACGTTGAGCGTTCAGGCTCCAGTCAGTTTTATTGGGTATCCAGACTCCGGTTATTACGTTGAGCGTTTAGGCTCCGGTCAGTTTCATTGGGTAACCAGACTCCAGTTTTCACGTTGAGCGTTCAGGCTCCGGTCAGTTTTGTTGGGTATCCAGACTCCGGTTATTATGTTGAGGTTTCAGGCTCCGGTCAGTTTCGTTGGGTATCCAGACTCCGGTTTTTACCTTGAGCATTCAGGCTCAGGTCAGTTTTGTTGGGTATCCAGACTCCGGTTATTACGTTGGGCGTTCAAAGGTTATTACGTTGAGCGTTCAAGCTCCGGTCAGTTTCGTTTGGTATCCAGACTCCGGTTATTACGTTGAGCGTTCAGGCTCCGGTCAGTTTTGTTGGGTATCCAGACTCCGATTTTTATGTTGAGGTTTCAGGCTCCGGTCAGTTTCGTTGGGTATCCAAACTCCGGTTTTTACGTTGAGCGTTTAGGCTCCGGTCAGTTTTGTTGCGCATCCAGACTCCGGTTATTACGTTGAGCGTTCAGGCTCCGGTCAGTTTTGTTGGGTATCCAGACTCCGGTTATTACGTTGAACGTTCAGGCTCCGGTCAGTTTCGTTGGGTGTCCAGACTCCGGTTATTACGTTGAGCGTTCCGGCTCCTGTCAGTTTTCGTTGCGCATCCAGACTCCAGTTATTATGTTGTGCGTTCCGGCTCCGGTCAGTTTCGTTGAGTATCCAGACTCCGGTTATTACGTTGAGCGTTCAGGCTCCGTTCAGTTTTTTTGGGTATCCAGACTCCGGTTATTACATTGAGCGTTCAGGCTCCGGTCAGTTTTGTTGGGTATCCAGACTCCGGTTATTACGTTGAGCGTTCAGGCTCCAGTCAGTTTCATTGGGTATCCAGACTCTGGTTATTACGTTGAGCGTTCAGGCTCCGGTCAGTTTCGTTGGGTATCCAGACTTCGGTTATTACGTTGAGCATTCAAGCTCCGGTTAGTTTCTTTGGGTATCGTGACTCCGGTTATTACGTTGAGCGTTCAGGCTCCGGTCAGTTTCGTTGGGTATCCAGACTCCGGTTATTACGTTGAACGTTCAGGCTCCGGTCAGTTTCGTTGGGTGTCCAGACTCCGGTTATTACGTTGAGCGTTCAGGCTCCGGTCATTTTCGTTGCGCATTCAGACTCCAGTTATTACGTTGTGCGTTCAGGCTCTGGTCAGTTTCTTTCAGTATCCAGACTCCGGTTATTACGTTGAGCGTTCAAGCTCCGTTCAGTTTTTTTGGGTATCCAGACTCCGGTTATTACGTTGAGCGTTCAGGCTCCGGTCAATTTCGTTACGTATCCAGACTCCGGTTATTACATTGAGCGTTCAGGCTCCGGTCAGTTTCGTTGGGTATCCAAACTCCGGTTTTTACGTTGAGCGTTCAGGCTCCGGTCAGTTTTGTTGGGTATCCAGACTCCGGTTATTACGTTGAGCGTTTAGGCTCCGGTCAGTTTCATTGGGTAACCAGACTCCAGTTTTTACGTTGAGTGTTCAGGCTCCGGTCATTTTTGTTGGGTATCCAGACTCCGGTTATTATGTTGAGGTTTCAGGCTCCGGACAGTTTTCGTTGCGCATCCAGACTCCAGTTATTACGTTGTACGTTCCGGCTACGGTCAGTTTTGTTGGGTAACCAGACTCCGGTTATTACGTTGAGCGTTCAAAGGTTATTACGTTGAGCGTTCAAACTCCGGTCAGTTTCGTTTGGTATCCAGACTCCGGTTATTACGTTGAGCGTTCAGGCTCCGGTCAGTTTCGTTGGGTATCCAGACTCCGGTATTTACGTTTAGCGTTCAGGCTCCGGTCAATTTCGTTGGGTATCCAGACTCTGGTTTTTACGTTGAGCGTTCAGGCTCCGGTCAGTTTTGTTGGGTATCCAGACTCTGGTTTTTACATTGAGCGTTCAGGCTTCGGTCAGTTTTGTTGGGTATCCAGACTGCGGTTATTATGTTGAGGGTTCAGGCTCCGGTCAGTTTCGTTGGGTATCCAGACTTCGGTTATTATGTTGAGCGTTCAAGCTCCGTTCAGTTTCGTTGGGTATCCAGACTCCGGTTATTATGTTGAGGGTTCAGGCTCCGGTCAGTTTTGTTGGGTATCCAGACTTCGGTTATTATGTTGAGCGTTCAGGCTCCGTTCAGTTTCGTTGGGTATCCAGATTCCGGTTATTACGTTGAGTGTTCAGGCTCCGGTCAGTTTCATTGGGTATCCAGACTCCGGTTATTACGTTGAGCGTTCAGGCTCCGGTCAATTTCGTTGGGTATTCAGACTCCGGTTATTACGTTGAGAGTTCAGGTTCCGGTCAGTTTCGTTGCGTATCCAGACTTCGGTTATTACGTTGATCGTTCAGGCTCCGGTCAGTTTCATTGGGTATCCAGACTCCGGTTTTTACGTTGAGCGTTCAGACTCCGGTCAGTTTTGTTGGGTATCCAGACTCCGGTTATTACGTTGAGCGTTCAGACTCCGGTCAGTTTAATTGGGTATCCAGACTCCGGTTATTACGTTGAGCGTTCAGTCTCCGGTCAGTTTCGTTGGGTATCCAGACTTCGGTTATTACGTTGAGCATTCAAGCTCCGGTCAGTTTCGTTGGGTATCCAGACTCCGGTTATTACGTTGAGCGTTCAGGCACCGGTCAGTTTCGTTGGGTATCCAGACTCCGGTTTTTACGTTGAGCGTTCAGGCTCCGGTCAGTTTTGTTGGGTATCTAGACTCCGGTTATTAAGTTGAGCGTTCAAAGGTTATTACGTTGAGCGTTCAAACTTCGGTCAGTTTCGTTTGGTATCCAGACTCCGGTTATTACGTTGAGTGTTCAGGCTCCGGTCAATTTTGTTGGGTATCGAGACTCCGGTTATTACGTTGAGCGTTCAGGCACCAGTCAGTTTCATTGGGTATCCAGACTCCGGTTATTACGTTGAGCGTTCAGGCTCCGGTCAGTTTTGTTGGGTATCCAGACTTCGGTTATTACGTTGAGCATTCAAGCTCCGGTCAGTTTCATTGTGTATCCTGACTCCGGTTATTACGATGAGCGTTCAGGCTCCGGTCAGTTTTGTTGGGTATCCAGACTCCGGTTATTGCGTTGAGAGTTCAGGCTCCGGTCAGTTTCATTGGGTATCCAGACTCCGGTTTTTACGTTGAGCGTTCAGGCTCCGGTCAATTTCGTTGGGTATCCAGACTCCGGTTTTTATGTTGAGCGTTCAGGCTCCGGTCAGTTTTGTTGGGTATCCAGACTCTGGTTTTTACGTTGAGCGTTCAGGCTCCAGTCAATTTTGTTGGGTATCGAGACTCTGGTTATTACGTTAAGCGTTCAGACTCCGGTCAGTTTCGTTGGGTATCCAGACTCCAATTATTACGTTGAGCATTCAGGCTCTGGTCAGTTTCGTTGGGTATCCAGACTCCGGTTATTACGTTGAGCGTTCAGGCTCCGGTCAGTTTCGTTGGGTATCCAGACTCCGGTTATTACGTTAAGCGTTCAGGCTCCGGTCAGTTTCGTTGGGTATCCAGACTCCGGTTATTACATTGAGCGTTCAGGCTCCGGTCAGTTTTGTTGGGTATCCAGACTCCGGTTATTATGTTGAGGGTTCAGGCTCCGGTCAGTTTTGTTGGGTATCCAGATTCTGGTTATTACGTTGAGCGTTCAGGCTCCGGTCAGTTTCAATGGGTATCTAGACTCCGGTTATTACGTTGAGCATTCAGGCTCCGGTCAGTTTCGTTGGGTATCCAGACTTCGGTTATTACGTTGAGCATTCAAGCTCCGGTCAGTTTCTTTGGGTATCGTGACTCCGGTTATTACGTTGAGCGTTCAGGCTCCGGTCAGTTTCGTTGGGTATCCAGACTCCGGTTATTACGTTGAACGTTCAGGCTCCGGTCAGTTTCGTTGGGTGTCCAGACTCCGGTTATCACGTTGAGCGTTCAGGCTCCGGTCATTTTCGTTGCGCATTCAGACTCTAATTATTACGTTGTGCGTTCAGGCTCTGTTCAGTTTCGTTCAGTATCCAGACTCCGGTTATTACGTTGAACGTTCAAGCTCCGTTCAGTTTTTTTGGGTACCCAGACTCCGGTTATTACGTTGAGCGTTCAGGCTCCGGTCAATTTCGTTGCGTATCCAGACTCCGGTTATTACATTGAGCGTTCAGGCTCCGGTCAGTTTCATTGGGTATCCAAACTCCGGTTTTTACGTTGAGCGTTCAGGCTCCGGTCAGTTTTGTTGGGTATCCAGACTCTGGTTATTACGTTGAGCGTTTAGGCTCCGGTCAGTTTCATTGGGTAACCAGACTCCAGTTTTTACGTTGAGTGTTCAGGCTCCGGTCATTTTTGTTGGGTATCCAGACTCCGGTTATTATGTTGAGGTTTCAGGCCCCGGTCAGTTTTCGTTGTGCATCCAGACTCCAGTTATTTCGTTGTACGTTCTGGCTCCGGTCAGTTTTGTTGGGTAACCAGACTCTGGTTATTACGTTGAGCGTTAAAAGGTTATTACGTTGAGTGTTCAAACTCCGGTCAGTTTCGTTTGGTATCCAGACTCCGGTTATTACGTTGAGCGTTCAGGCTCCGGTCAGTTTCGTTGGGTATCTAGACTCCGGTTATTACGTTGAGCGTTCAGGCTCCGGTCAATTTCGTTGGGTATCCACACTCCGGTTATTACGTTGAACGTTCAGGCTCCGGTCAGTTTCGTTGGGTATCCAGACTCCGGTTATTACGTTAAGCTTTCAGGCTCCGGTCAGTTTCGTTGGGTATCCAGACTCCGGTTATTACATTGAGCGTTCAGGCTCCGGTCAGTTTTGTTTGGTATCCAGACTCCGGTTATTATGTTGAGGGTTCAGGCTCCGGTCAGTTTTGTTGGGTATCCAGACTTCGGTTATTATGTTGAGCGTTCAGGCTCCGTTCAGTTTCGTTGGGTATCCAGATTCCAGTTATTACGTTGAGCGTTCAGGCTCCAGTCAGTTTCATTGGGTATCCAGACTCCGGTTATTACGTTGAGCGTTCAGGCTCCGGTCAGTTTCGTTGGGTATTCAGACTCCGGTTATTACGTTGAGAGTTCAGGCTCCGGCCAGTTTCGTTGCGTATCCAGACTTCGGTTATTACGTTGAGAGTTCAGGCTCCGGTCAGGTTCGTTGCGTATCCAGACTTCGGTTATTACGTTGATCGTTCAGGCTCCGGTCAGTTTCGTTAGGTATCCAGACTCCGGTTTTTACGTTGAGCGTTCAGGCTCCGGTCAGTTTTGTTGGGTATCCAGACTCCGGTTATTACGTTGAGCGTTCAGACTCCGGTCAGTTTAATTGGGTATCCAGACTCCGGTTATTACGTTGAGCGTTCAGGCTCCGGTCAACTTCGTTGGGTATCCAGACTTCGGTTATTACGCTGAGCATTCAAGCTCCGGTCAGTTTCGTTGGGTATCCAGACTCCGGTTATTACATTGAGCGTTCAGGCTCCGGTCAGTTTCGTTGGGTATCCAGACTCCGGTTATTACGTTTAACGTTCAGGCTCCGGTAAATTTCGTTGGGTGTCCAGACTCCGGTTATTACGTTGAGCGTTCAGGCTCCGGTCATTTTCGTTGCGCATTCACACTCCAGTTATTACGTTGTGCGTTCAGGCTCCGTTCAGTTTTTTTGGGTATCCAGACTCCGGTTATTACGTTGAGCGTTCAGGCACCGGTCAGTTTCGTTGTGTATCTAGACTCCGGTTATTACGTTGAGCGTTCAGGCTCCGGTCAATTTCGTTGGGTGTCCAGACTCCGGTTATTATGTTGAGGTTTCAGGCTCCAGTGAGTTTCGTTGGGTATCCAGACTCCGGTTTTTACGTTGAGCGTTCAGGCTCCGGTCAGTTTTGTTGGGTATCTAGACTCCGGTTATTAAGTTGAGCGTTCAAAGGTTATTATGTTGAGCATTCAAACTCCGGTCAGTTTCGTTTGGTATCAAGACTCCGGTTATTACGTTGAGTGTTCAGGCACCGGTCAGTTTCATTGGGTATCCAGACTCCGGTTATTACGTTGAGCGTTCAGGCTCCGGTCAGTTTTGTTGGGTATCCAGACTTCGGTTATTACGTTGAGCATTCAAGCTCCGGTCAGTTTCATTGTGTATCCTGACTCCGGTTATTACGATGAGCGTTCAGGCTCCGGTCAGTTTTGTTAGGTATCCAGACTCCGGTTATTGCGTTGAGCGTTCAGGCTCCGGTCAGTTTCATTGGGTATCCAAACTCCGGTTTTTACGTTGAGCGTTCAGGCTCCGGTCAATTTCGTTGGGTATCCAGACTCCGGTTTTTATGTTGAGCGTTCAGGCTCCGGTCAGTTTTGTTGGGTATCCAGACTCTGGTTTTTACGTTGAGCGTTCAGGCTCCAGTCAATTTTGTTGGGTATCGAGACTCTGGTTATTACGTTAAGCGTTCAGGCTCCGGTCAGTTTCGTTGGGTATCCGGACTCCAATTATTACGTTGAGCATTCAGGCTCTGGTCAGTTTCGCTGGGTATCCAGACTCCGGCTTTTATGTTGAGCATTTAGGCTCCGGTCAGTTTCGTTGGGTATCCAGACTTCGGTTATTACGTTGAGCGTTCAGGCTCCGGTCAGTTTCGTTGGGTATCCAGACTCCGGTTATTACGTTAAGCGTTCAGGCTCCGGTCAGTTTCGTTGGGTATCCAGACTCCGGTTATTAGATTGAGCGTTCAGGCTCCGGTCAGTTTTGTTGGGTATCCAGACTCCGGTTATTATGTTGAGGGTTCAGGCTCCGGTCAGTTTTGTTGGGTATCCAGAATCTGGTTATTACGTTGAGCGTTCAGGCTCCGGTCAGTTTCATTGGGTATTCAGACTCCGGTTATTACGTTGAGCATTCAGGCTCCGGACAGTTTCGTTGGGTATTCAGACTCCGGTTATTACGTTGAGAGTTCAGGCTCCGGTCAGTTTCGTTGCGTATCCAGACTTCGGTTATTACGTTGATCGTTCAGGCTCCGGTCAGTTTCATTGGGTATCCAGACTCCGGTTTTTATGTTGAGCGTTCAGGCTCCGGTCAGTTTCATTGGGTATCCAGACTCCGGTTATTACGTTGAGCGTTCAGGCTCCGGTCAGTTTCGTTGGGTATCCAGACTTCGGTTATTATGTTGAGCATTCAAGCTCCGGTCAGTTTCGTTGGGTATCCAGACTCCGGTTATTACGTTGAGCGTTCAGGCTCCGGTCAATTTCGTTGGGTATCCAGACTCCGGTTATTACGTTGAACGTTCAGGCTCCGGTCAATTTCGTTGGGTGTCCAGACTCCGGTTATTACGTTGAGCGTTCAGGCTCCGGTCATTTTCGTTACGCATTCAGACTCCGGTTATTACGTTGTGTGTTCAGGCTCCGGTCAGTTTCGTTGAGTATCCAGACTCCGGTTTTTACGTTGAGCGTTCTGGCTCCGTACAATTTTTTTGGGTATCCAGACTCCGGTTATTACGTTGAGCGTTCAGGCACCGGTCCGTTTCGTTGTGTATCCAGACTCCGGTTATTACGTTGAGCGTTCAGGCTCCGGTCAGTTTTGTTGGGTATCCAGACTCCGGTTTTTACGTTGAGCGTTCAGGCTCTGGTCAGTTTCGTTGGGTATCCAGACTCCGGTTATTACGATGAGCGTTCAGGCTCCGGTAAGTTTCGTTGGGTATCCAGACTCCGGTTATTACGTTAAGCGTTCAGGCTCCGGTCAGTTTCTTTGGGTATCCAGACTCCGGTTATTACATTGAGCGTTCAGGCTCCGGTCAGTTTTGTTGGGTATCCAGACTCCGGTTATTATGTTGAGGGTTCAGGCTCCGGTCAGTTTTGTTGGGTAAACTTCGGTTATTATGTTAAGCGTTCACGCTCCGTTCAGTTTCGTAGGGTATCCAGATTCCGGTTATTACGTTGAGCGTTCAGGCTCCGGTCAGTTTCATTGGGTATCCAGACTCCGGTTATTACGTTGAGCATTCTGGCTCCGGTCAGTTTCGTTGGGTATTCAGACTCCGGTTATTACGTTGAGCATTCAGGCTCCGGTCATTTTCGTTGCGCATTCAGACTCCAATTATTACGTTGTGCGTTCAGGATCCGGTCAGTTTCGTTGAGTATCCAGATTCCGGTTATTACGTTGAGCGTTCAGGCTCCGTTAAGTTTTTTTGGGTATCAGACTCCGGTTATTACGTTGAGCGTTCAGGCTCCGGTCAGTTTCGTTGGGTATCCAGACTCCGGTTATTATGTTGAGGGTTCAGGATCCGGTCAATTTTGTTGGGTATCTAGACTTCGGTTATTATGTTGAGCGTTCAGGCTCCGTTCAGTTTTGTAGGGTATCCAGATTCCGGTTATTACGTTGAGCGTTCAGGCTCCGGTCAGTTTCATTGGGTATCCAGACTCCGGTTATTACGTTGAACGTTCAGGCTTCGGTCAGTTTCGGTGGGTGTCCAGACTCCGGTTATTACGTTGAGCATTCAGGCTCCGGTCATTTTCGTTGCGCATTCAGACTCCAGTTATTACGTTGTGCGTTCAGGATCCGGTCAGTTTCGTTGAGTATCCAGACTCCGGTTATTACGTTGAGCGTTCAGGCGCCGTTCAGTTTTTTTGGGTATCTAGACTCCGGTTATTACGTTGAGCGTTCAGGCTCCGGTCAGTTTCGTTGCGTATCCAGACTCCGGTTATTACATTGAGCGTTCAGGCTTCGGTCAGTTTCGTTGGGTATCCAAACTCCGGTTTTTACGTTGAGCGTTCAAACTCCGGTCAGTTTCGTTTGGTATCCAGACTCCGGTTATTACGTTGAGCGTTCAGGCTCCGGTCAGTTTTGTTGGGTATCCAGACTCCGGTTATTACGTTGTGCGTTCAGGCTCCGGTCAGTTTCGTTGGGTATCCAGACTCCGGTTTTTACATTGAGCGTTCAGGCTCCGGTCAATTTTGTTGGGTATCCAGACTCCGATTTTTATGTTGAGCGTTCAGGCTCCGGTCAGTTTTGTTGGGTATCCAGACTCTGGTTTTTACGTTGAGCGTTCAGGCTCCAGTCAATTTTGTTGGTTATCCAGACTCCGGTTCTTACGTTAAGCGTTCAGGCTCCGTTCATATTCGTTGGGTATCCAGACTCCGATTATTACATTGAGCGTTCAGGCTTTGGTCAGTTTCGTTGGGTATCCAGACTCCGGTTTTTACGTTGAGCGTTCAGGCTCCGGTCAGTTTCGTTGGGTATCCACACTCCGGTTATTACGTTGAACGTTCAGGCTCCGGTCAGTTTCGTTGGGTATCCAGACTCCGGTTATTACGTTAAGCTTTCAGGCTCCGGTCAGTTTCGTTGGGTATCCAGACTCCGGTTATTACATTGAGCGTTCAGGCTCCGGTCAGTTTTGTTAGGTATCCAGACTCCGGTTATTATGTTGAGGGTTCAGGCTCCGGTCAGTTTTGTTGGGTATCCAGACTTCGGTTATTATGTTGAGCGTTCAGGCTCCGTTCAGTTTCGTTGGGTATCCAGATTCCGGTTATTACGTTGAGCGTTCAGGCTCCAGTCAGTTTCATTGGGTATCCAGACTCCGGTTATTACGTTGAGCGTTCAGGCTCCGGTCAGTTTCGTTGGGTATTCAGACTCCGGTTATTACGTTGAGAGTTCAGGCTCCGGCCAGTTTCGTTGCGTATCCAGACTTCGGTTATTACATTGATCGTTCAGGCTCCGGTCAGTTTCATTGGGTATCCAGACTCCGGTTTTTATGTTGAGCGTTCAGGCTCCAGTCAGTTTTGTTGGGTATCCAGACTCCGGTTATTACGTTGAGCGTTCAGGCTCCGGTCAGTTTCATTGGGTATCCAGACTCCGGTTATTACGTTGATCGTTCAGGCTCCGGTCATTTTCGTTGCGCATTCAGACTCCAGTTATTACGTTGTGCGTTCAGGCTCCGGTCAACTTCGTTGAGTATCTAGACTCTGGTTATTACGTTGAGCGTTCAGACTCCGGTCAGTTTCATTGGGTATCCAGACTCCGGTTATTACGTTGAGCGTTCAGGCTCCGGTCAGTTTCGTTGGGTATCCAGACTTCGGTTATTACGTTGAGCATTCAAGCTCTGGTCAGTTTCGTTGGGTATCCAGACTCCGGTTATTACGTTGAGCGTTCAGGCACCGGTCAGTTTCGTTGGGTGTCCAGACTCCGGTTATTATGTTGAGGTTTCAGGCTCCAGTGAGTTTCGTTGGGTATCCAGACTCCGGTTTTTACGTTGAGCGTTCAGGCTCCGGTCAGTTTTGTTGGGTATCTAGACTCCGGTTATTAAGTTGAGCGTTCAAAGGTTATTACGTTGAGCATTCAAACTCCGGTCAGTTTCGTTTGGTATCAAGACTCCGGTTATTACGTTGAGTGTTCAGGCACCGGTCAGTTTCATTGGGTATCCAGACTCCGGTTATTACGTTGAGCGTTCAGGCTCCGGTCAGTTTTGTTGGGTATCCAGACTTCGGTTATTACGTTGAGCATTCAAGCTCCGGTCAGTTTCATTGTGTATCCTGACTCCGGTTATTACGATGAGCGTTCAGGCTCCGGTCAGTTTTGTTAGGTATCCAGACTCCGGTTATTGCGTTGAGCGTTCAGGCTCCGGTCAGTTTCATTGGGTATCCAAACTCCGGTTTTTACGTTGAGCGTTCAGGCTCCGGTCAATTTCGTTGGGTATCCAGACTCCGGTTTTTATGTTGAGCGTTCAGGCTCCGGTCAGTTTTGTTGGGTATCCAGACTCTGGTTTTTACGTTGAGCGTTCAGGCTCCAGTCAATTTTGTTGGGTATCGAGACTCTGGTTATTACGTTAAGCGTTCAGGCTCCGGTCAGTTTCGTTGGGTATCCGGACTCCAATTATTACGTTGAGCATTCAGGCTCTGGTCAGTTTCGCTGGGTATCCAGACTCCGGCTTTTATGTTGAGCATTTAGGCTCCGGTCAGTTTCGTTGGGTATTCAGACTTCGGTTATTACGTTGAGCGTTCAGGCTCCGGTCAGTTTCGTTGGGTATCCAGACTCCGGTTATTACGTTAAGCGTTCAGGCTCCGGTCAGTTTCGTTGGGTATCCAGACTCCGGTTATTAGATTGAGCGTTCAGGCTCCGGTCAGTTTTGTTGGGTATCCAGACTCCGGTTATTATGTTGAGGGTTCAGGCTCCGGTCAGTTTTGTTGGGTATCCAGATTCTGGTTATTACGTTGAGCGTTCAGGCTCCGGTCAGTTTCATTGGGTATTCAGACTCCGGTTATTACGTTGAGCATTCAGGCTCCGGACAGTTTCGTTGGGTATTCAGACTCCGGTTATTACGTTGAGAGTTCAGGCTCCGGTCAGTTTCGTTGCGTATCCAGACTTCGGTTATTACGTTGATCGTTCAGGCTCCGGTCAGTTTCATTGGGTATCCAGACTCCGGTTTTTATGTTGAGCGTTCAGGCTCCGGTCAGTTTCATTGGGTATCCAGACTCCGGTTATTACGTTGAGCGTTCAGGCTCCGGTCAGTTTCGTTGGGTATCCAGACTTCGGTTATTATGTTGAGCATTCAAGCTCCGGTCAGTTTCGTTGGGTATCCAGACTCCGGTTATTACGTTGAGCGTTCAGGCTCCGGTCAATTTCGTTGGGTATCCAGACTCCGGTTATTACGTTGAACGTTCAGGCTCCGGTCAATTTCGTTGGGTGTCCAGACTCCGGTTATTACGTTGAGCGTTCAGGCTCCGGTCATTTTCGTTACGCATTCAGACTCCGGTTATTACGTTGTGTGTTCAGGCTCCGGTCAGTTTCGTTGAGTATCCAGACTCCGGTTTTTACGTTGAGCGTTCTGGCTCCGTACAATTTTTTTGGGTATCCAGACTCCGGTTATTACGTTGAGCGTTCAGGCACCGGTCCGTTTCGTTGTGTATCCAGACTCCGGTTATTACGTTGAGCGTTCAGGCTCCGGTCAGTTTCGTTGGGTATCCAGACTCCGGTTTTTACGTTGAGCGTTCAGGCTCTGGTCAGTTTCGTTGGGTATCCAGACTCCGGTTATTACGATGAGCGTTCAGGCTCCGGTAAGTTTCGTTGGGTATCCAGACTCCGGTTATTACGTTAAGCGTTCAGGCTCCGGTCAGTTTCTTTGGGTATCCAGACTCCAGTTATTACATTGAGCGTTCAGGCTCCGGTCAGTTTTGTTGGGTATCCAGACTCCGGTTATTATGTTGAGGGTTCATGCTCCGGTCAGTTTTGTTGGGTAAACTTCGGTTATTATGTTAAGCGTTCACGCTCCGTTCAGTTTCGTAGGGTATCCAGATTCCGGTTATTACGTTGAGCGTTCAGGCTCCGGTCAGTTTCATTGGGTATCCAGACTCCGGTTATTACGTTGAGCATTCTGGCTCCGGTCAGTTTCGTTGGGTATTCAGACTCCGGTTATTACGTTGAGCATTCAGGCTCCGGTCATTTTCGTTGCGCATTCAGACTCCAATTATTACGTTGTGCGTTCAGGATCCGGTCAGTTTCGTTGAGTATCCAGATTTCGGTTATTACGTTGAGCGTTCAGGCTCCGTTCAGTTTTTTTGGGTATCAGACTCCGGTTATTACGTTGAGCGTTCAGGCTCCGGTCAGTTTCGTTGGGTATCCAGACTCCGGTTATTATGTTGAGGGTTCAGGATCCGGTCAATTTTGTTGGGTATCTAGACTTCGGTTATTATGTTGAGCGTTCAGGCTCCGTTCAGTTTTGTAGGGTATCCAGATTCCGGTTATTACGTTGAGCGTTCAGGCTCCGGTCAGTTTCATTGGGTATCCAGACTCCGGTTATTACGTTGAACGTTCAGGCTTCGGTCAGTTTCGGTGGGTGTCCAGACTCCGGTTATTACGTTGAGCATTCAGGCTCCGGTCATTTTCGTTGCGCATTCAGACTCCAGTTATTACGTTGTGCGTTCAGGATCCGGTCAGTTTCGTTGAGTATCCAGACTCCGGTTATTACGTTGAGCGTTCAGGCTCCGTTCAGTTTTTTTGGGTATCTAGACTCCGGTTATTACGTTGAGCGTTCAGGCTCCGGTCAGTTTCGTTGCGTATCCAGACTCCGGTTATTACATTGAGCGTTCAGGCTTCGGTCAGTTTCGTTGGGTATCCAAACTCCGGTTTTTACGTTGAGCGTTCAAACTCCGGTCAGTTTCGTTTGGTATCCAGACTCCGGTTATTACGTTGAGCGTTCAGGCTCCGGTCAGTTTTGTTGGGTATCCAGACTCCGGTTATTACGTTGTGCGTTCAGGCTCCGGTCAGTTTCGTTGGGTATCCAGACTCCGGTTTTTACATTGAGCGTTCAGGCTCCGGTCAATTTTGTTGGGTATCCAGACTCCGATTTTTATGTTGAGCGTTCAGGCTCCGGTCAGTTTTGTTGGGTATCCAGACTCTGGTTTTTACGTTGAGCGTTCAGGCTCCAGTCAATTTTGTTGGTTATCCAGACTCCGGTTCTTACGTTAAGCGTTCAGGCTCCGTTCATATTCGTTGGGTATCCAGACTCCGATTATTACATTCAGCGTTCAGGCTTTGGTCAGTTTCGTTGGGTATCCAGACTCCGGTTTTTACGTTGAGCGTTCAGGCTCCGGTCAGTTTCGTTGGGTATCCACACTCCGGTTATTACGTTGAACGTTCAGGCTCCGGTCAGTTTCGTTGGGTATCCAGACTCCGGTTATTACGTTAAGCTTTCAGGCTCCGGTCAGTTTCGTTGGGTATCCAGACTCCGGTTATTACATTGAGCGTTCAGGCTCCGGTCAGTTTTTTTAGGTATCCAGACTCCGGTTATTATGTTGAGGGTTCAGGCTCCGGTCAGTTTTGTTGGGTATCCAGACTTCGGTTATTATGTTGAGCGTTCAGGCTCCGTTCAGTTTCGTTGGGTATCCAGATTCCGGTTATTACGTTGAGCGTTCAGGCTCCAGTCAGTTTCATTGGGTATCCAGACTCCGGTTATTACGTTGAGCGTTCAGGCTCCGGTCAGTTTCGTTGGGTATTCAGACTCCGGTTATTACGTTGAGAGTTCAGGCTCCGGCCAGTTTCGTTGCGTATCCAGACTTCGGTTATTACATTGATCGTTCAGGCTCCGGTCAGTTTCATTGGGTATCCAGACTCCGGTTTTTATGTTGAGCGTTCAGGCTCCGGTCAGTTTTGTTGGGTATCCAGACTCCGGTTATTACGTTGAGCGTTCAGGCTCCGGTCAGTTTCATTGGGTATCCAGACTCCGGTTATTACGTTGATCGTTCAGGCTCCGGTCATTTTCGTTGCGCATTCAGACTCCAGTTATTACGTTGTGCGTTCAGGCTCCGGTCAACTTCGTTGAGTATCTAGACTCTGGTTATTACGTTGAGCGTTCAGACTCCGGTCAGTTTCATTGGGTATCCAGACTCCGGTTATTACGTTGAGCGTTCAGGCTCCGGTCAGTTTCGTTGGGTATCCAGACTTCGGTTATTACGTTGAGCATTCAAGCTCTGGTCAGTTTCGTTGGGTATCCAGACTCCGGTGATTACGTTGAGCGTTCAGGCTCCGGTCAGTTTCGTTGGGTTTCCAGACTCCGGTTATTACGTTGAACGTTCAGGCTCCTGTCAGTTTCGTTGGGTGTCCAGACTCCGGTTATTACGTTGAGCGTTCAGGCTCCGGTCATTTTCGTTGCACATTCAAACTCCAGTTATTACGTTGTGCGGTCAGGCTTTGGTCAGTTTCGTTGAGTATCCAGACTCCGGTTTTTACGTTGAGCGTTCAGGCTCCGTTCAGTTTTTTTGGGTATCCAGACTCCGGTTATTACGTTGAGCGTTCTGGCACCGGTCAATTTCGTTGTGTATCTAGACTTCGGTTATTACATTGAGCGTTCAGGCTCCGGTCAGTTTCGTTGGGTATCCAGACTCCGGTTTTTACGTTGAGCGTTCAGGCTCCGGTCAGTTTTGTTGGGTATTCAGACTCCGGTTATTACGTTGAGTATTTAGGCTCCGGTCAGTTTCATTGGGTAACCAGACTCCAGTTTTTACGTTGTGCGTTCCGGCTCTGGTCAGCTTCGTTGCGCATCCAGACTCCAGTTATTACGTTGTGCGTTCCGGCTCTGGTCAGCTTCGTTGAGAATCCAGACTCCGGTTATTACGTTGAGCATTCAGGCTCCGTTCAGTTTTTTTGGGTATCCAGACTCCGGTTATTACATTGAGCGTTGAGGCTCCGGTCAGTTTCGTTGTGTATCCAGACTCCGGTTATTACGTTGAGCGTTCAGGCTCCGGTCATTTTCGTTGCGCATCCAGACTCGAGTTATTACGTTGTGTGTTCCGGCTCTAGTCAGTTTCGTTGCGCATTCAGACTCCAGTTATTACGTTGTGCGTTCAGGCTTTGGTCAGTTTCGTTGAGTATCCAGACTCCGGTTTTTACGTTGAGCGTTCAGGCTCCGTTCAGTTTTTTTGGGTATCCAGACTCCGGTTATTAAGTTGAGCCTTCTGGCACCGGTCAGTTTCGTTGTGTATCCAGACTCCGGTTATTACATTGAGCGTTCAGGCTCCGGTCAGTTTCGTTGGGTATCCAGACTCCGGTTTTTACGTTGAGCGTTCATGCTCCGGTCAGTTTTGTTGGGTATTCAGACTCTGGTTATTACGTTGAGCGTTTAGGCTCCGGTCAGTTTCATTGGGTAACCAGACTCCAGTTTTTACGTTGTGCGTTCCGGCTCTAGTCAGTTTCGTTGCGCATCCAGACTCCAGTTATTACGTTGTGCATTCCGGCTCTGGTCAGTTTCGTTGAGTATCCAGACTCCGGTTATTACGTTGAGCGTTCAGGCTCCGTTCAGTTTTTTTGGGTATCCAGACTCCGGTTATTACATTGAGCGTTCAGGCTCCGGTCAGTTTTGTTGTGTATCCAGACTCCGGTTATTACGTTGAGCGTTCAGGCTTCGGTCAGTTTCGTTGGGTATCCAGACTCCGGTTTTTACGTTGAGCGTTCAGGCTCCGGTCAGTTCAATGGGTATCCAGACTCCGGTTTTGACGTTGAGCGTTCAGGCTCCGGTCAATTTTGTTGGGTATCCCGACTCTGGTTATTACGTTAAGCGTTCAGGCTCCGGTCAGTTTCGTTGGGTATCCAGACTCTGAATATTACGTTGAGCGTTCAGGCTCCGGTCATTTTCGTTGCGCATTCAGATTCCAGATATTACATTGTGCGTTCAGGCTTTGGTCAGTTTCGTTGAGTATCCAGACTACGGTTTTTACGTTGAGCGTTCAGGCTCCGTTCAGTTTTTTTGGGTATCCAAACTCCGGTTATCACGTTGAGCGTTCTGGCACCGGTCAGTTTCGTTGTGTATCCAGACTTCGGTTATTACATTGAGCGTTCAGGCCCTGGTCAGTTTCGTTGGGTATCCAGACTCCAGTTTTTACGTTGAACGTTCAGGCTCCGGTCAGTATTTTTGGGTATTCAGACTCCGGTTATTACGTTGAGCGTTTAGGCTCCGGTCAGTTTCATTGGGTAACCAGACTCCAGTTTTTGTGTTGAGCGTTCAGGCTCCGGTCAGTTTTGTTGGGTATCCAGACTCCGGTTATTATGTTGATGTTTCAGGCTCCGGTCAGTTTCGTTGGGTATCCAGACTCCGGTTTTTACGTTGAGCGTTCAGCCTCCGGTCAGTTTTGTTGGGTATCCAGACTCTGGTTATTACGTTGAGCGTTCAAAGGTTATTAGGTTGAGCGTTCAAACTCCGGTCAGTTTCGTTTGGTATCCAGACTCCGGTTATTACGTTGAGCGTTCAGGCTCCGGTCAGTTTTGTTGGGTATCCAGACTCCGGTTATTACGTTGAGCGTTCAGGCACCGGTCAGTTTCATTGGGTATCCAGACTCTGGTTATTACGTTGAGCGTTCAGGCTCCGGTCAGTTTCGTTGGGTATCCAGACATCGGTTATTACGTTGAGTATTCAAGCTCTGGTCAGTTTCGTTGGGTATCCTGACTCCGGTTATTACGTTGAGCGTTCAGGCTCCGGTCAGTTTCGTTGGGTATCCTGACTCCGGTTATTACGTTGAGCGTTCAGGCTCCGGTTATTACGTTGAACGTTCAGGCTCCGGTCTGTTTCGTTTGGTGTCCAGACTCCGGTTATTACGTTGATCGTTCAGGCTCCGGTCATTTTCGTTGTGCATCCAGACTCCAGTTATTACGTTGTGCGTTCCGGCTCTGGTCAGTTTCGTTGAGTATCCAGACTCCGGTTATTACGTTGAACATTCAGGCTCCGTTCAGTTTTTTTGGGTATCCAGACTCCGGTTATTACATTGAGCGTTCAGGCTCCGGTCAGTTTCGTTGTGTATCCAGACTCCGGTTATTACGTTGAGCGTTCAGGCTCCAGTCAGTTTCGTTGGGTATCCAGACTCCAGTTTTTACGTTGAGCGTTCAGGCTCCGGTCAGTTTCGTTGGGTATCCAGACTTCGGTTTTTACGTTGAGCGTTCAGGCTCCGGTCAATTTTGTTGGGTATCCAGACTCCGGTTATTACGTTGAGCGTTCAGGCTCCGTTCAGTTTTTTTGGGTATCCAGACTCCGGTTATTACATTGAGCGTTGAGGCTCCGGTCAGTTTCGTTGTGTATCCAGACTCCGGTTATTACGTTGAGCGTTCAGGCTCCGGTCATTTTCGTTGCGCATCCAGACTCCAGTTATTACGTTGTGCGTTCCGGCTCTGGTCAGTTTCGTTGAGTATCCAGACTCCGGTTATTACGTTGAGCGTTCAGGCTCCGTTCAGTTTTTTTGGGTATCCAGACTCCGGTTATTATGTTGATGTTTCAGGCTCCGGTCAGTTTCGTTGTGTATCCAGACTCCGGTTATTACGTTGAGCGTTCAGGCTTCGGTCAGTTTCGTTGGGTATCCAGACTCCGGTTTTTACGTTGAGCGTTCAGGCTCCGGTCAGTTTCATTGGGTATCCAGACTCCGGTTTTTACGTTGAGCGTTCAGGCTCCGGTCAGTTTTGTTGGGTATCCAGACTCTGGTTTTTACGTTGAGCGTTCCGGCTCCGGTCAATTTTGTTGGGTATCCAGACTCCGGTTATTACGTTAAGCGTTCAGGCTCCGGTCAGTTTCGTTGGGTATCCAGACTCTGATTATTACGTTGAGCGTTCAGGCTCCGGTCATTTCCGTTGCGCATTCAGACTCCAGTTATTACGTTGTGCATTCAGGCTTTGGTCAGTTTCGTTGAGTATCCAGACTCCGGTTTTTACGTTGAGCGTTCAGGCTCCGTTCAGTTTTTTTGGGTATCCAGACTCCGGTTATTACGTTGAGCGTTCTGGCACCTGTCAGTTTCATTGTGTATCCAGACTCCGGTTATTACATTGAGCGTTCAGGCTCCGGTCAGTTTCGTTGGGTATCCAGACTCCGGTTTTTACGTTGAACGTTCAGGCTCCGGTCAGTTTTTTTGGGTATTCAGACTCCGGTTATTACGTTGAGCGTTTAGGCTCCGGTCAGTTTCATTGGGTAACCAGACTCCAGTTTTTGCGTTGAGCGTTCAGGCTCCAGTCAGTTTTGTTGGGTATCCAGACTCCGGTTATTATGTTGATGTTTCAGGCTCCGGTCAGTTTCGTTGGGTATCCAGACTCCGGTTTTTACGTTGAGCGTTCAGCCTCCGGTCAGTTTTGTTGGGTATCCAGACTCCGGTTATTACGTTGAGCATTCAAAGGTTATTAGGTTGAGCGTTCAAACTCCGGTCAGTTTCGTTTGGTATCCAGACTCTGGTTATTACGTTGAGCATTCAGGCTCCGGTCAGTTTTGTTGGGTATCCAGACTCCGGTTATTACGTTGAGCGTTCAGGCACCGGTTAGTTTCGTTGTGTATCCAGACTCCGGTTATTACGTTGAGCGTTCAGGCTCCAGTCAGTTTCGTTGGGTATCCAGACTCCAGTTTTTACGTTGAGCGTTCAGGCTCCGGTCAGTTTCGTTGGGTATCCAGACTTCGGTTTTTACGTTGAGCGTTCAGGCTCCGGTCAATTTTGTTGGGTATCCAGACTCCGGTTATTACGTTGAGCGTTCAGGCTCCGTTCAGTTTTTTTGGGTATCCAGACTCCGGTTATTACATTGAGCGTTGAGGCTCCGGTCAGTTTCGTTGTGTATCCAGACTCCGGTTATTACGTTGAGCGTTCAGGCTCCGGTCATTTTCGTTGCGCATCCAGACTCCAGTTATTACGTTGTGCGTTCCGGCTCTGGTCAGTTTCGTTGAGTATCCAGACTCCGGTTATTACGTTGAGCGTTCAGGCTCCGTTCAGTTTTTTTGGGTATCCAGACTCCGGTTATTATGTTGATGTTTCAGGCTCCGGTCAGTTTCGTTGTGTATCCAGACTCCGGTTATTACGTTGAGCGTTCAGGCTTCGGTCAGTTTCGTTGGGTATCCAGACTCCGGTTTTTACGTTGAGCGTTCAGGCTCCGGTCAGTTTCATTGGGTATCCAGACTCCGGTTTTTACGTTGAGCGTTCAGGCTCCGGTCAGTTTTGTTGGGTATCCAGACTCTGGTTTTTACGTTGAGCGTTCCGGCTCCGGTCAATTTTGTTGGGTATCCAGACTCCGGTTATTACGTTAAGCGTTCAGGCTCCGGTCAGTTTCGTTGGGTATCCAGACTCTGATTATTACGTTGAGCGTTCAGGCTCCGGTCATTTTCGTTGCGCATTCAGACTCCAGTTATTACGTTGTGCATTCAGGCTTTGGTCAGTTTCGTTGAGTATCCAGACTCCGGTTTTTACGTTGAGCGTTCAGGCTCCGTTCAGTTTTTTTGGGTATCCAGACTCCGGTTATTACGTTGAGCGTTCTGGCACCGGTCAGTTTCATTGTGTATCCAGACTCCGGTTATTACATTGAGCGTTCAGGCTCCGGTCAGTTTCGTTGGGTATCCAGACTCCGGTTTTTACGTTGAACGTTCAGGCTCCGGTCAGTTTTTTTGGGTATTCAGACTCCGGTTATTACGTTGAGCGTTTAGGCTCCGGTCAGTTTCATTGGGTAACCAGACTCCAGTTTTTGCGTTGAGCGTTCAGGCTCCGGTCAGTTTTGTTGGGTATCCAGACTCCGGTTATTATGTTGATGTTTCAGGCTCCGGTCAGTTTCGTTGGGTATCCAGACTCCGGTTTTTACGTTGAGCGTTCAGCCTCCGGTCAGTTTTGTTGGGTATCCAGACTCCGGTTATAACGTTGAGCATTCAAAGGTTATTAGGTTGAGCGTTCAAACTCCGGTCAGTTTCGTTTGGTATCCAGACTCTGGTTATTACGTTGAGCATTCAGGCTCCGGTCAGTTTTGTTGGGTATCCAGACTCCGGTTATTACGTTGAGCGTTCAGGCACCGGTTAGTTTCATTGGGTATCCAGACTCCGGTTATTACGTTGAGCGTTCAGGCTCCGGTCAGTTTCGTTGGGTATCCAGACTTCGGTTATTACGTTGAGCATTCAACCTCTGGTCAGTTTCGTTGGGTATCCTGACTCCGGTTATTACGTTGAGCGTTCAGGCTCCGGTCAGTTTCGTTGGGTATCCTGACTCCGGTTATTACGTTGAGCGTTCAGGCTCCGGTCAGTTTCGTTGGGTATCCAGACTCCGGTTAATACGTTGAACGTTCAGGCTCCGGTCTGTTTCGTTTGGTGTCCAGACTCCGGTTATTACGTTGAGCGTTCATGCTCCGGTCATTTTAGTTGCGCATCCAGACTCCAGTTATTACGTTGTGCGTTCCGGCTCTGGTCAGTTTCGTTGAGTATCCAGACTCCGGTTATTACGTTGAACATTCAGGCTCCGTTCAGTTTTTTTGGGTATCCAGACTCCGGTTATTACATTGAGCTTTCAGGCTCCGGTCAGTTTCGTTGTGTATCCAGACTCCGGTTATTACGTTGAGCGTTCAGGCTCCGGTCAGTTTCGTTGGGTATCCAGACTCCAGTTTTTACGTTGAGCGTTCAGGCTCCGGTCAGTTTCGTTGGGTATCCAGACTCCGGTTTTTACGTTGAGCGTTCAGGCTCCGGTCAATTTTGTTGGGTATCCAGACTCCGGTTATTACGTTAAGCATTCAGGCTCCGGTCAGTTTCGTTGGGTATCCAGACTCTGATTATTACGTTGAGCGTTCAGGCTCCGGTCAATTTCGTTGGGTATCCAGACTCCGGTTATTACGTTGAGCGTTCAGGCTCCGGTCAGTTTCGTTGAGTATCCAGACTCCGGTTTTTACGTTGAGCGTTCAGGCTCCGTTCAGTTTTTTTGGGTATCCAGACTCCGGTTATTACGTTGAGCGTTTTGGCACCGATCAGTTTTATTGTGTATCCAGACTCCGGTTTTTACATTGAGCGTTCAGGCTCCGGTCAGTTTCTTTGGGTATCCAGACTCTTATTTTTACGTTGAGCGTTCATGCTCCGGTCAGTTTTGTTGGGTATTCAGACTCCGGTTATTACGTTGAGCGTTTAGGCTCCGGTCAGTTTCATTGGGTAACCAGACTCCAGTTTTTACGTTGTGCGTTCCGGCTCTGGTCAGTTTCGTTGCGCATCCAGACTCCAGTTATTACGTTGTGCGTTCCGGCTCTGGTCAGTTTCGTTGAGTATCCAGACTCCGGTTATTACGTTGAGCGTTCAGGCTCCGTTCAGTTTTTTTGGGTATCCAGACTCCGGTTATTACATTGAGCGTTGAGGCTCCGGTCAGTTTCGTTGTGTATCCAGACTCCGGTTATTACGTTGAGCGTTCAGGCTCCGGTCATTTTCGTTGCGCATCCAGACTCCAGTTATTACGTTGTGCGTTCCGGCTCTGGTCAGTTTCGTTGAGTATCCAGACTCCGGTTATTACGTTTAGCGTTCAGGCTCCGTTCAGTTTTTTTAGGTATCTAGACTCCGGTTATTACATTGAGTGTTCAGGCTCCGGTCAGTTTCGTTGTGTATCCAGACTCCGGTTATTACGTTGAGCGTTCAAGCTTCGGTCAGTTTCGTTGGGTATCCAGACTCCGGTTTTTACGTTGAGCGTTCAGGCTCCGGTCAATTTCGTTGGGTATCCAGACTCCGGTTTTTACGTTGAGCGTTCAGGCTCCGGTCAGTTTTGTTGGGTATCCAGACTCTGGTTTTTACGTTGAGCGTTCAGGCTCCGGTCAATTTTGTTGGGTATCCAGACTCCGGTTATTACGTTAAGCGTTCAGGCTCCGGTCAGTTTCGTTTGGTATCCTGACTCCGGTTATTACGTTGAGCGTTCAGGCTCCGGTCAGTTTCGTTTGGTATCCAGACTCCGGTTATTACGTTAAGCGTTCAGGCTCCGGTCAGTTTTGTTGGGTATCCAGACTCCGGTTATTATGTTGATGTTTCAGGCTCCGGTCAGTTTCGTTGGGTATCCAGACTCTGGTTTTTACGTTGAGCGTTCAGCCTCCGGTCAGTTTTGTTGGGTATCCAGACTCCGGTTATTACGTTGAGCGTTCAAAGGTTATTAGGTTGAGCGTTCAAACTCCGATCAGTTTCGTTTGGTATCCAGACTCCGGTTATTACGTTGAGCGTTCAGGCTCCGGTCAGTTTTGTTGGGTATCCAGACTCCGGTTATTACGTTTGGCGTTCAGGCACCGGTCAGTTTCATTGGGTATCCAGACTCTGGTTATTACGTTGAGCGTTCAGGCTCCGGTCAGTTTCGTTGGGTATCCAGACATCGGTTATTACGTTGAGCATTCAAGCTCTGGTCAGTTTCGTTGGGTATCCTGACTCCGGTTATTACGTTGAGCGTTCAGGCTCCGGTCAGTTTCGTTGGGTATCCTGACTCCGGTTATTACGTTGAGCGTTCAGGCTCCGGTCAGTTTCGTTGGGTATCCAGACTCCGGTTATTACGTTGAACGTTCAGGCTCCGGTCTGTTTCGTTTGGTGTCCAGACTCCGGTTATTACGTTGAGCGTTCAGGCTCCGGTCATTTTCGTTGCGCATCCAGACTCCAGTTATTACGTTGTGCGTTCCGGCTCTGGTCAGTTTCGTTGAGTATCCAGACTCCGGTTATTACGTTGAACATTCAGGCTCCGTTCAGTTTTTTGGGGTATCCAGACTCCGGTTATTACATTGAGCGTTCAGGCTCCGGTCAGTTTCGTTGTGTATCCAGACTCCGGTTATTACGTTGAGCGTTCAGGCTCCAGTCAGTTTTGTTGGGTATCCAGACTCCAGTTTTTACGTTGAGCGTTCAGGCTCCGGTCAGTTTCGTTGGGTATCCAGACTTCGGTTTTTACGTTGAGCGTTCAGGCTTCGGTCAATTTTGTTGGGTATCCAGACTCCGGTTATTACGTTGAGCATTCAGGCTCCGTTCAGTTATTTTGGGTATCCAGACTCCGGTTATTACATTGAGCGTTGAGGCTCCGGTCAGTTTCGTTGTGTATCCAGACTCTGGTTATTACGTTGAGCGTTCAGGCTCCGGTCATTTTCGTTGCGCATCCAGACTCTAGTTATTACGTTGTGCGTTCCGGCTCTGGTCAGTTTCGTTGAGTATCCAGACTCCGGTTATTACGTTGAGCGTTCAGGCTCCGTTCAGTTTTTTTGGGTATCCAGACTCCGGTTATTATGTTGATGTTTCAGGCTCCGGTCAGTTTCGTTGTGTATCCAGACTCCGGTTATTACGTTGAGCGTTCAGGCTTCGGTCAGTTTCGTTGGGTATACAGACTCCGGTTTTTACGTTGAGCGTTCAGGCTCCGGTCAGTTTCATTGGGTATCCAGACTCCGGTTTTTACGTTGAGCGTTCAGGCTCCGGTCAGTTTTGTTGGGTATCCAGACTCTGGTTTTTACGTTGAGCGTTCCGGCTCCGGTCAATTTTGTTGGGTATCCAGACTCCGGTTATTACGTTAAGCGTTCAGGCTCCGGTCAGTTTCGTTGGGTATCCAGACTCTGATTATTACGTTGAGCGTTCAGGCTCCGGTCATTTTCGTTGCGCATTCAGACTCCAGTTATTACGTTGTGCATTCAGGCTTTGGTCAGTTTCGTTGAGTATCCAAACTCCGGTTTTTACGTTGAGCGTTCAGGCTCCGTTCAGATTTTTTGGGTATCCAGACTCCGGTTATTACGTTGAGCGTTCTGGCACCGGTCAATTTCGTTGTGTATCCAGACTCCGGTTATTACATTGAGCGTTCAGGCTCCGGTCAGTTTCGTTGGGTATCCAGACTCCGGTTTTTACGTTGAACGTTCAGGCTCCGGTCAGTTTTTTTGGGTATTCAGACTCCGGTTATTACGTTGAGCGTTTAGGCTCCGGTCAGTTTCATTGGGTAACCAGACTCCAGTTTTTGCGTTGAGCGTTCAGGCTCCGGTCAGTTTTGTTGGGTATCCAGACTCCGGTTATTATGTTGATGTTTCAGGCTCCGGTCAGTTTTGTTGGGTATCCAGACTCCGGTTTTTACGTTGAGCGTTCAGCCTCCGGTCAGTTTTGTTGGGAATCCAGACTCCGGTTATTACGTTGAGCATTCAAAGGTTATTAGGTTGAGCGTTCAAACTCCGGTCAGTTTCGTTTGGTATCCAGACTCCGGTTATTACGTTGAGCATTCAGGCTCCGGTCAGTTTTGTTGGGTATCCAGACTCCGGTTATTACGTTGAGCGTTCAGGCACCGGTTAGTTTCATTGGGTATCCAGACTCCGGTTATTACGTTGAGCGTTCAGGCTCCGGTCAGTTTCGTTGGGTATCCAGACTTCGGTTATTACGTTGAGCATTCAACGTCTGGTCAGTTTCGTTGGGTATCCTGACTCCGGTTATTACGTTGAGCGTTCAGGCTCCGGTCAGTTTCGTTGGGTATCCTGACTCCGGTTATTACGTTGAGCGTTCAGGCTCCGGTCAATTTCGTTGGGTATCCAGACTCCGGTTATTACGTTGAACGTTCAGGCTCCGGTCTGTTTCGTTTGGTGTCCAGACTCCGGTTATTACGTTGAGCGTTCAGGCTCCAGTCATTTTCGTTGCGCATCCAGACTCCAGTTATTACGTTGTGCGTTCCGGCTCTGGTCAGTTTCGTTGAGTATCCAGACTCCGGTTATTACGTTGAACATTCAGGCTCCGTTCAGTTTTTTTGGGTATCCAGACTCCGGTTATTACATTGAGCGTTCAGGCTCCGGTCAGTTTCGTTGTGTATCCAGACTCCGGTTATTACGTTGAGCGTTCAGGCTCCAGTCAGTTTCGTTGGGTATCCAGACTCCAGTTTTTACGTTGAGCGTTCAGGCTCCGGTCAGTTTCGTTGGGTATCCAGACTTCGGTTTTTACGTTGAGCGTTCAGGCTCCGGTCAATTTTGTTGGGTATCCAGACTCCGGTTATTACGTTGAGCGTTCAGGCTCCGTTCATTTTTTTTGGGTATCCAGACTCCGGTTATTACATTGAGCGTTGAGGCTCCGGTCAGTTTCGTTGTGTATCCAGACTCTGGTTATTACGTTGAGCGTTCAGGCTCCGGTCATTTTCGTTGCGCATCCAGACTCCAGTTATTACGTTGTGCGTTCCGGCTCTGGTCAGTTTCGTTGAGTATCCAGACTCCGGTTATTACGTTGAGCGTTCAGGCTCCGTTCAGTTTTTTTGGGTATCCAGACTCCGGTTATTATGTTGATGTTTCAGGCTCCGGTCAGTTTCGTTGTGTATCCAGACTCCGGTTATTACGTTGAGCGTTCAGGCTTCGGTCAGTTTCGTTGGGTATCCAGACTCCGGTTTTTACGTTGAGCGTTCAGGCTCCGGTCAGTTTCATTGGGTATCCAGACTCCGGTTTTTACGTTGAGCGTTCAGGCTCCGGTCAGTTTTGTTGGGTATCCAGACTCTGGTTTTTACGTTGAGCGTTCCGGCTCCGGTCAATTTCGTTGGGTATCCAGACTCTGGTTATTACGTTAAGCGTTCAGGCTCCGGTCAGTTTCGTTGGGTATCCAGACTCTGATTATTACGTTGAGCGTTCAGGCTCCGGTCATTTTCGTTGCGCATTCAGACTCCAGTTATTACGTTGTGCATTCAGGCTTTGGTCAGTTTCGTTGAGTATCCAGACTCCGGTTTTTACGTTGAGCGTTCAGGCTCCGTTCAGTTTTTTTGGGTATCCAGACTCCGGTTATTACGTTGAGCGTTCTGGCACCGGTCAGTTTCGTTGTGTATCCAGACTCCGGTTATTACATTGAGCGTTCAGGCTCCGGTCAGTTTCGTTGGGTATCCAGACTCCGGTTTTTACGTTGAACGTTCAGGCTCCGGTCAGTTTTTTGGGTATTCAGACTCCGGTTATTACGTTGAGCGTTTAGGCTCCGGTCAGTTTCATTGGGTAACCAGACTCCAGTTTTTGCGTTGAGCGTTCAGGCTCCGGTCAGTTTTGTCGGGTATCCAGACTCCGGTTATTATGTTGATGTTTCAGGCTCCGGTCAGTTTCGTTGGGTATCCAGACTCCAGTTTTTACGTTGAGCGTTCAGCCTCCGGTCAGTTTTGTTGGGTATCCAGACTCCGGTTATTACGTTGAGCATTCAAAGGTTATTAGGTTGAGTGTTCAAACTCCGGTCAGTTTCGTTTGGTATCCAGACTCCGGTTATTACGTTGAGCATTCAGGCTCCGGTCAGTTTTGTTGGGTATCCAGACTCCAGTTATTACGTTGAGCGTTCAGGCACCGGTTAGTTTCATTGGGTATCCAGACTCCGGTTATTACGTTGAGCGTTCAGGCTCCGGTCAGTTTCGTTGGCTATCCAGACTTCGGTTATTACGTTGAGCATTCAACCTCTGGTCAGTTTCGTTGGGTATCCTGACTCCGGTTATTACGTTGAGCGTTCAGGCTCCGGTCAGTTTCGTTGGGTATCCTGACTCCGGTTATTACGTTGAGCGTTCAGGCTCCGGTCAGTTTCGTTGGGTATCCAGACTCCGGTTATTACGTTGAACGTTCAGGCTCCGGTCTGTTTCGTTTGGTGTCCAGACTCTGGTTATTACGTTGAGCGTTCAGGCTCCAGTCATTTTTGTTGCGCATCCAGACTCCAGTTATTACGTTGTGCGTTCCGGCTCTGGTCAGTTTCGTTGAGTATCCAGACTCCGGTTATTACGTTGAACATTCAGGCTCCGTTCAGTTTTTTTGGGTATCCAGACTCCGGTTATTACATTGAGCGTTTAGGCTCCGGTCAGTTTCGTTGTGTATCCAGACTCCGGTTATTACGTTAAGCGTTCAGGCTCCAGTCAGTTTCGTTGGGTATCCAGACTCCAGTTTTTACGTTGAGCGTTCAGGCTCCAGTCAGTTTCGTTGGGTATCCAGACTTCGGTTTTTACGTTGAGCGTTCAGGCTCCGGTCAATTTTGTTGGGTATCCAGACTCCGGTTATTACGTTGAGCGTTCAGGCTCCGTTCAGTTTTTTTGGGTATCCAGACTCCGGTTATTACATTGAGCGTTGAGGCTCCGGTCATTTTCGTTGTGTATCCAGACTCTGGTTATTACGTTGAGCGTTCAGGCTCCGGTCATTTTCGTTGCGCATCCAGACTCCAGTTATTACGTTGTGCGTTCCGGCTCTGGTCAGTTTCTTTGAGTATCCAGACTCCGGTTATTACGTTGAGCGTTCAGGCTCCGTTCAGTTTTTTTGGGTATCCAGACTCCGGTTATTATGTTGATGTTTCAGGCTCCGGTCAGTTTCGTTGTGTATCCAGACTCCGGTTATTACGTTGAGCGTTCAGGCTTCGGTCAGTTTCGTTGGGTATCCAGACTCCGGTTTTTACGTTGAGCGTTCAGGCTCCGGTCAGTTTCATTGGGTATCCAGACTCCGGTTTTTACGTTGAGCGTTCAGGCTCCGGTCAGTTTTGTTGGGTATCCAGACTCTGGTTTTTACGTTGAGCGTTCCGGCTCCGGTCAATTTTGTTGGGTATCCAGACTCCGGTTATTACGTTAAGCGTTCAGGCTCCGGTCAGTTTCGTTGGGTATCCAGACTCTGATTATTACGTTGAGCGTTCAGGCTCCGGTCATTTTTGTTGCGCATTCAGACTCCAGTTATTACGTTGTGCATTCAGGCTTTGGTCAGTTTTGTTGAGTATCCAGACTCCGGTTTTTACGTTGAGCGTTCAGGCTCCGTTCAGTTTTTTTGGGTATCCAGACTCCGGTTATTACGTTGAGCGTTCTGGCACCGGTCAGTTTCGTTGTGTATCCAGACTCCGGTTATTACATTGAGCGTTCAGGCTCCGGTCAGTTTCGTTGGGTATCCAGACTCCGGTTTTTACGTTGAATGTTCAGGCTCCGGTCAGTTTTTTTGGGTATTCAGACTCCGGTTATTACGTTGAGCGTTTAGGCTCCGGTCAGTTTCATTGGGTAACCAGACTCTAGTTTTTGCGTTGAGCGTTCAGGCTCCGGTCAGTTTTGTTGGGTATCCAGACTCCGGTTATTATGTTGATGTTTCAGGCTCCGGTCAGTTTCGTTGGGTATCCAGACTCCGGTTTTTACGTTGAGCGTTCAGCCTCCGTTCAGTTTTGTTGGGTATCCAGACTCCGGTTATTACGTTGAGCATTCAAAGGTTATTAGGTTGAGCGTTCAAACTCCGGTCAGTTTCGTTTGGTATCCAGACTCCGGTTATTACGTTGAGCATTCAGGCTCCGGTCAGTTTTGTTGGGTATCCAGACTCCGGTTATTACGTTGAGCGTTCAGGCACCGGTTAGTTTCATTGGGTATCCAGACTCAGGTTATTACGTTGAGCGTTCAGGCTCCGGTCAGTTTCGTTGGGTATCCAGACTTCGGTTATTACGTTGAGCATTCAACCTCTGGTCAGTTTCGTTGGGTATCCTGACTCCGGTTATTACGTTGAGCGTTCAGGCTCCGGTCAGTTTCGTTGGGTATCCTGACTCCGGTTATTACGTTGAGCGTTCAGGCTCCGGTCAGTTTCGTTGGGTATCCAGACTCCGATTATTACGTTGAACGTTCAGGCTCCGGTCTGTTTCGTTTGGTGTCCAGACTCCGGTTATTACGTTGAGCGTTCAGGCTCCGGTCATTTTTGTTGCGCATCCAGACTCCAGTTATTACGTTGTGCGTTCCGGCTCTGGTCAGTTTCGTTGAGTATCCAGACTCCGGTAATTACGTTGAACGTTCAGGCTCCGTTCAGTTTTTTTGGGTATCCAGACTCCGGTTATTACATTGAGCGTTCAGGCTCCGGTCAGTTTCGTTGTGTATCCAGACTCCGGTTATTATGTTGAGCGTTCAGGCTCCGGTCAGTTTCGTTGGGTATCCAGACTCCAGGTTTTACGTTGAGCGTTCAGGCTCCGGTCAGTTTCGTTGGGTATCCAGACTCCGGTTTTTACGTTGAGCGTTCAGGCTCCGGTCAATTTTGTTGGGTATTCAGACTCCGGTTATTACGTTGAGCGTTCAGGCTCCGTTCAGTTTTTTTGGGTATCCAGACTCCGGTTATTACATTGAGCGTTGAGGCTCCGGTCAGTTTCGTTGTGTATCCAGACTCTGGTTATTACGTTGAGCGTTCAGGCTCCGGTCATTTTCGTTGCGCATCCAGACTCCAGTTATTACGTTGTGCGTTCCGGCTCTGGTCAGTTTCGTTGAGTATCCAGACTCCGGTTATTACGTTGAGCGTTCAGGCTCCGTTCAGTTTTTTTGGGTATCCAGACTCCGGTTATTATGTTGATGTTTCAGGCTCCGGTCAGTTTCGTTGTGTATCCAGACTCCGGTTATTACGTTGAGCGTTCAGGCTTCGGTCAGTTTCGTTGGGTATCCAGACTCCGGTTTTTACGTTGAGCGTTCAGGCTCCGGTCAGTTTCATTGGGTATCCAGACTCCGGTTTTTACGTTGAGCGTTCAGGCTCCGGTCAGTTTTGTTGGGTATCCAGACTCTGGTTTTTACGTTGAGCGTTCCGGCTCCGGTCAATTTTGTTGGGTATCCAGACTCCGGTTATTACGTTAAGCGTTCAGGCTCCGGTCAGTTTCGTTGGGTATCCAGACTCTGATTATTACGTTGAGCGTTCAGGCTCCGGTCATTTTCGTTGCGCATTCAGACTCCAGTTATTACGTTGTGCATTCAGGCTTTGGTCAGTTTCGTTGAGTATCCAGACTCCGGTTTTTACGTTGAGCGTTCAGGCTCCGTTCAGTTTTTTTGGGTATCCAGACTCCGGTTATTACGTTGAGCGTTCTGGCACCGGTCAGTTTCGTTGTGTATCCAGACTCCGGTTATTACATTGAGCGTTCAGGCTCCGGTCAGTTTCGTTGGGTATCCAGACTCCGGTTTTTACGTTGAACGTTCAGGCTCCGGTCAGTTTTTTTGGGTATTCAGACTCCGGTTATTACGTTGAGCGTTTAGGCTCCGGTCAGTTTCATTGGGTAACCAGACTCCAGTTTTTGCGTTGAGCGTTCAGGCTCCGATCAGTTTTGTTGGGTATCCAGACTCCGGTTATTATGTTGATGTTTCAGGCTCCGGTCAGTTTCGTTGGGTATCCAGACTCCGGTTTTTACGTTGAGCGTTCAGCCTCCGGTCAGTTTTGTTGGGTATCCAGACTCCGGTTATTACGTTGAGCATTCAAAGGTTATTAGGTTGAGCGTTCAAACTCCGGTCAGTTTCGTTTGGTATCCAGACTCCGGTTATTACGTTGAGCATTCAGGCTCCGGTCAGTTTTGTTGGGTATCCAGACTCCGGTTATTACGTTGAGCGTTCAGGGACCGGTTAGTTTCATTGGGTATCCAGACTCCGGTTATTACGTTGAGCGTTCAGGCTCCGGTCAGTTTCGTTGGGTATCCAGACTTCGGTTATTACGTTGAGCATTCAACCTCTGGTCCGTTTCGTTGGGTATCCTGACTCCGGTTATTACGTTGAGCGTTCAGGCTCCGGTCAGTTTCGTTGGGTATCCTGACTCCGGTTATTACGTTGAGCGTTCAGGCTCCGGTCAGTTTCGTTGGGTATCCAGACTCCGGTTATTACGTTGAACGTTCAGGCTCCGGTCTGTTTCGTTTGGTGTCCAGACTCCGGTTATTACGTTGAGCGTTCAGGCTCCGGTCATTTTCATTGCGCATCCAGACTCCAGTTATTACGTTGTGTGTTCCGGCTCTGGTCAGTTTCGTTGAGTATCCAGACTCCGGTTATTACGTTGAACGTTCAGGCTCCGTTCAGTTTTTTTGGGTATCCAGACTCCGGTTATTACATTGAGCGTTCAGGCTCCGGTCAGTTTCGTTGTGTATCCAGACTCTGGTTATTACGTTGAGCGTTCAGGCTCCGGTCAGTTTCGTTGGGTATCCAGACTCCAGTTTTTACGTTGAGCGTTCAGGCTCCGGTTAGTTTTGTTGGGTATCCAGACTCCGGTTTTTACGTTGAGCGTTCAGGCTCCGGTCAATTTTGTTGGGTATCCATACTCCGGTTATTACGTTGAGCGTTCAGGCTCCGGTCAATTTCGTTGGGTATCCAGACTCCGGTTATTACGTTGAGCGTTCAGGCTCCGGTCAGTTTCGTTGAGTATCCAGACTCCGGTTTTTACGTTGAGCGTTCAGGCTCCGTTCAGTTTTTTTGGGTATCCAGACTCCGGTTATTACGTTGAGCGTTTTGGCACCGATAAGTTTTATTGTGTATCCAGACTCCGGTTTTTACATTGAGCGTTCAGGCTCCGGTCAGTTTCTTTGGGTATCCAGACTCTGATTTTTACGTTGAGCGTTCATGCTCCGGTCAGTTTTGTTGGGTATTCAGACTCCGGTTATTACGTTGAGCGTTTAGGCTCCGGTCAGTTTCATTGGGTAACCAGACTCCAGTTTTTACGTTGTGCGTTCCGGCTCTGGTCAGTTTCGTTGCGCATCCAGACTCCAGTTATTACGTTGTGCGTTCCGGCTCTGGTCAGTTTGATTGAGTATCCAGACTCCGGTTATTACGTTGAGCGTTCAGGCTCCGTTCAGTTTTTTTGGGTATCCAGACTCTGGTTATTACATTGAGCGTTGAGGCTCCGGTCAGTTTCGTTGTGTATCCAGACTCCGGTTATTACGTTGAGCGTTCAGGCTCCGGTCATTTTCGTTGCGCATCCAGACTCCAGTTATTACGTTGTGCGTTCCGGCTCTGGTCAGTTTCGTTGAGTATCCAGACTCCGGTTATTACGTTTAGCGTTCAGGCTCCGTTCAGTTTTTTTGGGTATCTAGACTCCGGTTATTACATTGAGCGTTCAGGCTCCGGTCAGTTTCGTTGTGTATCCAGACTCCGGTTATTACGTTGAGCGTTCAGGCTTCGGTCAGTTTCGTTGGGTATCCAGATTCCGGTTTTTACGTTGAGCGTTCAGGCTCCGGTCAATTTCGTTGGGTATCCAGACTCCGGTTTTTACGTTGAGCGTTCAGGCTCCGGTCAGTTTTGTTGGGTATCCAGACTCTGGTTTTTACGTTGAGCGTTCAGGCTCCGGTCAATTTTGTTGGGTATCCAGACTCCGGTTATTACGTTAAGCGTTCAGGCTCCGGTCAGTTTCGTTGGGTATCCAGACTCTGATTATTACGTTGAGCGTTCAGGCTCCGGTCATTTTCGTTGCGCATTAAGACTCCAGTTATTACGTTGTGCGTTCATGCTTTGGTCAGTTTCGTTGAGTATCGAGACTCCGGTTTTTACGTTGAGCGTTCAGGCTCCGTTCAGTTTTTTTGGGTATCCAGACTCCGGTTATTACGTTGAGCGTTATGGCACAGGTCAGTTTCGTTGTGTATCCAGACTCTGGTTATTACGTTGAGAGTTCTGGCTCCGGTCATTTTCGTTGCGCATCCATACTCCAGTTATTACGTTGTGCGTTCCGGCTCTGGTCAGTTTCGTTGAGTATCCAGACTCCGGTTATTATGTTGAGCGTTCAGGCTCCGTTCAGTTTTTTTGGGTATCCAGACTCCGGTTATTACATTGAGCGTTCAGGCTCCGGTCAGTTTCGTTGTGTATCCAGACTCCGGTTATTACGTTGAGCATTCAAGCTTCGGTCAGTTTCGTTGGGTATCCAGACTCCGGTTTTTACGTTGAGCGTTCAGGCTCCGGTCAGTTTTGTTGGGTATCCAGACTCTGGTTTTTACGTTGAGCGTTCAGGCTCCGGTCAATTTTGTTGGGTATCCAGACTCCGGTTATTACGTTAAGCGTTCAGGCTCCGGTCAGTTTCGTTGGGTATCCAGACTCTGATTATTACGTTGAGCGTTCAGGCTCCGGTCATTTTCGTTGCGCATTCAGACTCCAGTTATTACGTTGTGCGTTCAGGCTTTGGTCAGTTTCGTTGAGTATCCAGACTCCGGTTTTTACGTTGAGCGTTCAGGCTCCGTTCAGTTTTTTTGGGTATCCAGACTCCGGTTATTACGTTGAGCGTTCTGGCACCGGTCAGTTTCGTTGTGTATCCAGACTCCGGTTATTACATTGAGCGTTCAGGCTCCGGTCAGTTTCGTTGGGTATCCAGACTCCGGTTTTTACGTTGAATGTTCAGGCTCCGGTCAGTTTTTTTGGGTATTCAGACTCCGGTTATTACGTTGAGCGTTTAGGCTCCGGTCAGTTTCATTGGGTAACCAGACTCTAGTTTTTGCGTTGAGCGTTCAGGCTCCGGTCAGTTTTGTTGGGTATCCAGACTCCGGTTATTATGTTGATGTTTCAGGCTCCGGTCAGTTTCGTTGGGTATCCAGACTCCGGTTTTTACGTTGAGCGTTCAGCCTCCGTTCAGTTTTGTTGGGTATCCAGACTCCGGTTATTACGTTGAGCATTCAAAGGTTATTAGGTTGAGCGTTCAAACTCCGGTCAGTTTCGTTTGGTATCCAGACTCCGGTTATTACGTTGAGCATTCAGGCTCCGGTCAGTTTTGTTGGGTATCCAGACTCCGGTTATTACGTTGAGCGTTCAGGCACCGGTTAGTTTCATTGGGTATCCAGACTCAGGTTATTACGTTGAGCGTTCAGGCTCCGGTCAGTTTCGTTGGGTATCCAGACTTCGGTTATTACGTTGAGCATTCAACCTCTGGTCAGTTTCGTTGGGTATCCTGACTCCGGTTATTACGTTGAGCGTTCAGGCTCCGGTCAGTTTCGTTGGGTATCCTGACTCCGGTTATTACGTTGAGCGTTCAGGCTCCGGTCAGTTTCGTTGGGTATCCAGACTCCGGTTATTACGTTGAACGTTCAGGCTCCGGTCTGTTTCGTTTGGTGTCCAGACTCCGGTTATTACGTTGAGCGTTCAGGCTCCGGTCATTTTCGTTGCGCATCCAGACTCCAGTTATTACGTTGTGCGTTCCGGCTCTGGTCAGTTTCGTTGAGTATCCAGACTCCGGTAATTACGTTGAACGTTCAGGCTCCGTTCAGTTTTTTTGGGTATCCAGACTCCGGTTATTACATTGAGCGTTCAGGCTCCGGTCAGTTTCGTTGTGTATCCAGACTCCGGTTATTATGTTGAGCGTTCAGGCTCCGGTCAGTTTCGTTGGGTATCCAGACTCCAGGTTTTACGTTGAGCGTTCAGGCTCCGGTCAGTTTCGTTGGGTATCCAGACTCCGGTTTTTACGTTGAGCGTTCAGGCTCCGGTCAATTTTGTTGGGTATTCAGACTCCGGTTATTACGTTGAGCGTTCAGGCTCCGTTCAGTTTTTTTGGGTATCCAGACTCCGGTTATTACATTGAGCGTTGAGGCTCCGGTCAGTTTCGTTGTGTATCCAGACTCTGGTTATTACGTTGAGCGTTCAGGCTCCGGTCATTTTCGTTGCGCATCCAGACTCCAGTTATTACGTTGTGCGTTCCGGCTCTGGTCAGTTTCGTTGAGTATCCAGACTCCGGTTATTACGTTGAGCGTTCAGGCTCCGTTCAGTTTTTTTGGGTATCCAGACTCCGGTTATTATGTTGATGTTTCAGGCTCCGGTCAGTTTCGTTGTGTATCCAGACTCCGGTTATTACGTTGAGCGTTCAGGCTTCGGTCAGTTTCGTTGGGTATCCAGACTCCGGTTTTTACGTTGAGCGTTCAGGCTCCGGTCAGTTTCATTGGGTATCCAGACTCCGGTTTTTACGTTGAGCGTTCAGGCTCCGGTCAGTTTTGTTGGGTATCCAGACTCTGGTTTTTACGTTGAGCGTTCCGGCTCCGGTCAATTTTGTTGGGTATCCAGACTCCGGTTATTACGTTAAGCGTTCAGGCTCCGGTCAGTTTCGTTGGGTATCCAGACTCTGATTATTACGTTGAGCGTTCAGGCTCCGGTCATTTTCGTTGCGCATTCAGACTCAAGTTATTACGTTGTGCATTCAGGCTTTGGTCAGTTTCGTTGAGTATCCAGACTCCGGTTTTTACGTTGAGCGTTCAGGCTCCGTTCAGTTTTTTTGGGTATCCAGACTCCGGTTATTACGTTGAGCGTTCTGGCACCGGTCAGTTTCGTTGTGTATCCAGACTCCGGTTATTACATTGAGCGTTCAGGCTCCGGTCAGTTTCGTTGGGTATCCAGACTCCGGTTTTTACGTTGAATGTTCAGGCTCCGGTCAGTTTTTTTGGGTATTCAGACTCCGGTTATTACGTTGAGCGTTTAGGCTCCGGTCAGTTTCATTGGGTAACCAGACTCTAGTTTTTGCGTTGAGCGTTCAGGCTCCGGTCAGTTTTGTTGGGTATCCAGACTCCGGTTATTATGTTGATGTTTCAGGCTCCGGTCAGTTTCGTTGGGTATCCAGACTCCGGTTTTTACGTTGAGCGTTCAGCCTCCGTTCAGTTTTGTTGGGTATCCAGACTCCGGTTATTACGTTGAGCATTCAAAGGTTATTAGGTTGAGCGTTCAAACTCCGGTCAGTTTCGTTTGGTATCCAGACTCCGGTTATTACGTTGAGCATTCAGGCTCCGGTCAGTTTTGTTGGGTATCCAGACTCCGGTTATTACGTTGAGCGTTCAGGCACCGGTTAGTTTCATTGGGTATCCAGACTCAGGTTATTACGTTGAGCGTTCAGGCTCCGGTCAGTTTCGTTGGGTATCCAGACTTCGGTTATTACGTTGAGCATTCAACCTCTGGTCAGTTTCGTTGGGTATCCTGACTCCGGTTATTACGTTGAGCGTTCAGGCTCCGGTCAGTTTCGTTGGGTATCCTGACTCCGGTTATTACGTTGAGCGTTCAGGCTCCGGTCAGTTTCGTTGGGTATCCAGACTCCGGTTATTACGTTGAACGTTCAGGCTCCGGTCTGTTTCGTTTGGTGTCCAGACTCCGGTTATTACGTTGAGCGTTCAGGCTCCGGTCATTTTCGTTGCGCATCCAGACTCCAGTTATTACGTTGTGCGTTCCGGCTCTGGTCAGTTTCGTTGAGTATCCAGACTCCGGTAATTACGTTGAACGTTCAGGCTCCGTTCAGTTTTTTTGGGTATCCAGACTCCGGTTATTACATTGAGCGTTCAGGCTCCGGTCAGTTTCGTTGTGTATCCAGACTCCGGTTATTATGTTGAGCGTTCAGGCTCCGGTCAGTTTCGTTGGGTATCCAGACTCCAGGTTTTACGTTGAGCGTTCAGGCTCCGGTCAGTTTCGTTGGGTATCCAGACTCCGGTTTTTACGTTGAGCGTTCAGGCTCCGGTCAATTTTGTTGGGTATTCAGACTCCGGTTACTACGTTGAGCGTTCAGGCTCCGTTCAGTTTTTTTGGGTATCCAGACTCCGGTTATTACATTGAGCGTTGAGGCTCCGGTCAGTTTCGTTGTGTATCCAGACTCTGGTTATTACGTTGAGCGTTCAGGCTCCGGTCATTTTCGTTGCGCATCCAGACTCCAGTTATTACGTTGTGCGTTCCGGCTCTGGTCAGTTTCGTTGAGTATCCAGACTCCGGTTATTACGTTGAGCGTTCAGGCTCCGTTCAGTTTTTTTGGGTATCCAGACTCCGGTTATTATGTTGATGTTTCAGGCTCCGGTCAGTTTCGTTGTGTATCCAGACTCCGGTTATTACGTTGAGCGTTCAGGCTTCGGTCAGTTTCGTTGGGTATCCAGACTCCAGTTTTTACGTTGAGCGTTCAGGCTCCGGTCAGTTTCATTGGGTATCCAGACTCCGGTTTTTACGTTGAGCGTTCAGGCTCCGGTCAGTTTTGTTGGGTATCCAGACTCTGGTTTTTACGTTGAGCGTTCCGGCTCCGGTCAATTTTGTTGGGTATCCAGACTCCGGTTATTACGTTAAGCGTTCAGGCTCCGGTCAGTTTCGTTGGGTATCCAGACTCTGATTATTACGTTGAGCGTTCAGGCTCCGGTCATTTTCGTTGCGCATTCAGACTCCAGTTATTACGTTGTGCATTCAGGCTTTGGTCAGTTTCGTTGAGTATCCAGACTCCGGTTTTTACGTTGAGCGTTCAGGCTCCGTTCAGTTTTTTTGGGTATCCAGACTCCGGTTATTACGTTGAGCGTTCTGGCACCGGTCAGTTTCGTTGTGTATCCAGACTCCGGTTATTACATTGAGCGTTCAGGCTCCGGTCAGTTTCGTTGGGTATCCAGACTCCGGTTTTTACGTTGAACGTTCAGGCTCCGGTCAGTTTTTTTGGGTATTCAGACTCCGGTTATTACGTTGAGCGTTTAGGCTCCGGTCAGTTTCATTGGGTAACCAGACTCCAGTTTTTGCGTTGAGCGTTCAGGCTCCGATCAGTTTTGTTGGGTATCCAGACTCCGGTTATTATGTTGATGTTTCAGGCTCCGGTCAGTTTCGTTGGGTATCCAGACTCCGGTTTTTACGTTGAGCGTTCAGCCTCCGGTCAGTTTTGTTGGGTATCCAGACTCCGGTTATTACGTTGAGCATTCAAAGGTTATTAGGTTGAGCGTTCAAACTCCGGTCAGTTTCGTTTGGTATCCAGACTCCGGTTATTACGTTGAGCATTCAGGCTCCGGTCAGTTTTGTTGGGTATCCAGACTCCGGTTATTACGTTGAGCGTTCAGGGACCGGTTAGTTTCATTGGGTATCCAGACTCCGGTTATTACGTTGAGCGTTCAGGCTCCGGTCAGTTTCGTTGGGTATCCAGACTTCGGTTATTACGTTGAGCATTCAACCTCTGGTCCGTTTCGTTGGGTATCCTGACTCCGGTTATTACGTTGAGCGTTCAGGCTCCGGTCAGTTTCGTTGGGTATCCTGACTCCGGTTATTACGTTGAGCGTTCAGGCTCCGGTCAGTTTCGTTGGGTATCCAGACTCCGGTTATTACGTTGAACGTTCAGGCTCCGGTCTGTTTCGTTTGGTGTCCAGACTCCGGTTATTACGTTGAGCGTTCAGGCTCCGGTCATTTTCATTGCGCATCCAGACTCCAGTTATTACGTTGTGTGTTCCGGCTCTGGTCAGTTTCGTTGAGTATCCAGACTCCGGTTATTACGTTGAACGTTCAGGCTCCGTTCAGTTTTTTTGGGTATCCAGACTCCGGTTATTACATTGAGCGTTCAGGCTCCGGTCAGTTTCGTTGTGTATCCAGACTCTGGTTATTACGTTGAGCGTTCAGGCTCCGGTCAGTTTCGTTGGGTATCCAGACTCCAGTTTTTACGTTGAGCGTTCAGGCTCCGGTTAGTTTCGTTGGGTATCCAGACTCCGGTTTTTACGTTGAGCGTTCAGGCTCCGGTCAATTTTGTTGGGTATCCAGACTCCGGTTATTACGTTGAGCGTTCAGGCTCCGGTCAATTTCGTTGGGTATCCAGACTCCGGTTATTACGTTGAGCGTTCAGGCTCCGGTCAGTTTCGTTGAGTATCCAGACTCCGGTTTTTACGTTGAGCGTTCAGGCTCCGTTCAGTTTTTTTGGGTATCCAGACTCCGGTTATTACGTTGAGCGTTTTGGCACCGATAAGTTTTATTGTGTATCCAGACTCCGGTTTTTACATTGAGCGTTCAGGCTCCGGTCAGTTTCTTTGGGTATCCAGACTCTGATTTTTACGTTGAGCGTTCATGCTCCGGTCAGTTTTGTTGGGTATTCAGACTCCGGTTATTACGTTGAGCGTTTAGGCTCCGGTCAGTTTCATTGGGTAACCAGACTCCAGTTTTTACGTTGTGCGTTCCGGCTCTGGTCAGTTTCGTTGCGCATCCAGACTCCAGTTATTACGTTGTGCGTTCCGGCTCTGGTCAGTTTCGTTGAGTATCCAGACTCCGGTTATTACGTTGAGCGTTCAGGCTCCGTTCAGTTTTTTTGGGTATCCAGACTCCGGTTATTACATTGAGCGTTGAGGCTCCGGTCAGTTTCGTTGTGTATCCAGACTCCGGTTATTACGTTGAGCGTTCAGGCTCCGGTCATTTTCGTTGCGCATCCAGACTCCAGTTATTACGTTGTGCGTTCCGGCTCTGGTCAGTTTCGTTGAGTATCCAGACTCCGGTTATTACGTTTAGCGTTCAGGCTCCGTTCAGTTTTTTTGGGTATCTAGACTCCGGTTATTACATTGAGCGTTCAGGCTCCGGTCAGTTTCGTTGTGTATCCAGACTCCGGTTATTACGTTGAGCGTTCAGGCTTCGGTCAGTTTCGTTGGGTATCCAGATTCCGGTTTTTACGTTGAGCGTTCAGGCTCCGGTCAATTTCGTTGGGTATCCAGACTCCGGTTTTTACGTTGAGCGTTCAGGCTCCGGTCAGTTTTGTTGGGTATCCAGACTCTGGTTTTTACGTTGAGCGTTCAGGCTCCGGTCAATTTTGTTGGGTATCCAGACTCCGGTTATTACGTTAAGCGTTCAGGCTCCGGTCAGTTTCGTTGGGTATCCAGACTCTGATTATTACGTTGAGCGTTCAGGCTCCGGTCATTTTCGTTGCGCATTAAGACTCCAGTTATTACGTTGTGCGTTCATGCTTTGGTCAGTTTCGTTGAGTATCGAGACTCCGGTTTTTACGTTGAGCGTTCAGGCTCCGTTCAGTTTTTTTGGGTATCCAGACTCCGGTTATTACGTTGAGCGTTCTGGCACCGGTCAGTTTCGTTGTGTATCCAGACTCTGGTTATTACGTTGAGAGTTCTGGCTCCGGTCATTTTCGTTGCGCATCCATACTCCAGTTATTACGTTGTGCGTTCCTGCTCTGGTCAGTTTCGTTGAGTATCCAGACTCCGGTTATTATGTTGAGCGTTCAGGCTCCGTTCAGTTTTTTTGGGTATCCAGACTCCGGTTATTACATTGAGCGTTCAGGCTCCGGTCAGTTTCGTTGTGTATCCAGACTCCGGTTATTACGTTGAGCATTCAAGCTTCGGTCAGTTTCGTTGGGTATCCAGACTCCGGTTTTTACGTTGAGCGTTCAGGCTCCGGTCAGTTTTGTTGGGTATCCAGACTCTGGTTTTTACGTTGAGCGTTCAGGCTCCGGTCAATTTTGTTGGGTATCCAGACTCCGGTTATTACGTTAAGCGTTCAGGCTCCGGTCAGTTTCGTTGGGTATCCAGACTCTGATTATTACGTTGAGCGTTCAGGCTCCGGTCATTTTCGTTGCGCATTTAGACTCCAGTTATTACGTTGTGCGTTCAGGCTTTGGTCAGTTTCGTTGAGTATCCAGACTCCGGTTTTTACGTTGAGTGTTCAGGCTCCGTTCAGTTTTTTTGGGTATCCAGACTCCGGTTATTACGTTGAGCATTCTGGCACCGGTCAGTTTCGTTGTGTATCCAGACTCCGGTTATTACGTTGAGCATTCAGGCTCCGGTCAGTTTCGTTGGGTATCCAGACTCCGGTTTTTACGTTGAACGTTCAGGCTCCGGTCAGTTTTTTTGGGTATTCAGACTCCAGTTATTACGTTGAGCGTTTAGGCTCCGGTCAGTTTCATTGGGTAACCAGACTCCAGTTTTTGCGTTGAGCGTTCAGGCTCCGGTCAGTTTTGTTGGGTATCCAGACTCCGGTTATTATGTTGATGTTTCAGGCTCCGGTCAGTTTCGTTGGGTATCCAGACTCCGGTTTTTACGTTGAGCGTTCAGCCTCCGGTCAGTTTTGTTGGGTATCCAGACTCCGGTTATTACGTTGAGCATTCAAAGGTTATTAGGTTGAGCGTTCAAACTCCGGTCAGTTTCGTTTGGTATCCAGACTCCGGTTATTACGTTGAGCATTCAGGCTCCGGTCAGTTTTGTTGGGTATCCAGACTCCGGTTATTACGTTGAGCGTTCAGGGACCGGTTAGTTTCATTGGGTATCCAGACTCCGGTTATTACGTTGAGCGTTCAGGCTCCGGTCAGTTTCGTTGGGTATCCAGACTTCGGTTATTACGTTGAGCATTCAACCTCTGGTCAGTTTCGTTGGGTATCCTGACTCCGGTTATTACGTTGAGCGTTCAGGCTCCGGTCAGTTTCGTTGGGTATCCTGACTCCGGTTATTACGTTGAGCGTTCAGGCTCCGGTCAGTTTCGTTGGGTATCCAGACTCCGATTATTACGTTGAACGTTCAGGCTCCGGTCTGTTTCGTTTGGTGTCCAGACTCCGGTTATTACGTTGAGCGTTCAGGCTCCGGTCATTTTCGTTGCGCATCCAGACTCCAGTTATTACGTTGTGCGTTCCGGCTCTGGTCAGTTTCGTTGAGTATCCAGACTCCGGTTATTACGTTGAACGTTCAGGCTCCGTTCAGTTTTTTTGGGTATCCAGACTCCGGTTATTACATTGAGCGTTCAGGCTCCGGTCAGTTTCGTTGTGTATCCAGACTCCGGTTATTACGTTGAGCGTTCAGGCTCCGGTCAGTTTCGTTGGGTATCCAGACTCCAGTTTTTACGTTGAGCGTTCAGGCTCCGGTCAGTTTCGTTGGGTATCCAGACTCCGGTTTTTACGTTGAGCGTTCAGGCTCCGGTCAATTTTGTTGGGTATCCAGACTCCGGTTATTACGTTGAGCGTTCAGGCTCCGGTCAATTTCGTTGGGTATCCAGACTCCGGTTATTACGTTGAGCGTTCAGGCTCCGGTCAGTTTCGTTGAGTATCCAGACTCCGGTTTTTACGTTGAGCGTTCAGGCTCCGTTCAGTTTTTTTGGGTATCCAGACTCCGGTTATTACGTTGAGCGTTTTGGCACCGATCAGTTTTATTGTGTATCCAGACTCCGGTTTTTACATTGAGCGTTCAGGCTCGAGTCAGTTTCTTTGGGTATCCAGACTCTGATTTTTACGTTGAGCGTTCATGCTCCGGTCAGTTTTGTTGGGTATTCAGACTCCGGTTATTACGTTGAGCGTTTAGGCTCCGGTCAGTTTCATTGGGTAACCAGACTCCAGTTTTTACGTTGTGCGTTCCGGCTCTGGTCAGTTTCGTTGCGCATCCAGACTCCAGTTATTACGTTGTGCGTTCCGGCTCTGGTCAGTTTCGTTGAGTATCCAGACTCCGGTTATTACGTTGAGCGTTCAGGCTCCGTTCAGTTTTTTTGGATATCCAGACTCCGGTTATTACATTGAGCGTTGAGGCTCCGGTCAGTTTCGTTGTGTATCCAGACTCCGGTTATTACGTTGAGCGTTCAGGCTCCGGTCATTTTCGTTGCGCATCCAGACTCCAGTTATTACGTTGTGCGTTCCGGCTCTGGTCAGTTTCGTTGAGTATCCAGACTCCGGTTATTACGTTTAGCGTTCAGGCTCCGTTCAGTTTTTTTGGGTATCTAGACTCCGGTTATTACATTGAGCGTTCAGGCTCCGGTCAGTTTTGTTGTGTATCCAGACTCCGGTTATTACGTTGAGCGTTCAGGCTTCGGTCAGTTTCGTTGGGTATCCAGACTCCGGTTTTTACGTTGAGCGTTCAGGCTCCGGTCAATTTCGTTGGGTATCCAGACTCCGGTTTTTACGTTGAGCGTTCAGGCTCCGGTCAGTTTTGTTGGGTATCCAGACTCTGGTTTTTACGTTGAGCGTTCAGGCTCCGGTCAATTTTGTTGGGTATCCAGACTCCGGTTATTACATTAAGCGTTCAGGCTCCGGTCAGTTTCGTTGGGTATCCAGACTCTGATTATTACGTTGAGCGTTCAGGCTCCGGTCATTTTCGTTGTGCATTAAGACTCCAGTTATTACGTTGTGCGTTCATGCTTTGGTCAGTTTCGTTGAGTATCCAGACTCCGGTTTTTACGTTGAGCGTTCAGGCTCCGTTCAGTTTTTTTGGGTATCCAGACTCCGGTTATTACGTTGAGCGTTCTGGCACCGGTCAGTTTCGTTGTGTATCCAGACTCCGGTTATTACGTTGAGAGTTCTGGCTCCGGTCATTTTCGTTGCACATCCAGACTCCAGTTATTACGTTGTGCGTTCCGGCTCTGGTCAGTTTCGTTGAGTATCCAGACTCCGGTTATTATGTTGAGCGTTCAGGCTCCGTTCAGTTTTTTTGGGTATCCAGTCTCCGGTTATTACATTGAGCGTTCAGGCTCCGGTCATTTTGGTTGTGTATCCAGACTCCGGTTATTACGTTGAGCATTCAAGCTTCGGTCAGTTTCGTTGGGTATCCAGACTCCGGTTTTTACGTTGAGCGTTCAGGCTCCGGTCAGTTTTGTTGGGTATCCAGACTCTGGTTTTTACGTTGAGCGTTCAGGCTCCGGTCAATTTTGTTGGGTATCCAGACTCCGGTTATTACGTTAAGCGTTCAGGCTCCGGTCAGTTTCGTTGGGTATCCAGACTCTGATTATTACGTTGAGCGTTCAGGCTCCGGTCATTTTCGTTGCGCATTCAGACTCCAGTTATTACGTTGTGCGTTCAGGCTTTGGTCAGTTTCGTTGAGTATCCAGACTCCGGTTTTTACGTTGAGCGTTCAGGCTCCGTTTAGTTTTTTTGGGTATCCAGACTCCGGTTATTACGTTGAGCGTTCTGGCACCGGTCAGTTTCGTTGTGTATCCAGACTCCGGTTATTACGTTGAGCATTCAGGCTCCGGTCAGTTTTGTTGGGTATCCAGACTCCGGTTTTTACGTTGAGCGTTCAGGCTCCGGTCAGTTTTGTTGGGTATTCAGACTCTGGTTATTACGTTGAGCGTTTAGGCTCCGGCCAGTTTCATTGGGTAACCAGACTCCAGTTTTTACATTGAGCGTTCAGGCTCCGGTCAGTTTTGTTGGGTATCCAGACTCCGGTTATTATGTTGATGTTTCAGGCTCCGATCAGTTTCGTTGGGTATCCAGACTCCGGTTTTTACGTTGAGCGTTCAGGCTCCGGTCAGTTTTGTTGGGTATCCAGACTCCGGTTATTACGTTGAGCGTTCAAAGGTTATTAGGTTGAGCATTCAAACTCCGGTCAGTTTCACTTGGTATCCAGACTCCGGTTATTACGTTGAGCGTTCAGGCTCCGGTCAGTTTTGTTGGGTATCCAGACTCCGGTTATTACGTTGAGCGTTCAGGCACCGATCAGTTTCATTGGGTATCCAGACTCCGGTTATTACGTTGAGCGTTCCGGCTCCGGTCAGTTTCATTGGGTATCCTGACTTCGGTTATTACGTTGAGCATTCAAGCTCTGGTCAGTTTCGTTGGGTATTCTGACTCCGGTTATTACGTTGAGCGTTCAGGCTCCGGTCAGTTTCGTTGGGTATCCTGACTCCGGTTATTACGTTGAGCGTTCAGGCTCCGGTCAGTTTCGTTGGGTATCCAGACTCCGGTTATTACGTTGAAGGTTCAGCCTCCGGTCTGTTTCGTTGGGTGTCCAGACTCCGGTTATTCCGTTGAGCGTTCAGGCTCCGGTCATTTTCGTTGCGCATCCAGACTCCAGTTATTACGTTGTGCGTTCCGGCTCTGGTCAGTTTCGTTGAGTATCCAGACTCCGGTTATTACGTTGAGCGTTCAGGCTCCGTTCAGTTTTTTTGGGTATCCAGACTCCGGTTATTACATTGAGCGTTCAGGCTCCGGTCAGTTTCGTTGTGTATCCAGACTCCGGTTATTACGTTGAGCGTTCCGGCTTCGGTCAGTTTCGTTGGGTATCCAGACTCCGGTTTTTACGTTGAGCGTTCAGGCTCCGGTCAGTTTCGTTGGGTATCCAGACTCCGGTTTTTACGTTGAGCGTTCAGGCTCCGGTCAGTTTTGTTGGGTATCCAGACTCTGGTTTTTACGTTGAGCGTTCAGGCTCCGGTCAATTTTGTTGGGTATCCAGACTCCGGTTATTACGTTAAGCGTTCAGGCTCCGGTCAGTTTCGTTGGGTATCCAGACTCTGATTATTACGTTGAGCGTTCAGGCTCCGGTCATTTTCGTTGCGCATTCAGACTCCAGTTATTACGTTGTGCGTTCAGGCTTTGGTCAGTTTCGTTGAGTATCCAGACTCCGGTTATTACGTTGAGCGTTCAGGCTCCGGTCAGTTTTGTTGGGTATTCAGACTCTGGTTATTACGTTGAGCGTTTAGGCTCCGGTCAGTTTCATTGGGTAACCAGACTCCAGTTTTTACGTTGAGCGTTCAGGCTCCGGTCAGTTTTGTTGGGTATCCAGACTCCGGTTATTATGTTGATGTTTCAGGCTCCGATCAGTTTCGTTGGGTATCCAGACTCCGGTTTTTACGTTGAGCGTTCAGGCTCCGGTCAGTTTTGTTGGGTATCCAGACTCCGGTTATTACGTTGAGCGTTCAAAGGTTATTAGGTTGAGCATTCAAACTCCGGTCAGTTTCGTTTGGTATCCAGACTCCGGTTATTACGTTGAGCGTTCAGGCTCCGGTCAGTTTTGTTGGGTATCCACACTCCGGTTATTACGTTGAGCGTTCAGGCACCGGTCAGTTTCATTGGGTATCCAGACTCCGGTTATTACGTTGAGCGTTCCGGCTCCGGTCAGTTTCGTTGGGTATCCTGACTTCGGTTATTACGTTGAGCATTCAAGCTCTGGTCAGTTTCGTTGGGTATTCTGACTCCGGTTATTACGTTGAGCGTTCAGGCTCCGGTCAGTTTCGTTGGGTATCCTGACTCCGGTTATTACGTTGAGCGTTCAGGCTCCGGTCAGTTTCGTTGGGTATCCAGACTCCGGTTATTACGTTGAAGGTTCAGCCTCCGGTCTGTTTCGTTGGGTGTCCAGACTCCGGTTATTACGTTGAGCGTTCAGGCTCCGGTCATTTTCGTTGCGCATCCAGACTCCAGTTATTACGTTGTGCGTACCGGCTCTGGTCAGTTTCGTTGAGTATCCAGACTCCGGTTATTACGTTGAGCGTTCAGGCTCCGTTCAGTTTTTTTGGGTATCCAGACTCCGGTTATTACATTGAGCGTTCAGGCTCCGGTCAGTTTCGTTGTGTATCCAGACTCCGGTTATTACGTTGAGCGTTCCGGCTTCGGTCAGTTTCGTTGGGTATCCAGACTCCGGTTTTTACGTTGAGCGTTCAGGCTCCGGTCAGTTTCGTTGGGTATCCAGACTCCGGTTTTTACGTTGAGCGTTCAGGCTCCGGTCAGTTTTGTTGGGTATCCAGACTCTGGTTTTTACGTTGAGCGTTCAGGCTCCGGTCAATTTTGTTGGGTATCCAGACTCCGGTTATTACGTTAAGCGTTCAGGCTCCGGTCAGTTTCGTTGGGTATCCAGACTCTGATTATTACGTTGAGCGTTCAGGCTCCGGTCATTTTCGTTGCGCATTCAGACTCCAGTTATTACGTTGTGCGTTCAGGCTTTGGTCAGTTTCGTTGAGTATCCAGACTCCGGTTTTTACGTTGAGCGTTCAGGCTCCGTTCAGTTTTTTTGGGTATCCAGACTCCGGTTATTACGTTGAGAGTTCTGGCACCGGTCAGTTTCGTTGTGTATCCAGACTCCGGTTATTACGTTGAGCATTCAGGCTCCGGTCAGTTTTGTTGGGTATCCAGACTCCGGTTTTTACGTTGAGCGTTCAGGCTCCGGTCAGTTTTGTTGGGTATTCAGACTCTGGTTATTACGTTGAGCGTTTAGGCTCCGGCCAGTTTCATTGGGTAACCAGACTCCAGTTTTTACATTGAGCGTTCAGGCTCCGGTCAGTTTTGTTGGGTATCCAGACTCCGGTTATTATGTTGATGTTTCAGGCTCCGATCAGTTTCGTTGGGTATCCAGACTCCGGTTTTTACGTTGAGCGTTCAGGCTCCGGTCAGTTTTGTTGGGTATCCAGACTCCGGTTATTACGTTGAGCGTTCAAAGGTTATTAGGTTGAGCATTCAAACTCCGGTCAGTTTCACTTGGTATCCAGACTCCGGTTATTACGTTGAGCGTTCAGGCTCCGGTCAGTTTTGTTGGGTATCCAGACTCCGGTTATTACGTTGAGCGTTCAGGCACCGGTCAGTTTCATTGGGTATCCAGACTCCGGTTATTACGTTGAGCGTTCCGGCTCCGGTCAGTTTCATTGGGTATCCTGACTTCGGTTATTACGTTGAGCATTCAAGCTCTGGTCAGTTTCGTTGGGTATTCTGACTCCGGTTATTACGTTGAGCGTTCAGGCTCCGGTCAGTTTCGTTGGGTATCCTGACTCCGGTTATTACGTTGAGCGTTCAGGCTCCGGTCAGTTTCGTTGGGTATCCAGACTCCGGTTATTACGTTGAAGGTTCAGCCTCCGGTCTGTTTCGTTGGGTGTCCAGACTCCGGTTATTCCGTTGAGCGTTCAGGCTCCGGTCATTTTCGTTGCGCATCCAGACTCCAGTTATTACGTTGTGCGTTCCGGCTCTGGTCAGTTTCGTTGAGTATCCAGACTCCGGTTATTACGTTGAGCGTTCAGGCTCCGTTCAGTTTTTTTGGGTATCCAGACTCCGGTTATTACATTGAGCGTTCAGGCTCCGGTCAGTTTCGTTGTGTATCCAGACTCCGGTTATTACGTTGAGCGTTCCGGCTTCGGTCAGTTTCGTTGGGTATCCAGACTCCGGTTTTTACGTTGAGCGTTCAGGCTCCGGTCAGTTTCGTTGGGTATCCAGACTCCGGTTTTTACGTTGAGCGTTCAGGCTCCGGTCAGTTTTGTTGGGTATCCAGACTCTGGTTTTTACGTTGAGCGTTCAGGCTCCGGTCAATTTTGTTGGGTATCCAGACTCCGGTTATTACGTTAAGCGTTCAGGCTCCGGTCAGTTTCGTTGGGTATCCAGACTCTGATTATTACGTTGAGCGTTCAGGCTCCGGTCATTTTCGTTGCGCATTCAGACTCCAGTTATTACGTTGTGCGTTCAGGCTTTGGTCAGTTTCGTTGAGTATCCAGACTCCGGTTATTACGTTGAGCGTTCAGGCTCCGGTCAGTTTTGTTGGGTATTCAGACTCTGGTTATTACGTTGAGCGTTTAGGCTCCGGTCAGTTTCATTGGGTAACCAGACTCCAGTTTTTACGTTGAGCGTTCAGGCTCCGGTCAGTTTTGTTGGGTATCCAGACTCCGGTTATTATGTTGATGTTTCAGGCTCCGATCAGTTTCGTTGGGTATCCAGACTCCGGTTTTTACGTTGAGCGTTCAGGCTCCGGTCAGTTTTGTTGGGTATCCAGACTCCGGTTATTACGTTGAGCGTTCAAAGGTTATTAGGTTGAGCATTCAAACTCCGGTCAGTTTCGTTTGGTATCCAGACTCCGGTTATTACGTTGAGCGTTCAGGCTCCGGTCAGTTTTGTTGGGTATCCACACTCCGGTTATTACGTTGAGCGTTCAGGCACCGGTCAGTTTCATTGGGTATCCAGACTCCGGTTATTACGTTGAGCGTTCCGGCTCCGGTCAGTTTCGTTGGGTATCCTGACTTCGGTTATTACGTTGAGCATTCAAGCTCTGGTCAGTTTCGTTGGGTATTCTGACTCCGGTTATTACGTTGAGCGTTCAGGCTCCGGTCAGTTTCGTTGGGTATCCTGACTCCGGTTATTACGTTGAGCGTTCAGGCTCCGGTCAGTTTCGTTGGGTATCCAGACTCCGGTTATTACGTTGAAGGTTCAGCCTCCGGTCTGTTTCGTTGGGTGTCCAGACTCCGGTTATTACGTTGAGCGTTCAGGCTCCGGTCATTTTCGTTGCGCATCCAGACTCCAGTTATTACGTTGTGCGTACCGGCTCTGGTCAGTTTCGTTGAGTATCCAGACTCCGGTTATTACGTTGAGCGTTCAGGCTCCGTTCAGTTTTTTTGGGTATCCAGACTCCGGTTATTACATTGAGCGTTCAGGCTCCGGTCAGTTTCGTTGTGTATCCAGACTCCGGTTATTACGTTGAGCGTTCCGGCTTCGGTCAGTTTCGTTGGGTATCCAGACTCCGGTTTTTACGTTGAGCGTTCAGGCTCCGGTCAGTTTCGTTGGGTATCCAGACTCCGGTTTTTACGTTGAGCGTTCAGGCTCCGGTCAGTTTTGTTGGGTATCCAGACTCTGGTTTTTACGTTGAGCGTTCAGGCTCCGGTCAATTTTGTTGGGTATCCAGACTCCGGTTATTACGTTAAGCGTTCAGGCTCCGGTCAGTTTCGTTGGGTATCCAGACTCTGATTATTACGTTGAGCGTTCAGGCTCCGGTCATTTTCGTTGCGCATTCAGACTCCAGTTATTACGTTGTGCGTTCAGGCTTTGGTCAGTTTCGTTGAGTATCCAGACTCCGGTTTTTACGTTGAGCGTTCAGGCTCCGTTCAGTTTTTTTGGGTATCCAGACTCCGGTTATTACGTTGAGAGTTCTGGCACCGGTCAGTTTCGTTGTGTATCCAGACTCCGGTTATTACGTTGAGCGTTCAGGCTCCGGTCAGTTTCGTTGGGTATCCAGACTCCGGTTTTTACGTTGAGCGTTCAGGCTCCGGTCAGTTTTGTTGGGTATTCAGACTCCGGTTATTACGTTGAGCGTTTAGGCTCCGGTCAGTTTCATTGGGTAACCAGACTCCAGTTTTTACGTTGAGCGTTCAGGCTCTGGTCAGTTTTGTTGGGTATCCAGACTCCGGTTATTATGTTGATGTTTCAGGCTTCGGTCAGTTTCGTTAGGTATCCAGACTCCGGTTTTTACGTTGAGCGTTCAGGCTCCAGTCAGTTTTGTTGGGTATCCAGACTCCGGTTATTACGTTGAGCATTCAAAGGTTATTAGGTTGAGCATTCAAACTCCGGTCAGTTTCGTTTGGTATCCAGACTCCGGTTATTACGTTGAGCGTTCAGGCTCCGGTCAGTTTTGTTGGGTATCCAGACTCCGGTTATTACGTTGAGCGTTCAAGCACCGGTCAGTTTCATTGGGTATCCAGACTCCGGTTATTACGTTGAGCGTTCAGACTCCGGTCAGTTTCATTGGGTATCCAGACTTCGGTTATTACGTTGAGCATTCAAGCTCTGGTCAGTTTCGTTGGGTATCCTGACTCCGGTTATTACGTTGAGCGTTCAGGCTCCGGTCAGTTTCGTTGGGTATCCTGACTCCGGTTATTACGTTGAGCGTTCAGGCTCCGGTCAGTTTCGTTGGGTATCCAGACTCCGGTTATTACGTTGAACGTTCAGGCTCCGGTCTGTTTCGTTGGGTGTCCAGACTCTTGTTATTACGTTGAGCGTTCAGGCTCCGGTCATTTTCGTTGCGCATCCAGACTCCAGTTATTACGTTGTGCGTTCCGGCTCTGGTCAGTTTCGTTGAGTATCCAGACTCCGGTTATTACGTTGAGCGTTCAGGCTCCGTTCAGTTTTTTTGGGTATCCAGACTCCGGTTATTACATTGAGCGTTCATGCTCCGGTCAGTTTCGTTGTGTATCCAGACTCCGGTTATTACGTTGAGCGTTCAGGCTCCGGTCATTTTTGTTGCGCAACCAGACTCCAGTTAATACGTTGTGCGTTCCGGCTCTGGTCAGTTTCGTTGAGTATCCAGACTCCGGTTATTACGTTGAGCGTTCAGGCTCCGTTCAGTTTTTTTGGGTATCCAGACTCCGGTTATTACCTTGAGCGTTCAGGCTCCGGTCAGTTTCGTTGTGTATCCAGACTCCGGTTATTACGTTGAGCGTTCAGGCTCCAGTCAGTTTCGTTGGGTATCCAGACTCTAGTTTTTACGTTGAGCGTTCAGGATCCGGTCAGTTTTGTTGGGTATCCAGACTTCGGTTTTTACGTTGAGCATTCAGGCTCCGGTCAATTTTGTTGGGTATCCAGACTCCGGTTATTACGTTAAGCGTTCAGGCTCCGGTCAGTTTCATTGGGTATCCAGACTCCGATTATTATGTTGAGCGTTCAGGCTCCGGTCAATTTCGTTGGGTATCCAGACTCTGGATATTACGTTGAGCGTTCAGGCTCTGGTCAGTTTCGTTGGGTATCCAGACTCCGGTTATTATGTTGAGCGTTCAGGCTCCGGTCATTTTCGTTGCGCATTCGGACTCCAGTTATTACGTTGTGCGTTCAGGCTTTGGTCAGTTTCGTTGAGTATCCAGACTCTGGTTTTTACGTTGAGCGTTCAGGCTCCGTTCAGTTTTTTTGGATATCCAGACACCGGTTATTACGTTGAGCGTTCTGGCACCGGTCAGTTTCGTTGTGTATCCAGATTCCGGTTATTACGTTGAGCGTTCAGGCTCCGGTCAGTTTCGTTGGGTATCCAGACTCCGGTTTTTACGTTGAGCGTTCAGGCTCCGGTCAGTTTTGTTGGGTATTCAAACTCCGGTTATTACGTTGAGCGTTTAGGCTCCGGTCAGTTTCATTGGGTAACCAGACTCCAGTTTTTACGTTGTGCGTTCCGGCTCTGGTCAGTTTCGTTGCGCATCCAGACTCCAGTTATTACGTTGTGCATTCCGGCTCTGGTCAGTTTCGTTGAGTATCCAGACTCCGGTTATTACGTTGAGCGTTCAGGCTCCGTTCAGTTTTTTTGGGTATCCAGACTCCGGTTATTACATTGAGCGTTGAGGCTCCGGTCAGTTTCGTTGTGTATCCAGAATCCGGTTATTACGTTGAGCGTTCAGGCTCTGATCATTTTTGTTGCGCATCCAGACTCCAGTTATTACGTTGTGCGTTCCGGCTCTGGTCAGTTTCGTTGAGTATCCAGACTCCGGTTATTACGTTGAGCGTTCAGGCTCCGTTCAGTTTTTTTGGGTATCCAGACTCCGGTTATTACATTGAGCGTTCAGGCTCCGGTCAGTTTCGTTGTGTATCCAGACTCCGGTTATTACGTTGAGCGTTCAGGCTTCGGTCAGTTTCGTTGGGTATCCAGACTCCGGTTTTTACGTTGAGCGTTCAGGCTCCGGTCAGTTTCGTTGGGTATCCAGACTCCGGTTTTTACGTTGAGCGTTCAGGCTCCGGTCAGTTTTGTTGGGTATCCAGACTCTGGTTTTTACGTTGAGCGTTCAGGCTCCGGTCAATTTTGTTGGGTATCCAGACTCCGGTTATTACGTTAAGCGTTCAGGCTCCGGTCAGTTTCGTTGGGTATCCAGACTCTGATTATTACGTTGAGCGTTCAGGCTCCGGTCATTTTCGTTACGCATTCAGACTCCAGTTATTATGTTGTGCGTTCAGGCTTTGGTCAGTTTCGTTGAGTATCCTGACTCCGGTGTTTACGTAGAGCGTTCAGGCTCCGTTCAGGTTTTTTGGGTATCCAGACTCCGGTTATTACGTTGAGCGTTCTGGCACCGGTCAGTTTCGTTGTGTATCCAGACTCCGGTTATTACGTTGAGCGTTCAGGCTCCGGTCAGTTTCGTTGGGTATCCAGACTCCGGTTTTTACGTTGAGCGTTCAGGCTCCGGTCAGTTTTGTTGGGTATTCAGACTCCGGTTATTACGTTGAGCGTTTAGGCTCCGGTCAGTTTCATTGGGTAACCATACTCCAGTTTTTACGTTGAGCGTTCAGGCTCTGGTCAGTTTTGTTGGGTATGCAGACTCCGGTTATTATGTTGATGTTTCAGGCTCCGGTTAGTTTCGTTGGGTATCCAGACTCCGGTTTTTACGTTGAGCGTTCAGGCTCCGGTCAGTTTTGTTGGGTATCCAGACTCCGGTTATTACGTTGAGCGTTCAAAGGTTATTAGGTTGAGCGTTCAAACTCCGGTCAGTTTCATTTGGTATCCAGATTCCGGTTATTACGTTGAGCGTTCAGGCTCCGGTCAGTTTTGTTGGGTATCCAGACTCCGGTTATTACGTTGAGCGTTCAGGCACCGGTCAGTTTCATTGGGTATCCAGACTCCGGTTATTACGTTGAGCGTTCAGGCTCCAGTCAGTTTCGTTGGGTATCCAGACTTCGGTTATTACGTTGAGCATTCAAGCTCTGGTCAGTTTCGTTGGGTATCCTGACTCCGGTTATTACATTGAGCGTTCAGGCTCCGGTCAGTTTCGTTGGGTATCCTGACTCCGGTTATTACATTGAGCGTTCAGGCACCAGTCAGTTTCGTTGGGTATCCAGACTCTGGTTATTACGTTGAACGTTTAGGCTCCGGTCTGTTTCGTTGGGTGTCCAGACTCCGGTTATTACGTTGAACGTTCAGGCTCCGGTCATTTTCGTTGCGCATCCAGACTCCAGTTATTACGTTGTGCGTTCCGGCTCTGGTCAGTTTCGTTGAGTATCCAGACTCCGGTTATTACGTTGAGCGTTCAGGCTCCGTTCAGTTTTTTTGGGTATCCAGACTCCGGTTATTACATTGAGCGTTCAGGCTCCGGTCAGTTTCGTTGTGTATCCAGACACCGGTTATTACGTTGAGCGTTCAGGCTCCGGTCAGTTTCGTTGGGTATCCAGACTCTAGTTTTTACGTTGAGCGTTCAGGCTCCGGTCAGTTTCGTTGGGTATCCAGACTCCGGTTTTAACGTTGAGCGTTCAGGCTCCGGTCAATTTTGTTGGGTATCCAGACTCCGGTTATTACGTTAAGCGTTCAGGCTCCAGTCAGTTTCGTTAAGTATCCAGACTACGATTAATAAGTTTAGCGTTCAGGCTCCGGTCAATTTCGTTGGGTATCCAGACTCTGGTTATTACGTTGAGCGTTCAGGCTCTGGTCAGTTTCGTTGGGTATCCAGACTCCGGTTATTATGTTGAGCGTTCAGGCTCCGGTCATTTTCGTTGCGCATTCAGACTCCAGTTATTACGTTGTGCGTTCAGGCTTTGGTCAGTTTCGTTGAGTATCCAGACTCCGGTTTTTACGTTGAGCGTTCAGGCTCCGTTGAGTTTTTTTGGATATCCAGACTCCGGTTATTACGTTGAGCGTTCTGGCACCGGTCAGTTTCGTTGTGTATCCAGACTCCGGCTATTACGTTGAGCGTTCAGGCTCCGGTCAGTTTCGTTGGGTATCCAGACTCCGGTTTTTACATTGAGCGTTCAGGCTCCAGTCAGTTTTGTTGGGTATTCAGACTCCGGTTATTACGTTGAGCGTTTAGGCTCCGGTCAGTTTCATTGTGTAACCAGACTCCAGCTTTTACGTTGAGCATTCAGGCTCCGGTCAATTTTGTTGGGTATCCAGACTCCGGTTATTATGTTGAGGTTTCAGGCTCCGGTCAGTTTCGTTGGGTATCCAGACTCCGGTTTTTACGTTGAGCGTTCAGGCTCCGGTCAGTTTTGTTGGGTATCCAGACTCCGGTTATTACGTTGAGCGTTCAAACTTCGGTCAGTTTCGTTTGGTATCCAGACTCCGGTTATTACGTTGAGCGTTCAGGCTCCGGTCAGTTTTGTTGGGTATCCAGACTCCGGTTATTACGTTGAGCGTTCAGGCACCGGTCAGTTTCATTGGGTATCCAGACTCCGGTTATTACGTTGAGCGTTCAGGCTCCGGTCAGTTTCGTTGGGTATCCAGACTTCGGTTATTACGTTGAGTATTCAAGCTCTGGTCAGTGTCGTTGGGTATCCTTACTTCGGTTATTACGTTGAGCGTTCAGGCTCCGGTCAGTTTCGTTGGGTATCCTGACTCCGGTTATTACGTTGAGCGTTCAGGCTCCGGTCAGTTTCGTTGGGTATCCAGACTCCGGTTATTACGTTGAACGTTCAGGCTCCGGTCTGTTTCGTTGGGTGTCCAGACTCCGGTTATTACGTTGAGCGTTCAGGCTCCGGTCATTTTCGTTGCGCATCCAGACTCCAGTTATTACGTTGTGCGTTCCGGCTCTGGTCAGTTTCGTTGAGTATCCAGACTCCGGTTATTACGTTGAGCGTTCAGGCTCCATTCAGTTTTTTTGGGTATCCAGACTCCGGTTATTACATTGAGCGTTCAGACTCCGGTCAGTTTCATTGTGTATCCAGACTCCGGTTATTACGTTGAGCGTTCAGGCTCCGGTCAGTTTCGTTGGGTATCCAGACTCCAGTTTTTACGTTGAGCGTTCAGGCTCCGGTCAGTTTCGTTGGGTATCCAGACTCCGGTTTTTACGTTGAGCGTTCAGGCTCCGGTCAATTTTGTTGGGTATCCAGACTCCGGTTATTATGTTAAGCGATCAGACTCCGGTCAGTTTATTGAGTATCCAGACTCCGATTATTACGTTGAGCGTTTAGGCTCCGGTCAATTTCGTTGGGTATCCAGACTCCGGTTTTTACGTTGAGCGTTCAGGCTCTGTTCAGTTTCGTTGGGTATCCAGACTCCGGTTATTACGTTGAGCGTTCAGGCTCCGGTCAGTTTCATTGGGTATCCAGACTCCGGTTATTACGTTAAGCGTTTAGGCTCCGGTCAATTTCGTTGGGTATCCAAACTCCGGTTATTACGTTGAGCGCTCAGGCTCCGGTCAGTTTTGTTGGGTATCCAGACTCCGGTTATTATGTTGAGGGTTCAGGCTCCGGTCAGTTTTGTTGGGTATCCAGACTTCGGTTATTATGTTGAGCGTTCAGGCTCCGTTCAGTTTCGTAGGGTATCCAGATTCCAGTTATTACGTTGAGCGTTCAGGCTCCGGTCAGTTTCATTGGGTATCCAGACTCCGGTTATTACGTTGAGCGTTCAGGCTCCGGTCAGTTTCGTTGGGTATTCAGACTCCGGTTATTATGTTGAGAGTTCAGGCTCCGGTCAGTTTCGTTGCGTATCCAGACTTCGGTTATTACGTTGATCGTTCAGGCTCCGGTCAGTTTCATTGGGTATCCAGACTCCGGTTTTTACGTTGTGCGTTCAGGCTCCGGTCAATTTTGTTGGGTATCCAGACTCCGGTTATTACGTTGAGCGTTCAGGCTCCGGTCAGTTTCATTGGGTATCCAGACTCCGGTTATTCCATTGAGCGTTCAGGCTCCGGTCAGTTTTGTTGGGTATCCAGACTCCGGTTATTATGTTCAGGGTTCAGGCTCCGGTCAGTTTTGTTGGGTATCCAGACTTCGGTTATTATGTTGAGCGTTCAGGCTCCGTTCAGTTTCGTAGGGCATCCAGATTCCAGTTATTACGTTGAGCGTTAAGGCTCCGGTCAGTTTCATTGGGTATCCAGACTCCGGTTATTACGTTGAGCGTTCAGGCTCCGGTCAGTTTCGTTGGGTATTCAGACTCCGGTTATTACGTTGAGAGTTCAGGCTCCGGTCAGTTTCGTTGCGTATCCAGACTTCGGTTATTATGTTGATCGTTCAGGCTCCGGTCAGTTTTATTGGGTATCCAGACTCCGGTTTTTACGTTGTGCGTTCAGGCTCCGGTCAGTTTTGTTGGGTATCCAGACTCCAGTTATTACGTTGAGCGTTCAGGCTCCGTTCAGTTTCGTTGGGTATCCAGACTCCGGTTATTACGTTGAGCGTTCAAACTCCGGTCAGTTTCGTTTGGTATCCAGACTCCGGTTATTACGTTGAGCGTTCAGGCTCCGGTCAGTTTTGTTGGGTATCCAGACTCTGGTTATTACATTGAGCGTTCAGGCACCGGTCAGTTTCATTGGGTATCGGGACTCCGGTTATTACGTTGAGCGTTCAGGCTCCGGTCAGTTTCGTTGGGTATCCAGACTTCGGTTATTACGTTGAGTATTCAAGCTCTGGTCAGTTTCGTTGGGTATCCTTACTCCAGTTATTACGTTGAGCGTTCAGGCTCTGGTCAGTTTCGTTGGGTATCCTGACTCCGGTTATTACGTTGAGCGTTCAGGCTCCGGTCAGTTTCGTTGGGTATCCAGACTCCGGTTATTACGTTGAACGTTCAGGCTCCGGTCTGTTTCGTTGGGTGTCCAGACTCCGGTTATTACGTTGAGCGTTCAGGCTCCGGTCATTTTCGTTGCGCATCCAGACTCCAGTTATTACAGTGTGCGTTCCGGCTCTGGTCAGTTTCGTTGAGTATCCAGACTCCGGTTATTACGTTGAGCGTTCAGGCTCCATTCAGTTTTTTTGGGTATCCAGACTCCGGTTATTACATTGAGCGTTCAGGCTCCGGTCAGTTTCATTGTGTATCCAGACTCCGGTTATTACGTTGAGCGTTCAGGCTCCGGTCAGTTTCGTTGGGTATCCAGACTCCAGTTTTTACGTTGAGCGTTCAGGCTCCGGTCAGTTTCGTTGGGTATCCAGACTCCGGTTTTTACGTTGAGCGTTCAGGCTCCGGTAAATTTTGTTGGGTATCCAGACTCCGGTTATTACGTTAAGCGTTCAGGCTCCGGTCAGTTTCGTTGAGTATCCAGACTCCGATTATTACGTTGAGCGTTTAGGCTCTGGTCAATTTCGTTGGGTATCCAGACTCCGGTTTTTACGTTGAGCGTTCAGGCTCTGGTCAGTTTCGTTGGGTATCCAGACTCTGGTTATTACGTTGAGCGTTCAGGCTCCCGTCAGTTTCATTGGGTATCCAGACTCCGGTTATTACGTTAAGCGTTCAGGCTCCGGTCAGTTTCGTTGGGTATCCAGACTCCGGTTATTACGTTGAGCGTTCAGGCTCCGGTCAGTTTTGTTGGGTATCTAGACTCCGGTTATTATGTTGAGGGTTCAGGCTCCGGTCAGTTTTGTTGGGTATCCAGACTTCGGTTATTATGTTGAGCGTTTAGGCTCCGTTCAGTTTCGTAGGGTATCCAGATTCCGGTTATTACGTTGAGCGTTCAGGCTCCGGTCAGTTTCATTGGGTATCCAGACTCCGGTTATTACGTTGAGCGTTCAGGCTCCGGTCAGTTTCGTTGGGTATTCAGACTCCGGTTATTACGTTGAGAGTTCAGGCTCCGGTCAGTTTCGTTGCGTATCCAGACTTCGGTTATTATGTTGATCGTTCAGGCTCCGGTCAGTTTCATTGGGTATCCAGACTCCGGTTTTTACGTTGTGCGTTCAGGCTCCGGTCAGTTTTGTTGGGTATCCAGACTCCAGTTATTACGTTGAGCGTTCAGGCTCCGTTCAGTTTCGTTGGGTATCCAGACTCCGGTTATTACGTTGAGCGTTCAAACTCCGGTCAGTTTTGTTTGGTATCCAGACTCCGGTTATTACGTTGAGCGTTCAGGCTCCGGTCAGTTTTGTTGGGTATCCAGACTCCGGTTATTACGTTGAGCGTTCAGGCACCGGTCAGTTTCATTGGGTATCCAGACTCCGGTTATTACGTTGAGCGTTCAGGCTCCGGTCAGTTTCGTTGGGTATCCAGACTTCGGTTATTATGTTGAGTATTCAAGCTCTGGTCAGTTTCGTTGGGTATCCTTACTCCGGTTATTACGTTGAGCGTTCAGGCTCCGGTCAGTTTCGTTGGGTATCCTGACTCCGGTTATTAAGTTGAGCGTTCAGGCTCCGGTCAGTTTCGTTGGGTATCCAGACTCCGGTTATTACGTTGAACGTTCAGGCTCCGGTCAGTTTCGTTGGGTGTCCAGACTCCGGTTATTACGTTGAGCGTTCAGGCTCCGGTCATTTTCGTTGCGCATCCAGACTCCAGTTATTACGTTGTGTGTTCCGTCTCTGGTCAGTTTCGTTGAGTATCCAGACTCCGGTTATTACGTTGAGCGTTCAGGCTCCATTCAGTTTTTTTGGGTATCCAGACTCCGGTTATTACATTGAGCGTTCAGGCTCCGGTCAGTTTCATTGTGTATCCAGACTCCGGTTATTACGTTGAGCGTTCAGGCTCCGGTCAATTTCGTTGGGTATCCAGACTCCAGTTTTTACGTTGAGCGTTCAGGCTCCGGTCAGTTTCGTTGGGTATCCAGACTCCGGTTTTTACGTTGAGCGTTCAGGCTCTGGTCAATTTTGTTGGGTATCCAGACTCCGGTTATTACGTTAAGCGTTCAGGCTCCGGTCAGTTTCGTTGAGTATCCAGACTCCGATTATTACGTTGAGCGTTTAGGCTCTGGTCAATTTCGTTGGGTATCCAGACTCCGGTTATTACGTTGAGCGTTCAGGCTCTGGTCAGTTTCGTTGGGTATCCAGACTCCGGTTATTACGTTGAGCGTTCAGGCTCCGGTCAGTTTCATTGGGTATCCAGACTCCGGTTATTACGTTAAGCGTTCAGGCTCCGGTCAGTTTCGTTGGGTATCCAGACTCCGGTTATTACGTTGAGCGTTCAGGCTCCGGTCAGTTTTGTTGGGTATCCTGACTCCGGTTATTATGTTGAGGGTTCAGGCTCCGGTCAGTTTTGTTGGGTATCCAGACTTCGGTTATTATGTTGAGCGTTCAGGCTCCGTTCAGTTTCATAGGGTATCCAGATTCCGGTTATTACGTTGAGCGTTCAGGCTCCGGTCAGTTTCATTGGGTATCCAGACTCCGGTTATTACGTTGAGCGTTCAGGCTCCGGTCAGTTTCGTTGGGTATTCAGACTCGGGTTATTATGTTGAGAGTTCAGGCTCCGGTCAGTTTCGTTGCGTATCCAGACTTCGGTTATTACGTTGATCGTTCAGGCTCCGGTCAGTTTCATTGGGTATCCAGACTCCGGTTTTTACGTTGTGAGTTCAGGCTCCGGTCAATTTTGTTGGGTATCCAGACTCCGGTTATTACATTGAGCGTTCAGGCTCCGGTCAGTTTCATTGGGTATCCAGACTCCGGTTATTCCATTGAGCGTTCAGGCTCCGGTCAGTTTTGTTGGGTATCCAGACTCCGGTTATTATGTTCAGGGTTCAGGCTCCGGTCAGTTTTGTTGGGTATCCAGACTTCGGTTATTATGTTGAGCGTTCAGGCTCCGTTCAGTTTCTTAGGGCATCCAGATTCCAGTTATTACGTTGAGCGTTAAGGCTCCGGTCAGTTTCATTGGGTATCCAGACTCCGGTTATTACGTTGAGCGTTCAGGCTCCGGTCAGTTTCGTTGGGTATTCAGTCTCCGGTTATTACGTTGAGAGTTCAGGCTCCGGTCAGTTTCGTTGCGTATCCAGACTTCGGTTATTATGTTGATCGTTCAGGCTCCGGTCAGTTTCATTGGGTATCCAGACTCCGGTTTTTACGTTGTGCGTTCAGGCTCCGATCAGTTTTGTTGGGTATCCAGACTCCAGTTATTACGTTGAGCGTTCAGGCTCCGTTCAGTTTCGTTGGGTATCCAGACTCCGGTTATTACGTTGAGCGTTCAAACTCCGGTCAGTTTCGTTTGGTATCCAGACTCCGGTTATTACGTTGAGCGTTCAGGCTCCTGTCAGTTTTGTTGGGTATACAGACTCCGGTTATTACGTTGAGCGTTCAGGCACCGGTCAGTTTCATTGGGTATCCAGACTCCGGTTATTACGTTGAGCGTTCAGGCTCCGGTCAGTTTCGTTGGGTATCCAGACTTCGGTTATTACGTTGAGTATTCAAGCTCTGGTCAGTTTCGTTGGGTATCCTTACTCCGGTTATTACGTTGAGCGTTCAGGCTCCTGTCAGTTTCGTTGGGTATCCTGACTCCGGTTATTACGTTGAGCGTTCAGGCTCCGGTCAGTTTCGTTGGGTATCCAGACTCCGGTTATTACGTTGAACGTTCAGGCTCCGGTCTGTTTCGTTGGGTGTCCAGACTCCGGTTATTACGTTGAGCGTTCAGGCTCCGGTCATTTTCGTTGCGCATCCAGACTCCAGTTATTACGTTGTGTGTTCCGGCTCTGGTCAGTTTCGTTGAGTATCCAGACTCCGGTTATTACGTTGAGCGTTCAGGCTCCATTCAGTTTTTTTGGGTATCCAGACTCCGGTTATTACATTGAGCGTTCAGGCTCCGGTCAGTTTCATTGTGTATCCAGACTCCGGTTATTACGTTGAGCGTTCAGGCTCCGGTCAGTTTCGTTGGGTATCCAGACTCCAGTTTTTACGTTGAGCGTTCAGGCTCCGGTCAGTTTCGTTGGGTATCCAGACTCCGGTTTTTACGTTGAGCGTTCAGGCTCCGGTCAATTTTGTTGGGTATCCAGACTCCGGTTATTACGTTAAGCGTTCAGGCTCCGGTCAGTTTCGTTGAGTATCCAGACTCCGATTATTACGTTGAGCGTTTAGGCTCTGGTCAATTTCGTTGGGTATCCAGACTCCGGTTTTTACGTTGAGCGTTCAGGCTCTGGTCAGTTTCGTTGGGTATCCAGACTCCGGTTATTACGTTGAGCGTTCAGGCTCCGGTCAGTTTCATTGGGTATCCAGACTCCGGTTATTACGTTAAGCGTTCAGGCTCCGGTCAGTTTCGTTGGGTATCCAGACTCCGGTTATTACGTTGAGCGTTCAGGCTCCGGTCAGTTTTGTTGGGTATCCAGACTCCGGTTATTATGTTGAGGGTTCAGGCTCCGGTCAGTTTTGTTGGGTATCCAGACTTCGGTTATTATGTTGAGCGTTCAGGCTCCGTTCAGTTTCGTAGGGTATCCAGATTTCGGTTATTACGTTGAGCGTTCAGGCTCCGGTCAGTTTCATTGGGTATCCAGACTCCGGTTATTACATTGAGCGTTTAGGCTCCGATCAGTTTCGTTGGGTATTCAGACTCCAGTTATTATGTTGAGAGTTCAGGCTCCGGTCAGTTTCGTTGCGTATCCAGACTTCGGTTATTACGTTGATCGTTCAGGCTCCGGTCAGTTTCATTGGGTATCCAGACTCCGGTTTTTACGTTGTGCGTTCAGGCTCCGGTCAATTTTGTTGGGTATCCAGACTCCGGTTATTACGTTGAGCGTTCAGGCTCCGGTCAGTTTCATTGGGTATCCAGACTCCGGTTAATACATTGAGCATTCAGGCTCCGGTCAGTTTTGTTGGGTATCCAGACTCCGGTTATTATGTTCAGGGTTCAGGCTCCGGTCAGTTTTGTTGGGTATCCAGACTTCGGTTATTATGTTGAGCGTTCAGACTCCGTTCAGTTTCGTAGGGCATCCAGATTCCGGTTATTACGTTGAGCGTTAAGGCTTCGGTCAGTTTCATTGGGTATCCAGACTCCGGTTATTACGTTGAGCGTTCAGGCTCCGGTCAGTTTCGTTGGGTATTCAGACTCCGGTTATTACGTTGAGAGTTCAGGCTCCGGTCAGTTTCGTTGCGTATCCAGACTTCGGTTATTATGTTGATCGTTCAGGCTCCGGTCAGTTTCATTGGGTATCCAGACTCCGGTTTTTACGTTGTGCGTTATGGCTCCGGTAAGTTTTGTTGGGTATCCAGACTCTAGTTATTACGTTGAGCGTTCAGGCTCCATTCAGTTTCGTTGGGTATCCAGACTCCGGTTATTACGTTGAACGTTCAAACTCCGGTCAGTTTCGTTTGGTATCCAGACTCCGGTTATTACGTTGAGCGTTTAGGCTCCGGTCAGTTTCGTTGGGTATTCAGACTCCAGTTATTATGTTGACAGTTCAGGCTCCGGTCAGTTTCGTTGCGTATCCAGACTTCGGTTATTACGTTGATCGTTCAGGCTCCGGTCAGTTTCATTGGGTATCCAGACTCCGGTTTTTACGTTGTGCGTTCAGGCTCCGGTCAATTTTGTTGGGTATCCAGACTCCGGTTATTACGTTGAGCGTTCAGGCTCCGGTCAGTTTCGTTGGGTATCCAGACTCCGGTTTTTACGTTGAGCGTTCAGGCTCCGGTCAATTTTGTTGGGTATCCAGACTCCGGTTATTACGTTAAGCGTTCAGGCTCCGGTCAGTTTCGTTGAGTATCCAGACTCTGATTATTACGTTGAGCGTTTAGGCTCTGGTCAATTTCGTTGGGTATCCAGACTCCGGTTATTACGTTGAGCGTTCAGGCTCTGGTCAGTTTCGTTGGGTATCCAGACTCCGGTTATTACGTTGAGCGTTCAGGCTCCGGTCAGTTTCATTGGGTATCCAGACTCCGGTTATTACGTTAAGCGTTCAGGCTCCGGTCAGTTTCGTTGGGTATCCAGACTCCGGTTATTACGTTGAGCGTTCAGGCTCCGGTCAGTTTTGTTGGGTATCCAGACTCCGGTTATTATGTTGAGGGTTCAGGCTCCGGTCAGTTTTGTTGGGTATCCAGACTTCGGTTATTATGTTGAGCGTTCAGGCTCTGTTCAGTTTCGTAGGGTATCCAGATTCCGGTTATTACGTTGAGCGTTCAGGCTCCGGTCAGTTTCATTAGGTATCCAGACTCCGGTTATTACGTTGAGCGTTCAGGCTCCGGTCAGTTTCGTTGGGTATTCAGACTCGGGTTATTATGTTGAGAGTTCAGGCTCCGGTCAGTTTCGTTGCGTATCCAGACTTCGGTTATTACGTTGATCGTTCAGGCTCCGGTCAGTTTCATTGGGTATCCAGACTCCGGTTTTTACGTTGTGCGTTCAGGCTCCGGTCAATTTTGTTGGGTATCCAGACTCCGGTTATTACGTTGAGCGTTCAGGCTCCGGTCAGTTTCATTGGGTATCCAGACTCCGGTTATTCCATTGAGCGTTCAGGCTCCGGTCAGTTTTGTTGGGTATCCAGACTCCGGTTATTATGTTCAGGGTTCAGGCTCCGGTCAGTTTTGTTGGGTATCCAGACTTCGGTTATTATGTTGAGCGTTCAGGCTCCGTTCAGTTTCGTAGGGCATCCAGATTCCAGTTATTACGTTGAGCGTTAAAGCTCCGGTAAGTTTCATTGGGTATCCAGACTCCGGTTATTACGTTGAGCGTTCAGGCTCCGGTCAGTTTCGTTGGGTATTCAGACTCCGGTTATTACGTTGAGAGTTCAGGCTCCGGTCAGTTTCGTTGCGTATCCAGACTTCGGTTATTATGTTGATCGTTCAGGCTCCGGTCAGTTTCATTGGGTATCCAGACTCCGGTTTTTACGTTGTGCGTTCAGGCTCCGGTCAGTTTTGTTGGGTATCCAGACTCTAGTTATTACGTTGAGCGTTCAGGCTCCGTTCAGTTTCGTTGGGTATCCAGACTCCGGTTATTACGTTGAGCGTTCAAACTCCGGTCAGTTTCGTTTGGTATCCAGACTCCGGTTATTACGTTGAGCGTTCAGGCTCCTGTCAGTTTTGTTGGGTATACAGACTCCGGTTATTACGTTGAGCGTTCAGGCACCGGTCAGTTTCATTGGGTATCCAGACTCCGGTTATTACGTTGAGCGTTCAGGCTCCGGTCAGTTTCGTTGGGTATCCAGACTTCGGTTATTACGTTGAGTATTCAAGCTCTGGTCAGTTTCGTTGGGTATCCTTACTCCGGTTATTACGTTGAGCGTTCAGGCTCCTGTCAGTTTCGTTGGGTATCCTGACTCCGGTTATTACGTTGAGCGTTCAGGCTCCGGTCAGTTTCGTTGGGTATCCAGACTCCGATTATTACGTTGAACGTTCAGGCTCCGGTCTGTTTCGTTGGGTGTCCAGACTCCGGTTATTACATTGAGCGTTCAGGCTCCGGTCATTTTCGTTGCGCATCCAGACTCCAGTTATTACGTTGTGCGTTCTGGCTCTGGTCAGTTTCGTTGAGTATCCAGACTCCGGTTATTACGTTGAGCGTTCAGGCTCCATTCAGTTTTTTTGGGTATCCAGACTCCGGTTATTACATTGAGCGTTCAGGCTCCGGTCAGTTTCATTGTGTATCCAGACTCTGGTTATTACGTTGAGCGTTCAGGCTCCGGTCAGTTTCGTTGGGTATCCAGACTCCAGTTTTTACGTTGAGCGTTCAGGCTCCGGTCAGTTTCGTTGGGTATCCAGACTCCGGTTATTACGTTGAGCGTTCAGGCTCCGGTCAGTTTCGTTGAGTATCCAGACTCCGATTATTACGTTGAGCGTTTAGGCTCTGGTCAATTTCGTTGGGTATCCAGACTCCGGTTTTTACGTTGAGCGTTCAGGCTCTGGTCAGTTTCGTTGGGTATCCAGACTCCGGTTATTACGTTGAGCGTTTAGGCTCCGGTCAGTTTCATTGGGTATCCAGACTCCGGTTATTACGTTAAGCGTTCAGGCTCCGGTCAGTTTCGTTGGGTATCCAGACTCCGGTTATTACGTTGAGCGTTCAGGCTCCGGTCAGTTTTGTTGGGTATCCAGACTCCGGTTATTATGTTGAGGGTTCAGGCTCCGGTCAGTTTTGTTGGGTATCCAGACTTCGGTTATTATGTTGAGCGTTCAGGCTCCGTTCAGTTTCGTAGGGTATCCAGATTCCGGTTATTACGTTGAGCGTTCATGCTCCGGTCAGTTTCATTGGGTATCCAGACTCCGGTTATTACGTTGAGCGTTTAGGCTCCGGTCAGTTTCGTTGGGTATTCAGACTCCAGTTATTATGTTGAGAGTTCAGGCTCCGGTCAGTTTCGTTGCGTATCCAGACTTCGGTTATTACGTTGATCGTTCAGGCTCCGGTCAGTTTCATTGGGTATCCAGACTTCGGTTTTTACGTTGTGCGTTCAGGCTCCGGTCAATTTTGTTGGGTATCCAGACTCCGGTTATTACGTTGAGCGTTCAGGCTCCGGTCAGTTTCATTGGGTATCCAGACTCCGGTTATTACATTGAGCGTTCAGGCTCCGGTCAGTTTTGTTGGGTATCCAGACTCCGGTTATTATGTTCAGGGTTCAGGCTCCGGTCAGTTTTGTTGGGTATCCAGACTTCGGTTATTATGTTGAGCGTTCAGGCTCCGTTCAGTTTCGTAGGGCATCCAGATTCCGGTTATTACGTTGAGCGTTAAGGCTTCGGTCAGTTTCATTGGGTATCCAGACTCCGGTTATTACGTTGAGCGTTCAGGCTCCGGTCAGTTTCGTTGGGTATTCAGACTCCGGTTATTACGTTGAGAGTTCAGGCTCCGGTCAGTTTCGTTGCGTATCCAGACTTCGGTTATTATGTTGATCGTTCAGGCTCCGGTCAGTTTCATTGGGTATCCAGACTCCGGTTTTTACGTTGTGCGTTATGGCTCCGGTCAGTTTTGTTGGGTATCCAGACTCCAGTTATTAGGTTGAGCGTTCAGGCTCCGTTCAGTTTCGTTGGGTATCCAGACTCCGGTTATTACGTTGAGCGTTCAAACTCCGGTCAGTTTCGTTTGGTATCCAGACTCCGGTTATTACGTTGAGCGTTCAGGCTCTGGTCAGTTTTGTTGGGTATACAGACTCCGGTTATTATGTTGAGCGTTCAGGCACCGGTCAGTTTCATTGGGTATCCAAACTTCGGTTATTACGTTGAGTATTCAAGCTCTGGTCAGTTTCGTTGGGTATCCTTACTCCGGTTATTACGTTGAGCGTTCAGGCTCCGGTCAGTTTCGTTGGGTATCCTGACTCCGGTTATTACGTTGAGCGTTCAGGCTCCGGTCAGTTTCGTTGGGTATCCAGACTCCGGTTATTACGTTGAACGTTCAGGCTCCGGTCTGTTTCGTTGGGTGTCCAGACTCCGGTTATTACGTTGAGCGTTCAGGCTCCGGTCATTTTCGTTGCGCATCCAGACTCCAGTTATTACGTTGTGCGTTCCGGCTCTGGTCAGTTTCGTTGAGTATCCAGACTCCGGTTATTACGTTGAGCGTTCAGGCTCCATTCAGTTTTTTTGGGTATCCAGACTCCGGTTATTACATTGAGCGTTCAGGCTCCGGTCAGTTTCATTGTGTATCCAGACTCCGGTTATTACGTTGAGCGTTCAGGCTCCGGTCAGTTTCGTTGGGTATCTAGACTCCAGTTTTTACGTTGAGCGTTCAGGCTCCGGTCAGTTTCGTTGGGTATCCAGACTACGGTTTTTACGTTGAGCGTTCAGGCTCCGGTCAATTTTGTTGGGTATCCAGACTCCGGTTATTACGTTAAGCGTTCAGGCTCCAGTCAGTTTCGTTGAGTATCCAGACTCCGATTATTACGTTGAGCGTTTAGGCTCTGGTCAATTTCGTTGGGTATCCAGACTCCGGTTTTTACGTTGAGCGTTCAGGCTCTGGTCAGTTTCGTTGGGTATCCAGACTCCGGTTATTACGTTGAGCGTTCAGGCTCCGGTCAGTTTCATTGGGTATCCAGACTCCGGTTATTACGTTAAGCGTTCAGGCTCCGGTCAGTTTCGTTGGGTATCCAGACTCCGGTTATTACGTTGAGCGTTCAGGCTCCGGTCAGTTTCGTTGGGTATTCAGACTCCAGTTATTATGTTGAGAGTTCAGGCTCCGGTCAGTTTCGTTGCGTATCCAGACTTCGGTTATTACGTTGATCGTTCAGGCTCCGGTCAGTTTCATTGGGTATCCAGACTCCGGTTTTTACGTTGTGCGTTCAGGCTCCGGTCAATTTTGTTGGGTATCCAGACTCCGGTTATTACGTTGAGCGCTCAGGCTCCGGTCAGTTTCATTGGGTATCCAGACTCCGGTTATTACATTGAGCGTTCAGGCTCCGGTCAGTTTTGTTGGGTATCCAGACTCCGGTTATTATGTTCAGGGTTCAGGCTCCGGTCAGTTTTGTTGGGTATCCAGACTTCGGTTATTATGTTGAGCGTTCAGGCTCCGTTCAGTTTCGTAGGGCATCCAGATTCCGGTTATTACGTTGAGCGTTAAGGCTTCGGTCAGTTTCATTGGGTATCCAGACTCCGGTTATTACGTTGAGCGTTCAGGCTCCGGTCAGTTTCGTTGGGTATTCAGACTCCGGTTATTACGTTGAGAGTTCAGGCTCCGGTCAGTTTCGTTGCGTATCCAGACTTCGGTTATTATGTTGATCGTTCAGGCTCCGGTCAGTTTCATTGGGTATCCAGACTCCGGTTTTTACGTTGTGCGTTCAGGCTCCAGTCAGTTTTGTTGGGTATCCAGACTCCGGTTGTTACGTGGAGCGTTCAGGCTCCGGTCAGTTTCATTGGGTATCCATACTCCGGTTATTACGTTGAGCGTTCAGGCTCCGGTCAGTTTCGTTGGGTATCCAGACTTCGGTTATTACGTTGAGCATTCAAGCTCCGGTCAGTTTCGTCGGGTATCCAGACTCCGGTTATTATGTTGAGCGTTCAGGCTCCGGTCAGTTTCGTTGGGTATCCAGACTCCGGTTATTACGTTGAACGTTCAGGCTCCGGTCAGTTTCGTTGGGTGTCCAGACTCCGGTTATTACGTTGAGGGTTCAGGCTCCGGTCATTTTCGTTGCGCATTCAGACTCCAGTTATTACGTTGTGCGTTAAGGCTCCGGTAAGTTTCGTTGAGTATCCAGACTCCGGTTATTACGTTGAGCGTTCAGGCTCCGTTCAGTTTTTTTGGGTATCCAGACTCCGGTTATTACGTTGAGCGTTCAGGCTCCGGTCAGTTTCGTTGGGTATCCAGACTCCGGTTTTTACGTTGAGCGTTCATGCTCCGGTCAGTTTTGTTGGGTATCCAGACTCCGGTTATTACGTTGAGCGTTCAGGCTCCGGTCAGTTTCATTGGGTATCCAGAATCCAGTTATGTCGTTGAGCGTTCAGGCTCCGGTCAGTTTTGTTGGGTATCCAGACTTCGGTTATTACGTTGAGCATTCAAGCTCCGGTCAGTTTCGTTGGGTATCCAGACTCCGGTTATTACTGTTGCACCCTAAAATTTGACCAACATTTCTTTACTTAGCTTATGTTTCATTTCATTCACATTAGCATTATCATTTGCATTTCATTGACATGTGTGCAGGAGATCAAGAGGTATGATTACCAATCAAGAGCTATATGAGACTAGGAAGCTAGCTAAGAAGCTTATTCAAGTGTTCAAGGGTTGATATCCTTGTCAGAGAAGTTAAAAGATCCTCAGAGAGATTGGTTGAAACCAAGGTTGTGTGCCTCCTAACTTGAGAGTTGTGGGAAGCTCATCAGATGATTCTGAAGCCAAGAATGTGGACTTGAAGCCTTGAGAGAGCTTAGAAGATGTCTTGAAAGCCATCATGAATCCTAGAGAGGTCATTGTGCAAGGATAAGAAGACTCAGCCATGAGTGGTGTAATTAGGGTTTGACTGGGTCAACCCTAGGTCAACTGATGATTTGAACAAGGTTGAGACCTAATTCAAGAGCCATGTGATCATGGATTGATGCATTGAGATGCTATAAGGATGATTCCAAGGTCAACTCATCATGATTGAAGAGTTTGAGAAGTTTCAAGCTAGGGTTTCTAAGGCTTGACAGTGTAAAATCCCCTAGTTTGACCCCTATCTTCAAGGCAATTTAGCTTAAGATGTGATTGTCATCTCATCTTACCCCCAACATGAATTTTGTAGAGCTTGTTCTTAGCTTTAATTTGAGTACTAGAATTCCTTGATAGGATTTGTAGAGCTCAAGTTATGACTTTGACAAGTTACAGGTCATCTGAGGTATGTGAATCTGGGGCCTTGAAAGTTGCCCAACTTGCATCCAACTTTTTCCCAAGAAGGATGATTCCTATGAACTTTTGGTCAACATGAATGTTGTTCCTTATCTTCTTAGCTTTCTAGAGAGTACTAGAAGTCCTTGATAGGATTTGTGGAACTCAAGTTATGGCTTTGACAAGTCAAGGGCATTTTGGTCATTTGGAGATTATAGGTCATCTCAAGCATAAGGCCATAACTCCTATTTCCAAGCTTCAAATGGAAAAATCATCAACATCAAACTTCGTTAAAATGATGTTTTAAGGCTAGTAAGGAGGTTATGAGATGTTGAAAAGGCTTGTAGCTCAAAGTGGTAAAAATGACCTAAAATGAAGGCATAAGTTAAATAAGTCAAAGTTGGAAATTGAAAATTTCAAGCTACACATCCAAACCATGGCATGTAATATATCATTTTGACTCTAGAAAACATTTTAAGGACAATGGTTTAGCCACATTTTTGATTTGAGGTCTAAAGCATGGACTTGCTTTGGAAAATGGTTACTTGCATATTAAGCAACATTTGCAAAACTTAGAATTGAGGCATGGGCAAGGAACTTGGCAAGCTAAACCCTTCCAAAATGTCACTAGGGGATAAATTGAAGGACATTGAGATGAATTTCAAGCTGCAAACAGAATTGAGCATGGCATGATAAGTGATCCAAAATCTCATGACATGAGATGTGTAAAATCTCATTTGAAGGATCTAGAGGGTTCTAGATCATCCAAACTTCACCTATATATTGAGTAGAATTCATCCATGGCAAGGGTTGGTGATCATTGAAGGATTGAGCATAGTTTGGAATTGAGTTTTCATAAGATTGCAATTGAAATCGGTTTCATCAATTTCCTCCATTTCCTTCCATTTTCTTGATTGGTTCTTCTTCCTTGAGTATCAAGGATTGATTCCAGATCATTTCCAAGGAGAATTGGTGGCTAGATCGTGTGGGAGCAAGTGATTTTCAGCACCTGCAACTCTTCATCGTGTTTCAAGATTGAAGCACTCTCCATTGAATCTTTTGCATACAGAAGCAAGGAGGAAGTTCAGTGATTGTGTCGAGAAGATTTGAGAGCTTGAAGTGGAGATTTCGTGCATCTGTTATTCAAGAATTTCCAGGTTTGTAACCTTCTTCCCCTAGCTTGATTTAGGTAGAATTAGTTTGAATTAGGGTGTTAGATTAGTTGTAGAATGGCCTAGGATGGTTTTCAGATGGTTAATTGTTGAATTAGAGACAAAATAGGAAGATCACCATTTTCGGTTGAGATTGGGAGATGTTGATTCTTGGGGTTTCAAAAGAAACTAATGGCATGATTGAGTTCGTGGCAAGATTTGGAGTGTGTTTCGTGTTTTGACCTTTTGCATTAGAGGCTCCTAGAGTGAACTAGGGTTGGGGAAGACGACCGGAGCTCCATCGGCGGTGGCCGGAGCTGGGCGCGAAGCTCAGAGCTTTGAAATGGAGAAGATGAAGTTTACACCATTGGATCTTGGTCTGACCATTGACTAGAAGCTGATCCAACGGATGTGTTTTAATTCTGGCTTGTGAAGAGTTTCAAATGAAACGATGTGTTTCATTTATTTGGCGCTTTGGGCTTAGTAATCTGAGTGTTATCCACACCCCCCAGCAAGCCCAATCCAGAGTTTTAATTGAAAATGATTTCTATTTGCACCGTGTCTTTATTCATTTTTGGTGGATTTCATTATTTTTTCATTTAATTCATGAGTTTTGTAAAATTCATAACTAATTGAATATTAATCCAATTCAATCCATTCTTTTTGCATATTACTCATGATTGAGTCTATTATTTTTTAGAGAAAAAATATTTTCATTTCATGTAATTTCGGATTTAATTGGAATTTTGTATTTTAATTGATATTAAAATGTTTATGTTTGATGCATATTCTTGTAGAATTTTGTTTGATCTCATAGTGATGATTCTTGGCCTAATTTTTTGTGTGTGATTATTTTAGATGTGTATGATCCCATAGTAATTTTCTCACATTTTTGTGATGAAAATAGGAGTGCTTTCTAGATTGATGTTTAGAGACTTCCTTTTTAGGGTTTTAGGCTGATACCTTAGAATGTAGATTTTAGTTCTAGGTCCAATTTGATGATTTGATCTTTGAAACTAATGTGATAGAGTCATGATTGACCTAGGTTCCCATAGTAATTTTTGTAGGATTTTACAAATGATTTTAGTATTTTAGTTAGGACTAACTTTAGTACTAGGTTTAGGTGATCCTAATTTACTAATTCAACTTGTTTAACTCATTTAGTTCCCTTAGATTAGGGTTTGTGCTTGGTTTGCCTTGGATTGAGATTGAAGACAAGTTGAAGACAAGGTGAGGAGGCTTGAAGTTGCTTGAAGTTGCTTGGAGCTTTGGATTTGCTTGAGCCTGAAGGTATCTGATGAATATTAGGAGATAGGACATAGGGAGAGCTTTGTAGTTAGAATGATTTCTTTCACAAACATGGAGAGCATCTTGTGCTTCCATTCCTCCCAATGATTAAAAGTCCTCCCATGGTATTCACCTCCCTCCTTTGGAGGGATAAGTGATGGTACCTAGGAAGTAGAACTTTTGAGGGAACCATTCTTCTGATGTTAAACCCTTATAAGCCTCCTTTGGTGGTCAATAAGCAGTTTAATATCCTAGCTTATCCAGTTAAGTGATTTCTTCTGGTTTGAGTATCTTGAAGATGTTGGGCTTGAGTGTGAAGATGAAGACTTCATTGAACAAGTGTGGTAGAGGATGATTACTTGAGCATTGCCATTGCAGCTGAAGCTTGAAAGGAGAGAAGAATAAGTTGATACTTGAAGACCCAAAGGAGATTGAATGCAGAGCTGAGGCCTGAGAGAGAATTGAAGGATGAAGTTGACACTTCTAAATGATTAAAGAGTATTCTGAGAAGCTGAAGCTTGTAGGAAGAGAAGACCAAGTTGAGACTGGTAAAGTAAGAGAGCTGAAGCTTGAAGACTGAGTTGATACTTATGAAGAGGATTCAGTTGAGATTGAGAATGGAGCTGAGGCTTGAGGACTAAAGGATGAGTTAATACTTACACTGATACTTGAGAGCCTGAAGGAATCAAATTGATGCTTGTGGTTAAGAGCAAAGCCTGAAGGTGGAATTGACTGAAAAGCTGGAAGCTTGGAGAAGTGAAGTTTAAGTTGAAACTTATGTTGAAGGTTTGAAACCTGGAAAAGCAAATTTATATTTGTCATGAGAGAGGATAGCCTTGAAGGGTGATTGATGTCTGAAGACTGAATTGCTGTTAGAAGAGCTGAGGCTTGGATGAGAGAGAGAGTTGTTGATCTGCTGCTTTCTTGACTGTTTTCTTTTCTGTGCTGATGTGCCTTGTTTGACTTGCTTGATGCATTAGAATAAGTCCATGACTAGACTGACTTCAATCTAGGAGCATGATTGCACTAGAGGTTGATGTTGCGGTGAGAATCGTGATACCAAGCTATTGATTAACTTGAATCTTTAATTCTTAAATTCACAACCGAACTTTAATTTATCCAAAAAGGAAAGGTTTAAAGAAACAAAAACCTATTAAAATGCAAAGCAAAAGGCAAGGCCTAAAGCTAAGCAAAGAGATCTAAAGGTTCGGGGGTTGGTTATGCATAGGGTAGGTATTTCACATCCTAAACATCTTTAGTACTCTACAGGAACCTCTTGTTAATATTTGTGTTTGCTAAAGTTTGCTTGCTAAAGGTAAATGTGCTAAGGGTAAAAATATAAAGGTATATACAAAGAATGTAAAAAGTTTGCTCGCGAAGACATCGCATCTCGTGCCTACGTATCCTGACGGGAATGGAATCAGAGCAATCGTAGTTCCCCTATCTAGGGGGGAGGAACTCTTGACTGTGGTCAAGGTTCCAAGGGGATGTAAGCATTCATAGGGAAGTACTTACATGGAGTGCGGCGACTCCTGAATCTAAGTTGAGATTGTTATGGTAGAGAATGTCCACGGCGGGACGCTAAACATGAGTACGACAACTCAGATAGGTTAGGATAAAAGGGTAAAGGATGTCCACGGCGGGACGCTAAATGTGAGTTCGGAGACTCAGATCCTAAATTGAGAAAGGTAACAGGAAGTTAGTGGTTAGTGAGCTCGCCAAGAAATTGCATCTTGTGCCTACGTATCCTCAAGAGGGACTTGAGAAATCAGAGCGTCCGTAGTTCGTGAAACTACGATTTGTTAGGTTCTAAGAACCAAGAACAACTAAGACAGGTAAGCAAGGGACATGCACAATGATAATAAGTCAACACACAGTCCCTTTCCTTGGATTAGGTCAACAAGGAATAGAAGTAAAGTAACATGTACATGGAAGAAAATCAGTCACAAATAGAATCAGGCAACCAACAAAATTATTTAATCAATTTAAATATAAATATTTAACAAGATTAACTAATAATTTAATTAATCAAATTAAATACAAATATTTAAATTAATTAATAATTACAACATATATTTTTGCATTTTTAAATATTTAACAATTAACTAATAAAAGATAAATAATTAAAAATCCCTTTTTGTCTTTCCAAATATTTTACAAATTAAAATAAACTAAATAAATGAATAAAGTAAAAGAAAAGAAGAAGAAAAAAAAACCTGATAAAGATTAGATGAGGGAGTATTGTGTCTACTTGGAGGATGATATTTTATGTGAGGTTAGAGGTAGCATGAAGAAAAAGAAATGTAGGTGGTGGTTTATTATTGAAAAAATGAAGGTGAGTTATTCATATCATGGAAGATATTGTGTATGAAAGAGTGATGATAGAATATGGTGGATAGTGAGTTTTTAGTTTATGTGGAAGTGTGATAAGGAAAAGAGCATGAAGTGTGAGATTTTATGGTGTGGTTGCTTCCTTTATATAGGTTGAAAAAGAAAGAAGAGTGTATGAGACTTATTTGACAAGTTTCTAAAAAGTAAATAATTTAATGAGACTTATTTGACAAGTTTCTAAAAAGTAAGTAATTTATGAGACTTATTTGACAAGTTTCTAAAAAGTAAGTAATTTATGAGACTTATTTGACAAGTTTCTAAAAAGTAAGTAATTTATGAGACTTATTTGACAAGTTTCTAAAAAGTAAGTAATTTATGAGACTTATTTGACAAGTTTCTAAAAAATAATTAAAATAAAAAATTAAAATTAAAAATCAAAAATTAAAAATTAAATATAAAATAAGAAAGGGTATTAACTAAAAAAAATTGATTAATTAAATTATATATTATTTAAAAGTATAAATAAAAACGGTAAAAAAACGAAAAAAAATTGGACCGGTATCGAAGTGCTCGAAAAAATAAAATGAATACACCAAAGTGATCAGCAAAAAATACACGATTCGGAAAAATACAGCGTTTTGTCAAATTTTGAAATAAATTTTATCCGCTAAAACGACTTAAACTGCCTAAAAAGTTTATTTCAGCTGATAAATTGGATATTATGAAAAATGTAAGATGATAAACTATACCGATGATGCAAAAATATGCGGGATCTTAGAGTCAAAAATTAGGATGCAACAGTTGAGTTGCTCCCTCTGCTTGTATTGTTACTGTGTGGCTTTGCTTATGGGTATTCGGTAGAGCCCATCTCCCTTGCCCATGTGTTCTATTTTGCTTGATAGCATCTTATTTCTTCTGTATGATTACAGTCTCTTATATTATGCTTGATAGCATGTTGTTACTTTTCTGTATGATTGCAGTTATTCATATCTGGCTTGAGGTTGAGATGAGCTTGTGGAGGCTGCTGCCCCACACACATTTCCTCCCTCACTTACATTGCATGCATTTTACAGTCGTTTACTGTTTACTGCTTAAGCTGACGCTTTATCTGTGTCTGTTTATCATTGACATGATCCCTTAGGACTCTCACATCCTTTGATAAGGAAGGGATGATAGAACCATAGGTTGAAACCTATGCATGATAACTTCTAGGAGTTCCCTGTTTCAAACCTCAACCATAGGATGAATCCTTGGCATGACAACAGTAGGACTTGATAGTCTCCCCGTAGTTGAGCCTGCTCTCTTCTCATCTCAAAACAGCTTAAGATACAGTAATCATGAATGATTTCTATCGTACGTTACGAGCCTTAAGCTATCTGAGAAAGGATTGTTAGAGAGTTTCTTTCCAACAGTCTGGATGTTTAGTATGGTACCCTTTGGGTGACATGCGACGCATTCACTCTCAGGTCATAGTCTCTAGTGCGATTGAAATTGCAAACACAATAAAAAAACACTTCTTTCGTAAAAGACAGAAAACAAACTTCAAACCTTTTTGCCCCGTGGGCCCATAATTCAAAGGAAAGCTTTTCTGAAGAAAAGAGTGTCGTTAAACTTCAGCGCCAACGCAAACAGGCTTTGTCCCTAACTGCTGGAACTGCTGTTTAGCCCTACTCGATAAAACAGATGAATCTAAATCCCCGTAACCCATATTATCCCGAACTATGTAAGCTCTGATCTCTCATACCTGTTGAGAGTATGTAGGCACAATATTGACGTATTGGCGAGCCACTTTCCCCATAACCCGTAGTTAGTCGAACTACGTTGACTCTGATTTCTCATTCTCTGATGAGAATACGTAGGTATAAAGTGCGAGGCTTTGCCGAGTCTTTTTCTTTTCCGTTTAAGCCAGCCTTGATAGGTAGATAGATAAACCAACTCGTCCAGTAAACACAACAAGCGTGGATCCCGTCGAGTACGACGAACGTGAGGGGTGCTAATACCTTCCCCTTGCGTAACTGACTCCCGAACCCAGACAATGGTTGCGATGACCTTGTCTTACCCTTTTCGTCAGGTTTTTCCGATCGTTTCCTTTCCCGCTCCGAGGGATAAATAACGAAAGGTGGCGACTCTTCTGTTTTGCCGGCACCTTATTTTCGCAGTAGCGACTCTGCTGGGGACTTGATAGTTTCCTGGGATCCAACGTCCCGTATGCGAGTCAGTATGGGGATCCGACGTCCCCTGCGAGAGTCAATCCTAGCGCTTGTATGATTACTTGTTAGGTTGTGTTTATTTATCGCATTTTATTTCCTGCATTTTATTTTCAGTATGATATGATTATCTGTGCTGTTGTGGGAGGGGCATTCTGATGAGTGAGAAGCCCGACCCAGGCTTGAGTGAACATAGCATTAGTTGTGGAAATTAGTGGGCGCGTGCTTTCTTGGCAGGCACTAGTGTCTCATGAAATCCACGCTCAGATGAGGTTCTCCCGGTTGGCTTCTTTTTCAACCCTTTGGGTTGAGGGGGTTGTTGGTTTGGAGGATTGTCGACTCTGGGGACCGATCATTTGTGATTCAGCCGAGTGAGGCCGCTTCATGAGCTGGTGATGCCACACCTTCTGGGTATCGTATCACCCCTCTTGAATGTCTGTGACACTGATGAACGCATAGGATGCCGAACTTGAGTCAGTTTAGGTCCATACCTGTGAGCAGGGTTGGGTTTGTTGCAGGAAACTTTGACCTTCAGATTACCTGGTTTTCTTTACAGTGAATCCGTTTTGTTGATACCGGAGGTTCTAATCATCAGATATATGATTGTTCTTGACAGAGCAGAGCTTTGGTCCTGTATCAGAGGACCTTATATTTAGAGATATATATGTGTGTTCTTGACAGAGCAGATTTATGATTGGGGTCTGAAGATCTCATCAGCAAATGTATGATTGTTCTTGATAGAGCAGGTTTTGATTGGGATCAGAGGTCCTTATTATCAGATGTTTGTTCTTGACAGAGCAGAGTTAGGGTCCTGTATCAGAGGTCCTTATTATCAGATGGTTGTTCTTGACAGAGCAGAGTTTTGGTCCTGTATTAGAGGTCCTGTATCAGATGTGTGTTCTTGACAGAGCAGATTTGTGGTTCGATACCAGGGTTTTCTGCTTATCAGATATATTGGGTGTTCTTGACAGAGCAGTATCGTGGTTTTGTTGATACAGAATCTCCACAGCACAGTTGCCTTGATCTCCTGCTGCATGATTGCATTTTACATTGCTTTACATACTCATTTGCATTTCATTAACGTGTGTCTGTGTTGCAAGTACCGTTTTCCCCGATCCAGGATTTCTTGCCTCCTATTATATTGTTATGGGTTCTCTGAGGAAGACCGTGGCTTACAAGCTCCCTGCCCCTGATGTGGTTCAGCTGACTGGTTTGATTGCTTTAGCAGATGATTCTGTGAGAGATGAGTTCAGAAAGTCTTACGGTAAATTGCTCAGTTTGGTTCGTAAACCTTCTGCGTTCGAGTTGAATGGGTTGCACGCTCTGGTGCAGTCCTACGATCCTCCGTTGAAATGCTTTACTTTCCAGGATTTTGTTCTCGCACCCACGCTAGAGGAATATGTTGATTTGTTAGGTGTGCCTATCAAGAGGCAGATGCCTTTTGTTCATATGGATGTTGAGCCTGATCTGGCTAGTTTAGTTCCTTCACTTCATCTGGATGCCTCCGAGTTGGTATTGTCTAGTTGGAACAAGGTTCCCGGGTTCTCCTTGCAGTTCTTAGTGGGAAAGGCTCAGCAGTGCCCCAAAGATGGATGTTGGGTCGTGTTCAACGCAATCCTCGCTCTGTGCATATATGGCATCATCCTGTTCCCCAATATGCCCGATTTTGTAGACCTCGACGCATTTCACATCCTTGCATCAGGGAATCCAGTCCCTACCTTGATAGGCGATGTATACCATTCCGTCCACTACAAAAAAGAGAACAGAAGGGGCAAGAATGTCTCGTGCTGTGTGCCCTTACTCTACAGATGGCTTGATAGTCACCTACCCAAAAGGGGTCCCTTTGCTTCGTCTGCAGCCACAGCTGAGTGGTCCGAGCGTTTGATGAGTCTATCTGCAGAGGATATTGACTAGTTTGACAGAGATAGAATGGGTACCGAGATTATCTTCAGCTCCAGCGGGTTTCCGAACGTGCCTTTGATAGGCAGGAAGGGCTGTATAAACTATAATTCGTCTTTGCTGGTCCGACAGTTCGCGTATGCTTTGAGAGCTCCGCCGAAGGATGAAGAGGTGCAGGAATCTCTGTACCTCACTGGTCTTCTATAGGGGGATCTGTTATCTAAGCTTCAGCGCGCTTGGAATGGTATCAGTAAGAGGGGAAAACCATTGCTGGGGAGAAGCAATAATCAAGCCTACCCTCCGTATGTGACTTGGATCAGAGCCAGAGCAGATGCTATAGGGATGCCATTTCCTCCTGCCAAGCCAGAAAGCCCTCCGATGATCGAAGAGCCTACTACCGTGCCCATTCAGCAGCATGATCAGGTGTTAGCTGAGCGAGACGAATTGAAGCGGGCAAATGAAGAATTGGAGAAAGAATTGGCTCAGCTCCGAAGCGAGAGAAACGAAGTCGTTCATTCCTTCAAGAGGCAAACAGAGCTGGTGAACCAGCTGGGGATAGACTTGACTAAGCAGATAGCTGAGCGTGAGCGTATGGGTCAAGACTTCAAAGCTGTCAACGACGTACTGGCTACGAAGAAGCAACACTTGGACGAAGCGTATCGGAGGATATCCAAGTTCAACCAGCACTGGAAGGCTTCCCTAGCCACCAGGAAAGAGCGGGAGGATAAGCTGATGCAACAGATCTCCAAGCTGAAAGCCCAGGTGAAGGCTAGTGAGAAGAGGTTTGATGAAGAAACCGCTCGCAGATATGTCGCTGAAGGCTAGCTCAACAGAGCTCTCGCTAACCTGAAGGAGCGCAAACCGACGTTTGAGTCCAAGAAGCGGAAGCTAGAAGATTGTTTCGGCGAAGGAGCATGGGAAGAGTCGGTCGAAGGTCTTCAATACACCATTGTGCAGGGGGAATTACTCGTTGAAGGGTTGCTCACTCGGCCTGATCATCCAGAAACGAAGGGGTTGCTAGAAGAGTTTCACGCCCGTGGCCGTGCTTGACTGTTTGTATTCCTTTTGTTTTGATCATTGTTGTATGCTGACCATCACCAGGCTTGTTGGCTGAGGTCACGCTATTGATTCATCTTGTACTCGCTGATGTTGTGTACTGCCTTGAGGGGCTTTCTTTCTATATATGAGATGTTATTTCCATGATTGGACTCGGACTTCTTATTATCAGCACTGGCACTCAGGCACTAGGATCAGGGGAGATCTCCCTAACGCACAGACACACGTTTGCATTTGCATGAAGCATTTGCATAACGAGCACTTTGTCGTTTTTTCCTAACCCTTTTGTGTTTCCAGGTTGTTTCAGGTGGTTCCAGGATTGATCAGAGACCTATTCACCGCTATCCGACTAGAGCTAATCAAACCAGGATCATGGAGCAAGTGCAAACTGATGTTCAGGAACTCCGCGAAAGAATGGATTGTTTCATGGAGCTCATGCAAGCGGTCGCCAATGGCCAGGATCAGCTCAGAACTTTGGTTCATTCGTTGATTTCAAGGGTTGATAGCAATGGCGTACTCCATGGCGGGACTGTGCCTACTCCTCCACCAGTTGAGACTCCACAGAATGGTGTTCCCGTGACCGGGGGAAATGGCAGTGCCAACGGCAACGTGATAGCTAACATGGGACTCAATGGAAATACGACGGGCGTCGGTAATGGGAGTCTGGAAGCTAATGTCAATATCGGGATGGGCAACAGCAACGCAGGTGTTGGGAATCTGTTCGGGCCTCAGCCGTGGTTAGAAGATCGTCAGGACGATGTGTTCTCTCAGAGAGGTGCTGAAGGGGAGCTGAATGCTGAAGCACGTCTAAGGTTCAAGGCACTTGAGGATAAGATGAGAAATATCGAGAATCAGAACACCCTGGGCGTTGATATGTCCAAGTTGGGACTGATTGCTGATTTCAAGGTGCCTCCCAAGTTCAAGGTACCTGACTTTGAAAAGTATAAGGGCACCACTTGCCCTCGCGTCCACCTGAGATCGTATTACAGAAAAATGTCCGCTCATTCCGAGGACGAGAAGTTACTGATGCACTTCTTTCAAGATAGCCTTTCCGGGCTATCCCTCGAGTGGTACATGAGTCTGGAGCCTACCAGTGTGCGCACGTGGAAGGACCTCGCTGAAGCATTTGTGCACCACTACCAATACAATAACGACTTGGCCCCGAACCAAGTCCAGCTGCAGAATCTGTCGCAGAGGAACAACGAAGGGTTTAAGGAATACGCCCAACGGTGGCGTGAGTTGGCAGCTAGGGTTCAGCCGCCGATGGTTGAACGTGAGCTTGTGCAGATGTTCGTAGCCACCCTCCCAGGGGTTTACTATGAGAAGTTGGTCAGCGGTATGTCTGGAACATTCTCAGATCTCATTATCACGGGTGAGCACATCGAAAATGGGATCAAGCTTGGGAAAATTCAAGGTGAGTCATCCTCAGCTGGGGGATGCGGAAAGAAACCTTATAGTGGCAAAAGACAGGAAGGAGAAACGAGCGCTGTGACCAACGCTCGAAGGAAGGGTAAAGGCCCTCACCAACAGGTGGCCAGTATAACTATCCCGACAGTTCCGCAGCAGCAGCAGCAGCAACCGAATCAACAAGGGTACAAAAAGTATCAGAACCGGGCACCTCTGTCGAGCCGTCACCTCGAGACACCGCCCATGTCGTACGCGCAACTGTTACAGACTTTGCTTCAGCTACAGTTGATCCAGAAGAGAACGCTGGCTCCCTTGACAGGGGCACCTCCGCCAGGTTATGACGCAAATGCAACTTGTGAGTTTCACTCAGGGGCACCAGGCCACACAATAGAGAATTGCAAAGCCTTCAAGCACAAGGTGCAGGACATGGTGGATGCCAAGATCATCAACTTCTCGGATAATGTGCCAAATGTCACGAAGAACCCTATGCCGAATCATAGGGGAGGTGGGGTAAACGCCATTATCGAAGACGAGAGTTTGGATTTGTTGACTGACGTCAGAGATCTGAAGATGCCGCTTAGCTTCGTTAAAGCTAAGTTGATGAAAAGAGGGTTCTTTCCAGGTTGCGGAGAGTTGTGTGTGGACTGTGCCACACGTTCTGATGGATGTGAACAGTTGGTAGAAGGAATTCAAAGTCTGATGACTGAAGGGATTTTACAGTTTAGCCGGAGGGCCGAATGTGGATCAGGAGAGGTAGTGTTGAAGCAAGATGATGAGGTCGCCACCATCACCATCCCTCGCCAGACGATAACTATTGCTGCACCCAGGCCGCCCATAATTACCATCACCAAAGCTAGGCCGATACCCTTCGAAAGCACTAATGCTGTCCCATGGCATTATGGGGCTGAAGTCTACTGCAACGGACAGAAGTTGGAGCTAGAACCGTTTGGGTAGACTGTGGAGAACCTTGCGGGAATCAGTGGTATTACTCGCAGCGGAAGAGTGTTTGCACCACCAAAGGTCGTGGCGGATAGAGCAGTCAGAGCTGATGCGGCCGATAAAGGTAAAAGTAAAGTCGTTCAAGAGATCCCTCGTGGGGTAGAAAAAGACTTACTTGTTAAAGACGCCGAGGAGTTTATGCGGTTGATTAAAAAGAGTGACTACAAGATTGTAGATCATCTCCATCAGAAACCCTCAAAGATTTCCATCCTGAACTTATTGTTGTGTTCTGAAGCACATCGCAACGCGCTGCTGAAGGTGTTGAACGCCGCATATGTATCGCAGGAAATATCGGTAAATCAACTAGAAGAGGTCGTAGCCCACGTAAATGCTGGAAATGGGTTGGGTTTCACTGACCTGAAGCTGACGCCGAAGGGGAGGAACCACAATAGCTCCCTGCACATCCCGATAGAGTGTAGGGGAACGATCATGTCGCACGTGCTGGTAGACACGGGTTCGTCCCTTAATGTTCTTCCGAAGAAGGCATTAATGAAGTTAGATACTCGCGGAGTGATTTGCACACCCAGTGATCTGGTTGTGAAAGCGTTCGATGGAACCAAACGCCATGTTTTCGGGGAGGTGACCCTGCCAATCCAAGTTGGGCCGGAAACGTTCGACGCAATCTTTTACATTATGGACATCATGCCTGCCTACAGCTGTCTCTTGGGCCGGCCGTGGATCCATGCTGCTGGAGCCGTGACCTCCATGTTGCACCAGAAACTCAAGTATGTTGTCGGAGGTAGCATAATGACCGTTTGTGGCGAGGAAGACATAATGGTGATCCATTTGTCTTCCTTCAAGTATGTTGAGATGGATGGGGAAATCCACAAAACCCTATGCCAAGCGTTCGAAGCTGTTAAAGTCAAGGACGTAGCTCCTGTAGTCACTGAGAAGCCAGAGATGACTCTCTCTTCATTCAAAGAAGCCCGGGCCGTTGTCCAAGCCGGATCTACCCCAGGCTGGGGGCGAATTTTGGAGATACCTAACAAGCAAGACAAGTTTGGGTTGGGATATTCTCCTGGAGCTGAAGCCTCCTCTTCTAGCAGTGCGTCTTGAGGTAAAGGGCCGATCCAGTTTACCAGTGGCGGGGTGATTTTTGAAAGCGTCAACACGGTGTCTGAAGACAGCGGAGATAGCGAATGTGACCTCGACTCTTGGATCCAGCCAAGCAAGCCAGGCGAGGGCCTTACCAACTGGTCCATCAAGGATATCATCCAGATGACGAGCGAACAGTAATGATTTACTTTTTTCCAATTATTGTACAACCCTATGTCCTACCCGGGGCATAGTGGTTTTATTGTCAGGGCCTTGTTGGATTATGTACATGCATTTTGTTAATAAATCAAAGGCGTTTTCTTCGTATTCAAATATTGTGATCTCTGTTATTCATGTTTTATATTTGTTTTGAAAAACAATAAAATGGCAATGAGGTTTGTGCTAACCTGCATATCCTTGTTTTAAGCTTAACCCTTGTTATTGCAGGATCCACATGACAGATGACATCGACTCTGGACCTTCTACGACTCACTTCGACTTCGATTGCCCGATCTATCAAGCCGAAGAAGAGATTGATGAAGACGAAGACCTTCCTGAAGAGTTGGCCCGCTTGTTGAAACAAGAGGAGAAAATTATTCTGCCTCATGAAGAGGAGATCGAGATCGTGAATCTGGGTTCTGAAGAACTCGTTAGAAGCGTCAGGATAGGGGCTGCACTGCAGAGTGATGTCAAGCAGAGACTAGTCGAGATGCTGAGAGAGTATAGTGACGTCTTTGCTTGGTCATACGAAGATATGCCCGGACTTGATACTGACATTGTGGTCCACCACTTGCCGTTGCGAGAAGATTGTCCTCCCGTTAAGCAGAAGCTTAGGAGGACAAGACCAGATATGGCCGTTAAGATCAAAGAAGAAGTGCAAAAGCAGCTTGATGCTGGCTTCTTAGCGGTCACTACTTACCCTTCGTGGGTCGCCAACATAGTGCCTGTACCGAAGAAGGACGGTAAGGTACGAATGTGCATCGATTATCGGGATTTGAATAGGGCGAGCCCTAAAGATGATTTCTCGCTCCCTCATATTAATGTGTTGGTCGACAATACAGCCCATTTCTCCGTGTTTTCGTTCATGGATGGCTTCTCCGGCTACAATCAGATCAAGATGGCGCCGGAGGACATGGAGAAAACTACGTTTATCACTCCTTGGGGAACATTTTTCTACAAGGTAATGCCTTTCGGTCTGAAGAACGCAGGTGCCACTTACCAACGAGCAATGGTTACTTTGTTTCATGATATGACTCATCATGAGATTGAAGTCTATGTTGATGACATGATTGCGAAGTCCCAAACGGAGGAGGGACATCTGGTCAATTTGCTGAAGCTTTTTGAGAGGCTTAGGAAGTTCAGGTTGAGGCTGAATCCTAACAAGTGTACTTTCGGAGTACGGTCCGGAAAGTTACTGGGGTTTATCATGAGCGAAAGAGGCATCGAGGTCGATCCTGCGAAAATAAAAGCGATACAAGAAATGCCAGTGCCAAAAACAGAAAAAGAAGTTCGTGGTTTCCTGGGCCGAATAAACTACATTGCAAGGTTTATTTCTCAGCTCACGGCCACGTGTGAACCGATGTTCAAGCTATTAAAGAAAGATCAGGCGATTATCTGGAATGAGGATTGCCAGAAGGCATTCGACAAGATAAAGCAGTATCTGTAGGAACCTCCAATCTTGATACCCCCAGTGGCTGGACAGCCATTAATCATGTACTTGACAGTTCTTGAGAATAGTATGGGGTGTGTTCTCGGTCAGCACGACGAGACGGGCAGAAAGGAGCATGCCATTTATTACTTGAGTAAAAAGTTCACAGATTGTGAATCTCGTTACTCGATGCTGGAGAAGACGTGTTGTGCACTAGCCTGGGCTGCCAAACGTTTACGACAGTACATGCTCAACCACACCACCATGCTAATTTCGAAGATGGATCCGATCAAGTACGTCTTCGAGAAACAAGCACTGTCGGGCAGGATTGCCAGATGGCAAATGGTGTTGACGGAATATGACATTCGGTACGTTTCCCAGAAGGCCACCAAGGGTATCCAGACTCTGGTTATTACGCTGAGCATTCAGGCTCCGGTCAGTTTTGTTGGGTATCCAGACTCTGGTTACGACGTTGAGCGTTCAGGCTCCGGTCAGTTTCGTTGGGTATCCAGAGTCCGGTTTTTACGTTGAGGTTTTAGGCTCCGGTCAGTTTCGTTGGGTATCCAGACTCCGGTTTTTACGTTGAGCGTTCAGGCTCCGGTCAGTTTTGTTGGGTATCCAGACTCCGGTTATTACGTTGAGCGTTCAGGCTCCGGTCAGTTTTGTTGGGTATCCAGACTCCGGTTATTACGTTGAGCGTTCAGGCTCCGGTCAGTTTCGTTGGGTATCCAGACTCCGGTTATTACGTTGAGCGTTCAGGCTTCGGTCAGTTTCGTTGGCTATCCAGACTCCGGTTTTTACGTTGAGTGTTCAGGCTCCGGTCAGTTTTGTTGGGTATCCAGACTCTGGTTTTAACGTTGAGCGTTCAGGCTCCGGTCAGTTTCATTGGGTATCCAGACTCCGGTTATTACGTTGAGCGTTCAGGCTCCGGTCAATTTCGTTGGGTATCCAGACTTCGGTTATTACGTTGAGCATTCAAGCTCCAGTCAGTTTCGTTGGGTATCCAGACTCCGGTTATTACGTTGAGCGTTCAGGCTCCGATACGTTTCGTTGGGTATCCAGACTCCGGTTATTACGTTGAACGTTCAGGCTCCGGTCAGTTTCGTTGGGTATCCAGACTCCGGTTATTACGTTGAGCGTTCAGGCTCCGGTCATTTTTGTTGGGTATCCAGACTCTAGTCTTTACGTTGAGCGTTCAGGCTCCGGTCAGTTTTGTTGGGTATCCAGACTCCGGTTATTATGTTGAGGGTTCAGGCTCTGGTCAGTTTTGTTGGGTATCCAAACTTCGGTTACTATGTTGAGCATTCAGGCTCCGTTCAGTTTCGTAGGGTATCCAGACTCTGGTTATTACGTTGAGCGTTCAGGCTCCGGTCAGTTTTGTTGGGTATCCAGACTCCGGTTATTACGTTGGGCATTCAGGCTCCGGTCAGTTTCGTTGGGTATCCAGAGTCCGGTTTTTACGTTGAGCGTTCAGACTCCGGTCAGTTTTGTTGGGTATCCAAGCTGCTGTTATTATGTTAAGCGTTCAGGCTCCGGTCAGTTTCGTTGGGTATCCAGACTCCGGATATTACGTTGAGCGTTCAGGCTCCGGTCAGTTTCGTTGGGTATCCAGACTCCGGTTTTTACGTTGAGCGTTCAGGCTCCAGTCAATTTGGTTGGGTATCCAGACTCCGGTTATTACGTTGAGAGTTCAGGCTCCGGTCAGTTTTGTTGGGTATCCAGACTCTGGTTTTTACGTTGAGTGTTCAGGCTCCGGTCAGTTTTTTTGGGTATCCAGGCTCCGGTTATTACGTTAAGCGTTCAGGTTCCGGTCAGTTTCGTTGGGTATCCAGACTCCGGTTATTACGTTGAGCATTCAGGCTCCGGTCAGTTTTGTAGGGTATCCAGACTATGGTTTTTACATTGAGCATTCAGGCTCCGGTCAATTTGGTTGGGTATCCAGACTCCGGTTATTACGTTGAGCGTTCAGGCTCCGGTCAGTTTTGTTTGGTATCCAGACTCTAGTTATTACGTTAAGCGTTCAGGCTCCGGTCAATTTCGTTGGGTAACCAGACTCCGGTTATTACGTTTAGCGTTCAGGCTCTGGTCAGTTTCGTTGGGTATCCAGACTTCAGATATTACGTTGAGCGTCCAGGCTCCGGTCAGTTTCGTTGGGTAACCAGACTCCGGTTTTTACGTTGAGCGTTCAGGCTCCGGTCAGTTTCATTGGGTATCCAGACTCCAGTTTTTACGTTGAGCGTTTAGGCTCCGGTCAGTTTTGTTGGGTATCCAGACTCCGGTTATTATGTTGAGGTTTCAGGCTCCGGTCAGTTTTGTTGGGTATCCAGACTCCGGTTTTTACGTTGAGCGTTCAGGCTCCGGTCAGTTATATTGGGTATCCAGACTCCGGTTATTACGTTGAGCGTTCAAACTCCGGTCAGTTTCGTTGGGTATCCAGACTCCGGTTATTACGATGAGCGTTCAGGCTCCGGTCAGTTTTGTTGTGTATCCAGATGTCAGTTATTACGTTGAACGTTCAGGCTCCGGTCAGTTTCATTGGGTATCCAGACTCCGGTTTTTACGTTAAGCATTCAGGCTCCGGTCAGTTTTGTTGGGTATCCAGACTCTGGTTATTACGTTGAACGTTCAGGCTCCGGTCAGTTTCATTGGGTATCCAGACTCCGGTTATTACGTTGAGCGTTCAGGCTCCGGTCAATTTTGTTGGGTATCCAGACTTCGGTTATTACGTTGAGCATTCAAGCTCCGGTCAGTTTCGTTGGGTATCCAGACTCCAGTTATTACGTTGAGCGTTCAGGCTCCGATACGTTTCGTTGGGTATCCAGACTCCGGTTATTACGTTGAACGTTCAGGCTCCGGTCAGTTTCGTTGGGTATCCAGACTCCGGTTATTACGTTGAGCGTTCAGGCTCCGGTCATTTTTGTTGGGTATCCAGACTCTAGTTTTTACGTTGAGCGTTCAGGCTTCGGTCAGTTTTGTTGGGTATCCAGACTCCGGTTATTATGTTGAGGGTTCAGGCTCTGGTCAGTTTTGTTGGGTATCCAAACTTCGGTTATTATGTTGATCATTCAGGCTCCGTTCAGTTTCGTAGGGTATCCAGACTCTGGTTATTACGTTGAGCATTCAGGCTCCGGTCAGTTTTGTTGGGTATCCAGACTCTGGTTACGATGTTGAGCGTTCAGGCTCCGGTCAGTTTCGTTGGGTATCCAGAGTCCGGTTTTTACGTTGAGCGTTCAGGCTCCGGTCAGTTTTGTTGGGTATCCAGACTTCGGTTATTACGTTGATCGTTCAGGCTCCGGTTAGTTTCATTGGGTATCCAGACTCCGGTTTTTACGTTGAGCGTTCAGGCTCCGGTCAGTTTTGTTGGGTATCCAGACTCCGGTTATTACGTTGAGCGTTCAAGCTCCGGTCAGTTTTGTTGGGTATCGGGACTCCGGTTATTACGTTGAGCGTTCAGGCTTCGGTCAGTTTCGTTGGCTATCAAGACTCCGGTTTTTACGTTGAGTGTTCAGGCTCCGGTCAGTTTTGTTGGGTATCCAGACTCTGGTTTTAACGTTGAGCGTTCAGACTCCGGTCAGTTTTGTTGGGTATCCAGGCTCCGGTTATTACGTTGAGCGTTCAGGCTCCGGTCAGTTTTATTGGGTGTCCAGACTCCGGTTATTACGTTGAGCGTTCAGGCTCCGGTCAATTTCATTGGGTATCCAGACTCCGGTTATTACGTTGAGCATTCAGGCTCCGGTCAGTTTCGTTGGGTATCCAGACTCCGTTTATTACATTGAGTGTTCAGGCTCCGGTCACTTTCGTTTGGTATCCAGACTTCAGTTATTACGTTGAGCGTTCAGGCTCCGGTCAGTTTCGTTGGGTATCCAGAGTCCGGTATTTACGTTGAGCGTTCAGGCTCCGGTCAGTTCCGTTGGGTATCCAGACTCCGGTTTTTACGTTGAGTGTTTAGGCTCCGGTCAATTTGGTTGGGTATCCAGACTCCGGTTATTACGTTGAGCGTTCAGGCTCCGGTCAATTTGGTTGGGTATCCAGACTCCGGTTATTACATTGAGCGTTCAGGCTCCGGTCAGTTTTGTTTGGTATCCAGACTCCGGTTATTACGTTAAGCGTTCAGGCTCCGGTCAGTTTTGTTGGGTAACCAGACTCCGGTTATAACATTTAGCGTTCAGGCTCCGTTCAGTTTCGTTGGGTTCCAGACTTCAGTTATTACGTTGAGCGTCCAGGCTCCGGTCAGTTTCGTTGGGTATCCAGACTCCGGTTATTACGTTGAGCGTTCAGGCTCCGGTCAGTTTCATTGGGTATCCAGACTCTAGTTTTTACGTTGAGCGTTCAGGCTCTGGTCAGTTTTGTTGGGTATCCAGACTCCGGTTATTATGTTGAGGTTTCAGGCTCCGGTCAGTTTCGTTGGGTATCCAGACTCCGGTTTTTACGTTGAGCGTTCAGGCTCCGGTCAGGTTTGTTGGGTATCCAGACTCCGGTTATTACGTTGAGCGTTCAATCTCCGGTCAGTTTCGTTGGGTATCCAGACTCCGGTTATTACGTTGAGCGTTTAGGCTCCGGTCAGTTTTGTTGTGTATCCAGACGTCAGTTATTACGTTGAAAGTTCAGACTCCGGTCAGTTTCATTGGGTATCCAGTCTCCGATTTTTACGTTAAGCGTTCAGGCTCCGGTCAGTTTTGTTGGGTATCCAGACTCTGGTTATTACGTTGAGCGTTCAGGCTCGGGTCATTTTCATTGGGTATCCAGACTCCGGTTATTACGTTGAGCGTTCAGGCTCCGGTCCATTTCGTTGGGTATCCAGACTTCGGTTATTACGTTGAGCATTCAAGCTCCGGTCAGTTTCGTTGGGTATCCAGACTCCGGTTATTACGTTGAGCGTTCAGGCTCCGGTACGTTTCATTGGGTATCCAGACTCCGGTTATTACGTTGAACGTTCAGCCTCCGGTCAGTTTCGTTGGGTGTCCAGACCCCGGTTATTACGTTGAGCGTTCAGGCTCCGGACATTTTAGTTGCGCATCTAGACTCCAGTTATTACGTTGTGCATTCAGGCTCCGGTCAGTTTCGTTGAGTATCCAGACTCTGGTTATTACGTTGATCATTCAGGCTCCGTTCAGTTTCGTTGGGTATCCAGACTCCGGTTATTACGTTCAGCGTTCAGGCTCCGGTCAGTTTCGTTGTGTATCCAAACTCCGGTTATTACGTTGAGCGTTCAGGCTCCGGTCAGTTTTGTTGGGTATCCAGACTCCGGTTATTACGTTGAGCGTTCAGGCTCCGGTCATTTTCGTTTCGCATCCAGACTCCAGTTATTACGTTGAGCGTTCAGGCTCCGGTCAGTTTTGTTGGGTATCCAGTCTCCGGTTATTACGTTGAGGGTTATGGCTCCGGTCAGTTTCGTTGGGTATCCAGACTTTGGTTATTACATTGAGCGTTCAGGCTCCGGTCACTTTCGTTTGGTATCCAGACTTCAGTTATTACGTTGAGCGTTTAGGCTCCGGTCAGTTTCGTTGTGTATCCAGACTCCGGTTATTACGTTGAGCGATCAGGCTCCGGTTAGTTTCATTGTGCATCCAGACTCCGGTTATTACGTTGATCATTCAGGCTCCAGTCAGTTTCGTTGAGTATCCAGACTCCGGTTATTATGTCGAGCGTTCAGGCTCCGGTCAGATTCGTTGAGTATCCAGATTCCAGTTATTACGTTGAGCGTTCAGGCTCCGGTCAGTTTCGTTGGGTATCCAGACTCCGGTTTTTACGTTGAGCGTTCAGGCTCCGGTCAATTTGGTTGGGTATCCAGACTCCGGTTATTACGTTGAGCGTTCTGGCTCCGGTCAGTTTTGTTGGGTATCCAGACTCTGGTTTTTACGTTGAGTGTTCAGGCTCCGGTCAGTTTTTTTGGGTATCCAGGCTCCGGTTATTACGTTAAGCGTTCAGGTTCCGGTCAGTTTCGTTGGGTATCCAGACTCTGGTTATTACGTTGAGCGTTCAGGCTCCGGTCAGTTTCTTTGGGTATCCAGACTATGGTTTTTACGTTGAGCATTAAGGCTCTGGTCAATTTGGTTGGGTATCCAGACTCCGGTTATTACATTGAGCGTTCAGGCTCCGGTCAGTTTTGTTTGGTATCCAGACTCCGGTTATTACGTTAAGCGTTCAGGCTCCGGTCAGTTTTGTTGGGTAACCAGACTCCGATTATTACGTTTAGCGTTCAGGCTCCGGTCAGTTTCGTTGGGTATCCAGACTTCAGTTATTACGTTGAGCGTCCAGGCTCCGGTCAGTTTCGTTGGGTATCCAGACTCCGGTTATTACGTTGAGCGTTCAGGCTCCGGTCAGTTTTATTGGGTATCCAGACTCCAGTTTTTACGTTGAGCGTTGAGGCTCCGGTCAGTTTTGTTGGGTATCCAGACTCCGGTTATTATGTTGAGGTTTCAGGCTCCGGTCACTTTCGTTTGGTATCCAGACTTCAGTTATTACGTTGAGCGTTTAGGCTCCGGTCAGTTTCGTTGTGTATCCAGACTCCGGTTATTACGTTGAGCGATCAGGCTCCGGTTAGTTTCATTGTGCATCCAGACTCTGGTTATTACGTTGATCATTCAGGCTCCAGTCAGTTTTGTTGAGTATCCAGACTCCGGTTATTACGTCGAGCGTTCAGGCTCCGGTCAGTTTCGTTGAGTATCCAGATTCCAGTTATTACTTTGAGCGTTCAGGCTCCGGTCAGTTTCGTTGGGTATCCAGACTCCGGTTTTTACGTTGAGCGTTCAGGCTCCGGTCAATTTGGTTGGGTATCCAGACTCCGGTTATTACGTTGAGCGTTCAGTCTCCGGTCAGTTTTGTTGGGTATCCAGACTCTGGTTTTTACGTTGAGTGTTCAGGCTCCGGTCAGTTTTTTTGGGTATCCAGGCTCCGGTTATTACGTTAAGCGTTCAGGTTCCGGTCAGTTTCGTTGGGTATCCAGACTCTGGTTATTACATTGAGCGTTCAGGCTCCGGTCAGTTTCTTTGGGTATCCAGACTATGGTTTTTACGTTGAGCATTAAGGCTCTGGTCAATTTGATTGGGTATCCAGACTCCGGTTATTCCGTTGAGCGTTCAGGCTCCGGTCAGTTTTGTTTGGTATCCAGACTCCGGTTATTACGTTAAGCGTTCAGGCTCCGGTCAGTTTTGTTGGGTAACCAGACTCCGGTTATTACGTTTAGCGTTCAGGCTCCGGTCAGTTTCGTTGGGTATCCAGACTTCAGTTATTACGTTGAGCGTCCAGGCTCCGGTCAGTTTCGTTGGGTATCCAGACTCCGGTTATTACGTTGAGCGTTCAGGCTCCGGTCAGTTTTATTGGGTATCCAGACTCCAATTTTTATGTTGAGCGTTCAGGCTCCGGTCAGTTTTGTTGGGTATCCAGTCTCCGGTTATTATGTTGAGGTTTCAGGCTCCGGTCACTTTCGTTTCGTATCCAAACTTCAGTTATTACGTTGAGTGTTTAGGCTCCGGTCAGTTTCGTTGTGTATCCAGACTCCGGTTATTACGTTGAGCGATCAGGCTCCGGTTAGTTTCATTGTGCATCCAGACTCTGGTTATTACGTTGATCATTCAGGCTCCAGTCAGTTTCGTTGAGTATCCAGACTCCGGTTATTACGTCGAGCGTTCAGGCTCCGGTCAGTTTCGTTGAGTATCCAGATTCCAGTTATTACTTTGAGCGTTCAGGCTCCGGTCAGTTTCGTTGGGTATCCAGACTCCGGTTTTTACGTTGAGCGTTCAGGCTCCGGTCTATTTGGTTGGGTATCCAGACTCCGGTTATTACGTTGAGCGTTCAGGCTCCGGTCAGTTTTGTTGGGTATCCAGACTCTGGTTTTTACGTTGAGTGTTCAGGCTCCGGTCAGTTTTTTTGGGTATCCAGGCTTCGGTTATTACGTTAAGCGTTCAGGTTCCGGTCAGTTTCGTTGGGTATCCAGACTCTGGTTATTACGTTGAGCGTTCAGGCTCCGGTCAGTTTCTTTGGGTATCCAGACTATGGTTTTTACGTTGAGCATTCAGGCTCCGGCCAATTTGGTTGGGTATCCAGACTCCGGTTATTACGTTGAGCGTTCAGGCTCCGGTCAGTTTTGTTTGGTATCCAGACTCCGGTTATTACGTTAAGCGTTCAGGCTCCGGTCAGTTTCGTTGGGTAACCAGACTCCGGTTATTTCGTTTAGCGTTCAGGGTCCGGTCATTTTCGTTGGGTATCTAGACTTCAGTTATTACGTTGAGCGTCCAGGCTCCGGTCAGTTTCGTTGGGTATCTTGACTCCGGTTATTATGTTGAGCGTTCAGGCTCCGGTCAGTTTCATTGGGTATCCAGACTCCAGTTTTTACGTTGAGCGTTCAGGCTCCGGTCAGTTTTGTTGGGTATCCAGACTCCGGTTATTATGTTGAGGTTTCAGGCTCCGGTCAGTTTCGTTGGGTATCCAGACTCCGGTTTTTACGTTGAGCGTTCAGGCTCCGGTTAGTTTTGTTGGGTATCCAGACTCCGGTTATTACGTTGAGCGTTCAAACTCCGGTCAGTTTCGTTGGGTATCCAGACTCCGGTTATTACGTTGAGCGTTCAGGCTCCGGTCAGTTTTGTTGTGTATCCAGACGTTAGTTATTACGTTGAACGTTCAGGCTCCAGTCAGTTTCATTGGGTATCCAGACTCCGGTTTTTACGTTAAGCGTTCAGGCTCCGGTCAGTTTTGTTGGGTATCCAGACTCTGGTTATTACGTTGAGCGTTCAGGCTCCGGTCAATTTCATTGGGTATCCAAACTCCGGTTATTACGTTGAGCGTTCAGACTCCGGTCAATTTCGTTGGGTATCCAGACTTCGGTTATTACGTTGAGCATTCAAGCTCCGGTCAGTTTCGTTGGGTATCCAGACTCCGGTTATTACGTTGAGCGTTCAGGCTCCGGTACGTTTCGTTGGGTATCCAGACTCCGGTTATTACGTTGAACGTTCAGGCTCCGGTTAGTTTCGTTGGGTGTCCAGACCCCGGTTATTACGTTGAGCGTTCAGGCTCCGGACATTTTCGTTGCGCATCTAGACTCCAGTTATTACGTTGTGCGTTCAGGCTCCGGTCAGTTTCGTTGAGTATCCAGACTCTGGTTATTACGTTGATCATTCAGGCTCCGTTCAGTTTCGTTGGGTATCCAGACTCCGGTTATTACGTTTAGCGTTCAGGCTCCGGTCAGTTTCTTTGTGTATCCAAACTCCGGTTATTACGTTGAGCGTTCAGGCTCCGGTCAGTTTTGTTGGGTATCCAGTCTCCGGTTATTATGTTGAGGTTTCAGGCTCCGGTCACTTTCGTTTCGTATCCAGACTTCAGTTATTACGTTGAGTGTTTAGGCTCCGGTCAGTTTCGTTGTGTATCCAGACTCCGGTTATTACGTTGAGCGATCAGGCTCCGGTTAGTTTCATTGTGCATCCAGACTCTGGTTATTACGTTGATCATTCAGGCTCCATTCAGTTTCGTTGAGTATCCAGACTCCGGTTATTACGTCGAGCGTTCAGGCTCCGGTCAGTTTCGTTGAGTATCCAGATTCCAGTTATTACTTTGAGCGTTCAGGCTCCGGTCAGTTTCGTTGGGTATCCAGACTCCGGTTTTTACGTTGAGCGTTCAGGCTCCGGTTAATTTGGTTGGGTATCCAGACTCCGGTTATTACGTTGAGCGTTCAGGCTCCGGTCAGTTTTGTTGGGTATCCAGACTCTGGTTTTTACGTTGAGTGTTCAGGCTCCGGTCAGTTTTTTTGGGTATCCAGGCTCCGGTTATTACGCTAAGCGTTCAGGTTCCGGTCAGTTTCGTTGGGTATCCAGACTCTGGTTATTACGTTGAGCGTTCAGGCTCCGGTCAGTTTCTTTGGGTATCCAGACTATGGTTTTTACGTTGAGCATTCAGGCTCCGGCCAATTTGGTTGGGTATCCAGACTCCGGTTATTACGTTGAGCGTTCAGGCTCCGGTCAGTTTTGTTTGGTATCCAGACTCCGGTTATTACGTTAAGCGTTCAGGCTCCGGTCAGTTTCGTTGGGTAACCAGACTCCGGTTATTTCGTTTAGCGTTCAGGGTCCGGTCAGTTTCGTTGGGTATCTAGACTTCAGTTATTACGTTGAGCGTCCAGGCTCCGGTCAGTTTCGTTGGGTATCTTGACTCCGGTTATTATGTTGAGCGTTCAGGCTCCGGTCAGTTTCATTGGGTATCCAGACTCCAGTTTTTACGTTGAGCGTTCAGGCTCCGGTCAGTTTTGTTGGGTATCCAGACTCCGGTTATTATGTTGAGGTTTCAGGCTCCGGTCAGTTTCGTTGGGTATCCAGACTCCGGTTATTACGTTGAGCGTTCAGGCTCCGGTCAGTTTTGTTGTGTATCCAGACGTTAGTTATTACGTTGAACGTTCAGGCTCCAGTCAGTTTCATTGGGTATCCAGACTCCGGTTTTTACGTTAAGCGTTCAGGCTCCGGTCAGTTTTGTTCGGTATCCAGACTCTGGTTATTACGTTGAGCGTTCAGGCTCCGGTCAATTTCATTGGGTATCCAAACTCCGGTTATTACGTTGAGCGTTCAGACTCCGGTCAATTTCGTTGGGTATCCAGACTTCGGTTATTACGTTGAGCATTCAAGCTCCGGTCAGTTTCGTTGGGTATCCAGACTCCGGTTATTACGTTGAGCGTTCAGGCTCCGGTACGTTTCGTTGGGTATCCAGACTCCGGTTATTACGTTGAACGTTCAGGCTCCGGTTAGTTTCGTTGGGTGTCCAGACCCCGGTTATTACGTTGAGCG